>CM023483.1:124318095-124409341 GCA_013339685.2 Hyalomma asiaticum | reverse complement strand
CGCAATAAAAACAATATAACTTTACTGACTCTGATGAAGGCCGGTCCACCGGCCGCTACGTCAGTAAAGTTATATTCTTTTAGGGGCGAAGCTCCTTAGGGTGTGGGGCGTTCCCTCCTCTGTAGTAGTATGTATGTATAGTATGTATGTAGCCACCTCGCGCCGCCGGGAGGCTCGCGCTCGCCCTCGGCGCGTGAGCTCTCTCACTCTTCCATCTGCTGTCTTGTGAGAGAGAGCGAAAGGCGCGCGTATATATATGTATATATATATGACGGCGATGGCGCAAGCCCTGTTCTAGTGTCCATATAATTGCTACTGCAATCAAAATGTCACAGGTGCGATATCAAGGAAGAAAGGCAGTTCATCGACGTTCCCTACTTATTACAACAAGTGCTTGAGATATAGTACACTAAATCTGCAAGATTGCGTTCGCAGTTCATTAAGACCATCAAGAACTACCAGGGTGAGGCATGAGGGTATCTTAAAGTCCCACTTCTGTTTTAGTACTTAAGGACGATAACTATAACGTGCGTGTTAATTTGACATTTGAAGTCCCTAAGGATACAAGCTTAATTTTAGAACTATACCTGGTCAAGAAAATATATTTCCGGCGTTGTTTGGTTAACGCCACTATCCATAAAACCTGTGATCGTAAGGGGGAGGCATGAGATTCGCGTTTCAGAGAGCGGGCAGGAGCTATGTCAGTATAAGGTATCGGGGTCCTAAACGTGAGGGTTGTTTCTAACAGATAAAGTTGTTTCTAACAGATAAAGAACGAGCCCTTGACCCCTTCCCTTTCGTTATTTCATAGCTTGGGCCTCGTTGCGGCAGACTTGGTGCCTTAGGTAGCATGCGAGGGCTTATTGGGCAGCAGCCATCTCATCTAAGTTCACGTTCTACGTGACGCCTCCTGGCAAGAAAAGTGTGTTCTACACACGCCGCCTTGGCCTCGAGTGGCGCTGCCTAACACTCGCAGGATAATACCTACATAAATACACAATAAAGTGGACGGGGGGACGACCGCCCTTGTAGCTCAGTTGGTAGAGCATCGGACGCGACATCCGAAGGTCGTGGGTTCGGGTCCCACCGAGGGCAGGTTTGTCTTTTCGTCCACTTTAATTCCTTTCTACTTTCTCCACAATTACAATACCACAAGTAACTTCCCCTATGTTTTCCTAGGCTTCATTGTCTGTTCGCTCATTAAGTTGTTTCTAACAGATAAAGAACGAGCCCTTGACCCCTTCCCTTTCGTTATTTCATAGCTTGGGCCTCGTTGCGGCAGACTTGGTGCCTTAGGTAGCATGCGAGGGCTTATTGGGCAGCAGCCATCTCATCTAAGTTCACGTTCTACGTGACGCCTCCTGGCAAGAAAAGTGTGTTCTACACAAGCCGCCTTGGCCTCGAGTGGCGCTGCCTATCACTCCCAGGATAATACCTACATAAATACACAATAAAGTGGACGGGGGGACGACCGCCCTTGTAGCTCAGTTGGTAGAGCATCGGACGCGACATCCGAAGGTCGTGGGTTCGGGTCCCACCGAGGGCAGGTTTGTCTTTTCGTCCACTTTAATTCCTTTCTACTTTCTCCACAATTACAATACCACAAGTAACTTCCCCTATGTTTTCCTAGGCTTCATTGTCTGTTCGCTCATTAAGTTGTTTCTAACAGATAAAGAACGAGCCCTTGACCCCTTCCCTTTCGTTATTTCATAGCTTGGGCCTCGTTGCGGCAGACTTGGTGCCTTAGGTAGCATGCGAGGGCTTATTGGGCAGCAGCCATCTCATCTAAGTTCACGTTCTACGTGACGCCTCCTGGCAAGAAAAGTGTGTTCTACACACGCCGCCTTGGCCTCGAGTGGCGCTGCCTAACACTCGCAGGATAATACCTACATAAATACACAATAAAGTGGACGGGGGGACGACCGCCCTTGTAGCTCAGTTGGTAGAGCATCGGACGCGACATCCGAAGGTCGTGGGTTCGGGTCCCACCGAGGGCAGGTTTGTCTTTTCGTCCACTTTAATTCCTTTCTACTTTCTCCACAATTACAATACCACAAGTAACTTCCCCTATGTTTCCTAGGCTTCATTGTCTGTTCGCTCATTAAGTTGTTTCTAACAGATAAAGAACGAGCCCTTGACCCCTTCCCTTTCGTTAAACGTGAGGGAGTCATTCTAGTGATTACGAAAACGACACAGAGCTGGCGAGCAAGTGAACAATAAATGTCGCCGTCACTGAAATGCAAGAGTAAGTGTAAATACAATTGTACCTGTTAAATATACGGCGTAATGTTGACGTGCGAAGTGCAGCGCCTCGGAAAGGCGTTGGTTCCTTGTTCGAACCACGGGCGAGAATGAAACTTTCCGCAACTAGGAAGCTTTCATTCATGAGAAATCCTTGTGCTTGTAGCCTAGCGCTACAAACGGCTGGATGCTAGTTTTCCTTTTTCATAAACGTTAGTCCACCTTGAGAGTTTCCGTAGGACTCATTCGCCATGTTAATGTTGCAGTTATGCTCTTGCCATCACTCATCCTTTCGAATAAATATATGTACAGCTCGTTTCGATTTTTACTGTCCAGGCTATTTTACTGTTTCACTTTTAGTGGCGAAGCTCCTTAAGGTTTGGGTCTGTCCGTCCGTTGTAGCGCGTTACCTACTAGGAACGCGCTACCAGCTCCCAAAGAAAAAGAACGCGCCCTCACCCGCGAGAGACAAGCTTGACGCAGGCAGCGTCTTTTAGCGAGTTCCTTGATTGAAAAATACCGACTGCTCGCGCTGGAGAACCGTTGACCGGCCACCCATATATATATATATATATATATATCTTGACTTGCAATGAAGTGCCGGTGGGAGATTTCACTTGTGCGTAGTTGAACCATAAGGATTCGTAGCGTGCGCGTTAACTAAATTAATCCGGAACTCGGCACGATCTACGATGAATCTCCGGAGCTTCGCCCATTCATCATCATTCACTCCGTGGATATGCTGTGAATTTTTTTTTTCTGTGTCGAGGTTCGTGATGGATGGACATTACGGCATTATCTATTGAAACCTTAAAAGTTGAACATCGCCTCGCACATTACATGCACAAAATGTGTCCAATGGCCAGGGTGGAATCGATTAAATCTTAAATCTAGTGCAGGACCTCCGGACGCATATCCATTCAGAGAATTTTGAAGTTTTGTGCGAGATTATACAAAGTAGTTAGTACGTGGTCTGCTTCCTATTTTCTCGTGTTCTATATTGAACAACTTATTTTTGCGGTGTTGTTTCCATTATGAGTTCTAGCATGTTGCCTTATGCGTGTTTCTTTCTGGGCATAAACACTTCAAACCAATTTTCTACGCACGTGACCTTACAGTAGAGTGCATTCGTGGTATTTCTGTAAAGGTTAGCGCAGTTATCTGCGAACTGTAAACGGAAAGTTTCCAAGGGAATAAATTTTCATAGATAAGAGCTCGTATCTCAAAGAGATATTGCGCACCACATTTACTTTTACAGTTAATCACTAGCTTATTTACTCAGCTGTCAAACACAATTGGTGTTTTAAAGGTGTGCGTAACTCTCGAGAAGGTCCGCTGTAATAAAGACATCGAGAAGTGTCACACTTGCACGTGCTCTTCATATTAGACTTCCTTCACGACTTGAGCGAGTTGCTCCGGCATCGTATACAGATGCGTTGGCGTAAATATGAATACCACTTCACCACTTTTGCCTGTCCTCAAAACGCAAGAGCCGTGTCATCTTTATGGGCTTGCTGTTTTTCTTTCCTCTCACCACACAGCAATAGCGACAAGGATGTTCAAATGTGGCAACCAGTCAATCGCGCTAGAGCGTGTCTGCGACTTTGTGGTCCACTGCGACAATGGTGACGATGAGCGGAACTGTGGAGAGTGTGATTTCAGCTATGGCTTGTGTGGCTGGGAACCTGCCATGTCCTGGACCAATGGACTGGCTTTATGGCGCCGAGCAGCGGTAGGCGAGGTCCTAAACTCCCCCGCCTACGGAGCGGCCCACAGTTCCAGCGGTGAGCGTTCTTTTTTTCTACATAGAATTGGCATTAACTGAGGTAAAATAAAATGAGAACATTTTTCATAGCGCGTCTGAATGTATAAGCTGAGGCGGCCGCTCAGATGTAATGGTGCGCACTCAGATGTAGCCTCGCGTCAAGCTACAAAGCAGTATTGATAGAAGCAAAAGTGCACCTACGCCCTTCTAGGACGACTATTTCATAAAATCTACTACTGTAACAAGGCGACAAATCCCGACATACAAGTGGGATCCCGAAATGACATTCTGTAGCTGTCGTGTGCAATGTCACATCCTTCTTCGAGACTTATTGGCAGAGAGGCTGCGAAGATGCCAAAAGTGGCGCTTGTAAAAATGATGCCGATAACATAGCCCATTCGTCCTCATGCC
This sequence comes from Hyalomma asiaticum, assembly GCA_013339685.2. Lineage (NCBI taxonomy): Eukaryota > Metazoa > Arthropoda > Arachnida > Ixodida > Ixodidae > Hyalomma > Hyalomma asiaticum. Next base: position 124,404,924 of record CM023483.1, on the reverse strand, counting down.
ACCGGTATCGAATTTTCTTAACAAGGCTTGACATGTCCCTTTGTTCAGCCGCGTAATGCGTTTTTGTTTCTTCGGTCCTTTCTCATATATACTACGTCGTTTGTTAAAATTAACTCTCCGGTGCTTTTCTTTTATTTTTCTTCTCCTTGGAATAGTGGAATGCACGCATTTTTCTGTAATGCGAAAAAGGTCCGTGCTTGAGAGTAAAGCAAGTGTCGTAAAAAAAAGCTGAACAAAATGAAGTGGAAGCAAGAAAGTCTCATCGAGGCGACTTCCCCTTGCAATGACAGCAAGTGCTTTGTTTTTAGAAGCCTTGCTCAGTGTGCCCAGCACACAGCGTTTGGGTAGGAGAAAAATAGTAAGCTTGTCTGTGCAATAAAGTGAAAAACCATGAAATTGCAGCTGTGGGCAAGCCTTAGGACAGCGACAAATTCATCTTCTCAAACCTCACAGCGGACTATCATTTTCTTATTTTTAAACATCTTTCTCCATATCACGTGTTGCTTCGCAAGGCACCACATAGAATACGTAAGAAAAAAAAATACTGTTGAGCTACGAATAAACATGTAAGTCTTTGTCTTGCTTCCACATGTTTCAGGGCACTACCTGGTTTTCCACGCAGACCCTACGATGCCGTTTAAAGGTATCCACCATGCAGCGATTTTTTCTCCAGTCATCAGGAACACCAACAGATTGTGCACCTTCACGTTTTGGTACAACTACATTTCAAATGGTTAGTACACATACGGCAGTGCCGGCCGCCCTCTTGTGGAAACTGTGTATTACTTACATCTTGAGTGTTTGAGCCTATAACCTCTCTCACAACCGAGAAACATCACGAGGAAAATTATATGTTGCTTTCGCCAGGTTGTCCCTACATAACTTCAACCGACGCATCACAGAAGGCAAAGGTTTTTCTCGCCTTCTGCCACCTCGTAGTACGTTCACTCTTTGCACTTACCTAACACGAAGATTAAACATGCCCGGTGTGCGCAGCTTGTGTTCGCCATGACTTATAACTGTAACTGTTTAGCAAAATTTATTTAGCAAACATTGTAGTCTTAATTATTAGTGCCAATCTTCTGTATCGCAGTGTTTCCCCAATGTGCTGTTGTACTGCAAAACCATTGTATAAAGGGGAGCTCTGGCGGCTCTTTAGCATGTTCTGACATTAGTGTTTTCGAACAGTACTGGCGGTCTTGTGGCGGCCAGGGTGGTTCAGTTTGCTCAGAGACGCAACAGTGATTTTCAAGGGCCACTGAACAGCCTCCTACTTTTTTTAATCGGTCGGCCTCCCCACCCTTCTCTGCCGAGGAGAGGGTAGGCGCGGCGCGCTGTCGAGACTCCGCCCACTTTACAGAACGCGCGCCGCGTTTCAGGAACACAGATCCGACTTGCGTGACGTAACTGACAAGTAGAGGAGGTGATGCGGAGGCCTTTTTTTAGAGGTGGTGTTGGCTCACGCCGGTGGGATGGCCACAGGATCTGACAACAGACTTGATGTCTACCAATGAACGAGCTACAACTGCGCAAAGTTGTTCACGACGGTAGAACATGACGACACCTAGGATGTAAGGACGGCTGGTCAATCGCAGGAAAGAGGCGCGGGAATTTTTTTTTGTTTGTTTGAAATATGGCGTCTGTGTAGAGCGCAACGCTGTATGCGCAGAATGTGGTCGCCGCAAGCGTCTCTATGATTGAGTTAGCTTGTTTGGGCACGGCCGGTCTGGACGCGCGCGTTCGCTCCCTCTTTGAGCGAACGCGCGCGTCCAGACCGACCGTGGTTTGGGTTAAAAAATACCCGCATTTCCCCGAAGGGGAGTATGAGGAAGTGCGAAGCACGGGGTGATGCTATGAGGGGGCGCGCGCGACTAAACTGCAGAGCCGAGCGAAGGAGACGGCAGCGAGAGAGCACGCGCCAGCCGACCCACGGAGGTCTGGCCGTTTTTAAGTGCAAAGCACTTTTACTGATGATGATGATTAAGTGTAATTAATGATTTAAAGTGTTGTTGTCATGATGCATTTGTACATACACACACCACACACACATTTATATATGAAGTATTATATATTTATTTTACACTTCACGCTTTTCGTATGATGCATTAATGCACCTCGCGAGTGCGTCACACACACACACATACACACACTACACACGTCACTACAGATCAGCACCTATTCGGCGGCCGAGGGTGAGTGCAAACCTAAAGGCCGAACCACACGTACCCTTCTAAGACGCGTGCGATGCGCGTGCGCTTACTTGCTCGCGCATTCGCTTAACTGCGCATGCGTACATGGCGCAGGCGCATCTGGGCGTGTCTAGGCGCGGAGAACAAGCCCGGCTTGATATCCGCGCTCGATTTCACGCGTCCCACACGCGTTTGGAGTCCTGTATACATGCGCAACTACGACGTGGCTTTACTCCTGCACCAGTTCGACTGTTTGTTCTTTGCTTTTCATGCTTAATTAGCAAGTGTCTATGCATTACAATTACGCTTGTACTCATATATTTATTTTCGACCACTGTTTAAAGACATTTAGGCACACTAAAGCCCTTATTGGGCTCAGGTGCTTCCCGTCACCGTGGGCGTGGTTGCACTTCGTCGTGCGCGACCTATCGTGCACCTTGCTACAGCGTGCACGAAGCCATCGAATGCGCGCTAGTGTTCGTCTAGCGGTGCTTCGTGGTGTGGAGTGGCCTTGTGAGGCACCACCTCTGCCATGGTATTGTGGCGAGGCCTACATCGCGTAGCGTGAAGCTGTATCAGTAGATCGGCACGAAGCGGTACCTGCTACGCCGACGTCTGCATAGCCGGAGTGAACGCGCGCTGGCGCACGCGACGTGCGGTTGCAAGCCACTATTCCGCGCCAGGCGCGGCAGAGTTTCGCGCGTCGACGCGTGCGTGGATGCGTACAGAAGCGTACGTGTGGTTCGGCCTTAACGGGGGGAGAGGCAAACCAGCTGCGCGGAGAGGGTGCGAGGAGCGGGCGCGGCGCGCGCAGCCACGGCGCGGAGGCGCCAGCTGCACAACGCGCCGTGACGTCACGGCGCGGAGAGCGGTGCGGAGCCGGCGCGGGGCGCGCGCAGCCACGGAGCGGAGGGCGGAGCGCGCGCAGTCACGTGGGGCGTGACGTCGCTGCGCCGTTGCTACAGACGCTCCTCTCCGCTCCTGGCGCCGTTGCTAGGGGAGAGGAGGAGGAGCGCGGATGCCGGCGGAGTTTTCGGGGTCGCTTAAGAAGTGCATTCGCAGTTAAAAAAAGTAGGAGCCTGTTTAGTGGCCCTTTAAATCACCGACTGGACCGTCTGTCAAAACCGAAACCGAAACGGGCAGACGCTTCGCGCATCGTAGGCGATGACGCGACAGCCTCCCCACCATCAGAAATATGGAGCTGGTCCCAGAAAAAAAAAATCCACGCATCTCCGCAAAGTGAACCATGACGAATAGGCGAAGCACTGGGGGTCGTTCGGTGTACCGTAAATCACCCGTGACGGGGTGGCCGATGAATGGTTGTGCAGCGCGACCAGTCGGTTTTTTCAATCAAGAAACTCGCTAGGAGACGCTGCCTGCTTCAGCGTTGTCTCTCACGGGCGAGGGCGCGTTCTCGTTCCTTGCGAGCTGGTAAAGCGTTCGTCGCAGAAAGACCGCTTCCACAGTCAACGCGCGCCGTTCGCTCTCTCTCACGAGAACCTGCGCCCTATAGACGATTTTCCGCAGCTAGTTTGTCTAAGCAAACTAGATGGCGCCACCGCACCGAAGCACCATATGGCCTTCCCCTCGGCGGCGCGTTCATGATGTGGCGTGTGGCGTCCGTTGCCCTGGCCTACGGCGAGAAGCGGGCGGCCGTCGGCGACGGTGAAGAGGAAGTAGACAGGGGAAGGCCATTAGATCACGTGTTCAAACATGGCAGCGCCCGTTCGCCGCTGGCTACGCCTGGTGTACACCGCAATCTCGGCCCTAAGGTTCTTTGCCCCTAAAATGCCACTCATGAGGTAATCCGACGATGTATTCAGTTATGCCTGGTTTTCTGAACGATTTGCGACGCTTTTCGCGCTGAAGTATCGCTGTTTTTCTTTTTACGGCCGTCTTGCTCGAGTAATGAGCGCTGAAGGTAATGACGTAAAGAACGCAGGATGGACCGTGCGGTAATCGGATAAAAATTCTAAGAAATCATTTTCAAGAAAACTAAATTATATGCGACCGCGTGGCTTGGCATATATTATTACATTACCGAGGAGAATATATATTTCATTCAGACTGGCGGACACTGAGAAATCGTCGGCGTTACCCTCTCCCCAGTTCTGTAGTTAGCATTTCTCTTTCCTAAAGCAATATGCTCAAGAAAGCAAGGGGCGCAAAGAGTCTCCAGCAGGTGGTGCCTATATTATGTATGCATAAGCGCATTGGTTGACGCAATTAAAACGCCGCAAAGAACACTGGAATGCAGAAGCACAATATTGCCTAGGGAATGTTAAATAGAACGAAAGCGCGAACCGACTATAAATAGGAGTGAGCAGTTCAGTCTTTGTTACTGGTGACGACAATTGTCCGTCTCGCCGCAACCTTTCAACACTGCGAAATTCGCGAGGCGTGAGCATACGATATATATGCGCGACAAGGCAAAGCCCAGCGTCCGTTTGCCAGGTAGTTGCAAGGGTGAAGCATTTGTGTTCGGCACGTCCTCCGACAGAACTATATGTGACACGCTCATCCGTCCTTGCATGTACAGTGCTCAGCGATTGAAATGCGAAACAAAGAGAACAATGCTCTCGATGCTTTCCACATCACTCTGGGGATGCTGATCTGGCTCATTCTGATGTTAAATGAAAGACCTTGCTTTTTGGCGCATAGTGACTTGGTTCGGAGCCTCTGTGACCAGCCAGCCCACTCCAATGGGGAACGACGCGCAAGGCCACCATGCACACCTACTACAGCGTTTCAATCGCTGAGGACTGTACCTCGTATTTCATCAATGAGTGCACAGATAATTGCAATTACATTTCGTGCAGAGGAAACATTGCACCCTTATGCAGACCCTTCAGCCAACTTCGACTCGAACTCGCACTTTCAGCTGGCCCACACCGGTGACAGCCACTAAAATAGAGGTTAAATCAGCCGACGTTTTGTATCATCTCACGCAGAAGACAAATTATTGTGTATATTCTTTACTTATTATTTCGATTAAATTTCGTTCACCAAGGACTTCTGAGCCCAAAACACAAGAGACCTTGAGAGCGACTCTTGCGAACAGTGCATCGCTGACTATGGGAACGCCGCATTCAGGAGTACAGCCGCCAACTTACTGAACTGGAGTACGCGAGCGGCGACCGTTTTGTCCGTCAGCGCCGCATGACGGTGCCAACTTGCTAAAGCGTCGAGGCCGTAGAGTTTCTTACTTGCACACTAGAGAGAAATCTGGCGCTAGTGTCTATGGCGACTCGTTCAGCGGCGCTTCAACCACCATGGGAATTATCGGGAAGTACAGGCTTCGGATGTGCTTCGGATGTATTTTGTTCTTGAGACGCGCAACGGTTGTTTTCTGAGCTGTAACCGAAATGAAAAGAAAATATTTTCAGTTATTGTTTGCTTTTGTCTCCCGCACGTCACAACTGACACGTGAAGTTGGCATAACTGTGAAGTTGAAAGAAAACAAAAACAAATTTTGCCATCATGGTTTGCAATGTTCGACGATTGTGCTCTAGATGTGGCGGCACGAAAAAATTAATTATGGTTTTGCATCAGTGTAAACAAACATGTGCGTTTGCCCCTGGAAAATACACAGCATGCATTTATCAAAAAAAATGTCATATTCGGTGAGAAGTGTTGAGCTTTCAAGAAAAACACTAAACGTATTGTCTGCTTCGGCATCTGCTCCGTCCGAGATCGGGAACCGCGAGCGTCTCTGGCAACGCTATCGAGAACCGGAGGCGTTTGGTCTTCTATCACGGTTTCTGAAGGTTGCCGATACAGGTGACTGTTTCAACGGTTCAGGCAGCAGCTGGATGCCTGTGGCTTCCTGACAGCTCATTTTTTTTTCGTTACCGATTACTTACTGACTGAAGCGCGCGCGCCGCTTGTCGTGCTTTGCGCGTATGCACTATGCAACAGCAGGCTGCAGTTTGGATGCAGCAGCCCTTCATACCACAACTAAGTGTGTGTTGACAATTCAAAAAATTAACGCCATCTTCCCAAAGGGATCCTTGATGGGATGCGAAGCAGCAGCGTTCACACGGGTGGCGTCACGGGTTGAACAGCGCTAACGGGTGCTTCGCATCCCATCAGGGTTCCCTTTGGGAAGATGGTGTTAATTTTTGTCGGTCGCGGTAGCGGAGTGAGTGGCGGTAGCGGCAGGTGTTGCGGGCGAACGGACGATGCGGCAGCTGCGGAGAGCGCGCGGCAGGCGAGGGAGAGTGTGACGTCAGCTCGCACTCTCTATTGAAAATACGCTGGTTGCCCATCACCATAATCCACCATAACCACCATTGGCATGGTGGTTTTTGTGGTGGACATGGTGGTTACATGGTGGTTGCATGGTGGTTACATGGTGGGTGATATTTTGTGCTTCATTAAACGGACACCTAATTGGCTGAACGCGCCCCATCCTCTTTTACACCTGCGCCCAGTTACATCGCTGTTATGGCGACGCAAATAAAGCATCAAGTCACAACAGGAAACGAAGACTGAAGGTTCCTTCTCTTAATCAGAGAAGACGCCTACCTTGCAGAAATCTGTCGCTTTTCTGTGCTTTTTTTTGTCCACACAATAGTAAACAACTCTAGGGAGGTGCATGAGACGCCGAATCATCATCTAACCACCATGTCCACCATAAAAACCACCACGGAGTTGGTGGTTATGGTTGATTATGGTGATGGATGGCAGGGGGATTTTCAATAGGGCTGCGAGGGGAGCGTGACCTCGACGCGCAGCTGCGGCGTGATCTACTTGGCACCGCTCCAACACCTGCGGCGAGGGCAGCGCGTTGCCCTGGCCCTCACCGTACGGACGCACAAAGGGTGTTACACAGGCTAGTCAAAGAGCTGCTTCGCATCTAAAAACAAATTCTTTTCACCGGTGGTTGGATCGAATTTGCCGACGCAAGCGTCTCTGTGCTCTGTCGGCCCATTTCAATACACCGCCGCACCACTGCAAGAAAGTGCATGAACACGGCTTAACGCCCACGTTAGAAAGCTCGCTTTTTACACAGGCTTTCTATCGAGACTGCACCAGAACACTAACGAAAAAATACCGAGTGGCGAGCATAACAAAACAGGCTCGAAGAATCGCGTAATGTGGCAATGCCACGCTGGTCTTTTGCGTTGCACTAGCTTTGGCTGTAGTCGAGGTGATTATCTTTCTTGCTTTTGTTTCTCTCGAGTGCGTTGCACGCCTCGAACAACTTCGCGGCAGGGAACGCGGGAGACAAAACCAAAACTGCAGAAGTAAATGGCTTGTGCACAGTTCGTTAGCCAACCCAAACCAATCCGTAGCCTGTACTTCCCTTAATTCCCGTGGTGGTTGAAGGATCTCAGCGCCACATGACCCTCTAGTTTTATAGTATGAAACTCCATTGTCGAGGCTATGCGCCTGCCGACGCCGCGCGCTCGGCTTCGACCGTCGTCTGCTAGGCTTTTCTTTTCGTTACCGATTACTTACTGACTGAAGCGCGCGCGCCGCTTGTCGTGCTTTGCGCGTATGCACTATGCAACAGCAGGCTGCAATTTGGATGCGGCAGCCCTTCATATTACAAGTAAGTGTGTGTTGACAAATAAAAAAATTGGCAGATCCCACGTGCAGTGGGAATCAAGGAAATGCGAAGCACGCATAAGGAACGTAAAACGGATTTGCAGTGTTGTCTCGCCATACCGAGTTTGGTACATTTGAAGTTAGCGAAACGGCCGCAAGAGCACCATGACTGTAGCATGTAAACCATGCCGCTCATACACGCATTTCATGATTCTAACGTTATGACTTGTCCTTTAGGTTCGTCATGCAGTCGTGTTGTGCTATATCATTTTTCGTATACATCCCTTTAAGGAAACGAGTGGCATGTAGATCATGCCGCTAATGACGTGCATGTCACGATTTTCATGTTATGACCTGTCACTTATGATCGTCATGGAGTCATGTTGTGCCAAACCAATTTTCGTATAGCCTCCGTGCAGTGCAGTTTTCCATGTGCGACATAAGCGCCAGAATGCACTGCCTGGCGGAGAGAAGAAGCAAAATTGGGCAGACTGTGACAGGGAACTACGCCAACGCGATGCGCGTCTCCAACTCAATAGCAGTAGCGACCGCCCGTCCCACCTTCTTTCGTTTTATTTCCTTTGAGACGCGCTCCAAACCTGCGGCAAACTGTTCCAAAGGGTGACGCCTCCAGCGTTCGTGTGGTTGCAGCACGCCCGGAAAGCAGCGAAGAAACGCGCGCGTCGCTGTCGCCTCGGTTTCCACCGTGCGCGACTGAGCCGTCCAACGAGACCTACGTAGCGCCCTCTGGTCAGTAGACGGAGCCCATACATCCCATTAACGAAACGGCAGTATAGCGCCAGGACCATGGCATGTAAATCATGCCGGTCATGACACGCGTGTCATGATTCTAATGTTATGACCTGTCATTTACGTTCGTCATGCTGTCTTGTTGTGCCATATCAATTTTGGCATACATCCCATTAACGAAACGCCCCGAATGTAAATCATGCCGCCCATGACATGCATGTTATGCTTTTCATGTTATGACCTGTCATTTATGTTCGTCATGCAGTCATATTGTTGCATACCAATTTTCGTATACATCCCGTTAAGGAAACGCGTGGCATGTAAATCTTGTCGCCCATGACATGCATATCATGATCTTCATGTTGTGTCCTGTCAGTCATGTTCGCCATGCAGTCATGTCGTGGCATACCAATTTTCGTATACATCCCATTAACGAAACGGCCAGGAGAGCACCAAGACCGTCACATGTAAATCATATCACGTGCATGTCATGGTTTTCTGACGTGCATGTCATGGTTTTCTTGTTATGACCTGCCATTTATGTTTTTGATGCAGTCATGTTCTGGCATGCCAATTTGCGTATACGTCCCATTAACGAAACGCGCGGCATGTAAATCATGTCATTCATGACATGCATGTTATGATTTTCATGTTATGACCTGTCATTTATGTTCGCCATGCAGTCATGTCGTGGCATATCAATTTTCGCATACATCCCATTAGCGAAACGGCCAGGAGAGCCCTAAGACCGCGGCATGTAAATCATGCCGCTGCTGACATGCATATCACGATTTTTATGTTATGACCTGCCGTTTATGTTCGCCATGCAGTCCTGTTGTGGCACACCAATTTTCGCATACATCCCATTAGCGAAACGGCCAGGAGAGCCCTAAGACCGCGGCATGTAAATCATGCCGCTGATGACATGCATATCATGATTTTCATGTTATGACCTGTCATTTATGTTCGTCATGTAGTCATGATGTGGCATACCAATTTTCGTAATCATCCGATTAGCGAAACGGCCAGAGGAGCACAAAATGATAGGCGGCTAGATAGATAGATAGATAGATAGATAGATAGATAGATAGATAGATAGATAGATAGATAGATAGATAGATAGATAGATAGATACGTCGAAACTCGCCGAAGTTCGCTAAGAAATGCTTCGCATTTAAAACTTGGACCATCTCCCCGAAGGGAACCCTGATGGGATGCGAAGCGGCAGCGTTGCGCACGGGTGGCGTCACGGATTGAACGGCGCTAACGCGGGTGCTGGAAGAAGTTTGACGCGAAACTCGGTGTAGCGTTTACTGGTGTAAACGTTTGTTTGAAACGCAGACACGGGAGGCGAGCGGGCGTTGGTGCCGGCAGCTGCGGGCGCTCAGGCGGGTGAGGGAGAGAGTGACGTACGCGCGCACCTGCGAGGGAAGCGTGCGAGGGGAGCGTGACCTACTTGGCACCGCTCCAACACCTGCGCCGAGGGAAGCGCGTTGCCTCGCGCTTGTGCGGAGGATGATGATGCTGATTGTGGAACGGAGGGACAGCGTTATACAGGCTAGTCAAAGAGCTGCTTCGCATCTAAAAACAATTGGCAGATCCCACGTGCAGTGGGAATCAAGGAAATGAGAAGCACGCATCAGGAGCGCAAAATGGATCTGCATTGTTTTTTCGCTATACCGATTTTGGTACATGTGAAAATAACAAAACAGGCGCAAGAACACCAAGACTGTGGCATGTAAACCACACCGCATGTCATGATTCTAATGTTATGACCTGTAATTTGCGTTTGTCATGCAGTCATATTGTGGCATACCCATTTTCGCATACATCCCATTAACGAAACGGCCAGGAGAAAACCAAGACCGTGGCATGTAAATCATGCCGCTCATGACATGCGTGTCCTGATTTTTATGTTACGACCTCTCATTTATGTTCGTAGTGCTGTCGTGTCGAGGCATACAAATTTTCGTATACATGCCATTAACGAAACGGCCAGGAGAACACAAAGTCGTAGGCGGCTAGTTTAGATAGATAGATAGATAGATAGATAGATAGATAGATAGATAGATAGATAGATAGATAGATAGATAGATAGATAGATAGATAGATAGATAGATAGATAGATACGCTCAAAGTCGCCGAAGTTCCCTAAGAAATGCTTCGCATTTGAAGAAAAAACTTGTGGCGCGCTTAGGTAAAGGCGGGATGCGATAGCGTCATCCTGCCCCGTTCGCATCGCCTTCTAATTCGCTTGCCATGTTCGCGAGTCACATAACAGCACAGATGCCATAGTACAATACCTCTGCCTTCGTCTTGCCTGGCCTCCCTCTGGGCCGGGCACAAGTTCAGGCCTCATGAGTACTCGCCGATGAGGAAGGTTCCGCAGTGCACCCGGCACCATAACCCATTTGCGAAGAGGGAAGGTGTGCTGCGGTGCATTTTGCCATACCGCTCATGCGACAGCTGCTGTTGTCGTAATGAACGGGCAGTGGAAGTTTTGCGCGCTTATGCTGTCACACGCACAGGCTACACTTTTAGCGTGACCCGTCTATTGGTCCTGGAATCGTCTGATTTTCGCCATAACGTATGAATAAATTTTCTTGTAAGAGAAGAAACAATTACATCGTAACAGAAGTACAATTTTTGCTATCGTGTGTGTGGGTTTAGCGAAATAATAGTTTATAATTCTTTATCGATTTTACTTTGAAAAATTTAATTTCGTCTCCTGAAATACCTGCACCGCGGCGAGGGGCTTCCGCGGTGTGCTCCGAGTGCCTACGGCAGTAGAGATAACTATGGGTGATCATTTCCTGCCGCCGCCTACGACGAAATCGACTCCAGCGCAGGATTTTCTTGGATACACCCTTTCTACCCCCCCCCCCATAGATCTCTCACAAAGAAGAAGTGATCTGGAGAAAACTGCAGACGGGTACCTTCCCAAACCCGTATATCATACACAAAGGGCATCCTGAGGTGCACTCTTCGAAATGCAAAAACTGTGAAGGCATAGCTACCCTAAATCATGTGTTCTGGCTTTGCCCAGTGCTAAACGGTCTACATGGAACAAAGAGTCATGTGATGTCTCCCTTCATAGCCAGAAAGAACAAGCCCAAAAACAAGCCATCTGTCAAGCCTAGGCCGCCGTCGGAAGACAGCTGATTCCGGCCGACGTCAAGGGGGGAGGTAGACAGTGAAAGGGGGAGCGGCGTGTCACCCCTGTCACCCATACTCTCTGACGTGTGAAAATAAAGTCCTTTCTCTCTCTCTCTCTCTGGACACGAGCTCCTCTCCATGATGGCTATTGGTTAAAACCTCCGCACAGGACGCCATCGCACAGGCAAAAGACCGGGGTTCTAATCCGCGGCGGCCTCCTTTCCGATGGAGGCGAGAATGCTAGAGTTCCGTGTACTCTGTGATATCAGTGCACTTTAACGAAACCCAGGCGGTCCAAGTCTGCGGAGCCCTCCACTACGGCTCTTCGCTCCTGTCTACTCTCATTCCCGTTGCCCTATTTCTATGGATGCCCAGCCATGCTCGCAGAAGGGCCATCATTTCATTGTTATTATTATTATTATTATTATTATTATTATTATTATTATTATTATTATTATTATTATTTAATCGTTGCTGTTCTATGATGCGGTCTTCTGTGGAACCTAATTACCAAACCTCGGGGACACGGTGTTTCTTGACTTACTCCCGACCTTTGTCAGCGCCTTACAGCAGTCCCCTGTTCTTCCGGGCCAGCTATGAGCAGTTTGTCGCATAATGTGTTTTAAAGGGTGCAGTTTTAGATTGGAGACTAAAAGGCATAACTACGGGCATATCCCGAAACCACCGAAACTGATCTTGGTTTTTTGGGCATTTGGCAGCGTTTTTCGGTAAGTTATGCGAATGCTTGTAGTTCTCGATGAAGGCGTGAACGCTTTTTTAAACCACCACTACCAGGTCCTACTGCAAAACGTTTTAATATTATGTGGCTACTACCAGTACCGAGCATATTTTCGGTTTATTCTCACATTTATTTCCAGAAACACACTTCAGGCCAGGAGTGACGACTTCGAAGCGAAGCATCGACGCTTCGAAAACTCACCAATGTCGAAGTTGCATTTGACGCAATCTTCTTTTATAAACAACTCCTCTAACTTTCCTTTTCTCTTTCTCGTTTCTTTTCTTATTTTCCCTTAGATAAGATGTTTTCTTTGACAGCTCTCTCTGTGAACATACCGACATGGACAACGAGATGACGACGACAGAATAGGCCCTAACTTCGAGCTCATTTCATTCCTAAAGCCAAATCCAAACTGTAAGAAACCGTGTGATGTACCCAATATTTAGAAAAAAAAAAAGAACGCGTTACGAGGCGTCACGAAATGCGCCAAATGTAAGTTAACACATTGATTGCGTAATCTCTTTCTCCTTTTCCCCTCTTTACGGCATTCACTTCTTGAGTTAAGCGAGAGAGTACCGCAAGAGATAACCATCCGCTGACGTGTGCAGACAACAGGGAAGTACTGAGCCTAACAATATTTTCCCCCACCTTTTCAGGAACGAGGCTGGATGCCACCCTGCACATGAATACAGGCCCCGCATTCATTGTGTGGGAACTTAGTGCGCTAAGCGAGAAGCCCGAAGAAGGGATCTGGAATGAAGCAAGAGTCGCAGTCGGACGCCATCGGTCGAAAATTACCGTAAGAGACGCTTAAGCTGCTTTCCCTTAATACTATTCGCTCAACAAGTTCTCAGATCCAGTTTACCAACAAGCCCAGAGACTGGCAATTCTAGTATATGTTAGAACCACTTGCTGCGAGCGAGCAGAAGTCGCGCAACGAAAGCTAGAGATCTGGGGAGGAATCAGGCTTTAGATTCCTTGCATTGGAATCCTGACTTGCCAAAAACTACATACGTCTATATGCGGGTTCATATTTAAGTCGTAATACATAGACCTAGTAGAACATTCCGGAGCGTGAAAGCATTTTTTCCACGTTTACCAAAGGTTGCAATTTTGCCACTAGGTGAACCCTACTCACGATTAACATCAATATGCCTACTGCGTGACATTTTTCAATTTACACCCCGCCGTATGCAGTGCATGTTCAACAAAAAAAGAAAAAAAGAGCCAGAATGCATTCACTCTTATCGTATGTCTAGTCGAGATAACATACTTGAACCTCCCAAGTTGCCTAATCAGCCAGACATCATTACATGAATAGTAATCGCTTGCAGAAACTTATTGCAGACATGATATTGGGGAGTGAGTAATGCAGTGACAGCCCGATTTAACGAAATTCTTTGTATCACAAGACTTCCCATTTCTAGTTGCGAGTGAAAGACAGATGTCTTTTTTTTTTCGCTAGTTAAGCAATTTGTTTCCACAGTCATTATTCAACAAATTTTCGGCTACTTCCAGCTTGCATTGGAGCCTCCGTACCTAGATAAGAGAGCATTTTATCACAGTCGGCCGAGCCGGAAGACCGCCGTTATCTTCCATTTTATGAAATGCTTAATCAAGACATACACCTTGGTACGAATTTAGGCTAAATTCATTCTTCACATGCTACATACTACTGAAAAAAATGTGGCTGATCCCTCGTTCATGGGAATGGGTACAAGACGAAAGTGAAACCTGTCTTCGCGAAGTTGTGGAATGCACAAGCGGCAATAGGAACATTTAGCGTGTCCGGTAAACCGGTATACGCAAAGGTTTAGCGGATACCGGATAGCGTGTAGCGTCGTTTTTCGCAGTGAAGTGGCGCCAGCTATGGGGGATAAACAGAACAAGCAAACCCGCGTTATATGTCCTCCACGATTCTGGAAGCCACTCGCTAAGCCTACAGCTTGGATAATTTTAGTCTGGCTCTCAGAAACGCCGTTGAATCATCACGGATACTTTACTGTCGAAGCTGCATGACACAAAGCTAAGGCAAATACAGCCGTCAGTTAGTTACTTAAGGGCTACAGAGCGCGCGACGACCACTTGAAAGATTCGAAGCGGAGGGCGGTCAGTCGACCACGTTTGCCAATGCGCTGCTTACGACCGGTATTCCGCTCTACGCACGCTAAATGTCCCAAATGTCGCTAAATGTCCGGACACGCTAAATATCCCTAATCTGGCGAACAGAGGGGCGGGAGATGGGTTTTTTTTTATTTCAAATACCCTCAGGGTACATACGTACATTGAAGAGGGGAGGGGCAAAAAAAGTTAACAGATAATAACTACATGGTCACAGATACATAATATAGAACAAAATAAAATATCACGATGAGACTTACAATTTCAGTTGCAAGAACAAAGGCAAAAATGGAGATATAACGGTAAAACATAATGTGCAAAAAAGTAAACATTCGTAAGACGAAATTACAAAAACAGCGATAGCATACACAACAATCAAAGGTGTAAAATAAACACTGGGCGATGTTAACTTGAAATGAAACTTTGAAGTGCGATTTTGAAGTTATTGGTGTTAGTTATGCTTGTGAGTGATCCAGGTAGATTGTTCGAATCTCTGGTCGTTTTGGGGAGAAATGAATGTGAAAAACCGACGGTGTTGCTGTGTGGAATGTTTACTTTTTGGTGATGGTCGATGCGAGATGAAATGTACGCCGGCGGCTGAATGAATATAGAATGTAAATATGAGTTGTGGTAGTAGATTTTATGGAAAAGACAGAGTCGAGACAGTTTTCTGCGGTGTGAGCGGTGGAAGGTGTAGGATGTTTTTTATATTAGTAACACTCGCAGTTCTTTGGTAATTGTTTAGAATGAAACCGACTGAGCGATTTTGTATTTTTTCTAGTAATTTTATGGTTGGGTACTGTGAACACGTGAACACGTTACATGCCGACATCAGCGGCACCTTGACGCGGCACGGGGATCCTCGACAATTGTACACAAGGGAAAGTTCTCGAACGACTCACATTGCTCCAGAAACACTGAATTGCACGCAACCAAGCTCTGCGCAAAGCTTCGATAAACAAGGAGCGTCAGCAAATGGCAAGATCCAAGCGAAGCCGAGCAGGTTGTCAGCGGATCGTTCTTTGAACACGCAGCCCATTGCAGCGAAACGTTGTTTTTGTGTTCTTGGCCTTGTCATATTTGCACGTTTACACTTGCACGTATAGTGCACGATCTTGCCCACAAAGTTATGCCCATAAAAGTGGCTACAACCTTGCAATTGCTTCATTCTGACGAAGACAGTGCCACGGCTGGAACCTAACCGAATTGCGCACGTACGAAAATCGCACGTTAGTTGTTCGACATTTCAGCCAGGCATGGTCTTCGATATATATATATATATATATATATATATATATATATATATATATATATATATATATATATATATATATATATATATGAAGTAGACCAAGGAGACGTGCGTACAAAGCGATTTATTCACGTTTCGGTGGGGGACCGACCTTCATCAGAATGAAGGCTGGTCCCCCACCGAAACGTCAATAAATCGCTTCGTACGCACGTCTCCTTGTTATTTGCCCGGATCAAGAATCGCTGTCCTCCCTGGATATGTATATATATATATATATATATATATATATATATATATATATATATATATGGGGCAGGACACGGACGGCGAGAACCACTGTGGCCATGTAATTGCTATGGCAGTGAAAGGTGGCTGATCCCTCTGCCATAAGAATCGCCCTAACACGAAGTGAAACCTGTCTTGGCGAATTTGTGGAACACATCAGCGGCATCTGGCCACTGCTCAGGGATCATCGATAGTCGCACACAAGGGAAAGCGTTCTAAAGAATCGCATTTCTACATAGATACTGAATTGCAGATGCCAGAGCTCTGCGAACACGCTGTCACAATCCGGGAGCTTCCGCAAATGGTGATCCCTTGCATGCAAAAGGGAAGAGGTAGTCAGCTGATCATTTTGTGAATACAGAGTCCGCTGCAGCGACAGGTGCATCATTAGCTTGTCGACGGCCGGCGTCCTTCCTTTCATGGAGTAGATTTTGTCGCAAGACAGTTTACCAGCATGTACGCCACACAAGACAGATTATGCGGCCGCCACGGTTGTACATTACCCCGGCAACGCGTCAGCAGGAAATCGGTAATCCCCGCTGCGACACAAGCTCTGGGACTACTGAAGAGCTGACTGTCGGCACGCTGCCGTATTCGACAATCTACTGCTTCGCTCAATCGGTACAACCGCTACGGTCTAGTAATGCAGTGAAATGGAGGCGGCGTTAATTCAAGAGTAAATGTGCTTGCTAAACACATTTGCTTTAACCGGGTATCACTTAGATGCAAACTGTAATGTCATGTAATGGTAATATAGGACCCTGTTCCTCATGTCATCAATGGGTCACTTGTGTGATGAAAAGCACTTGCAGCTCCCATCGTCGCACCCCCGTGGGTTTGGGTTGAAATCCTGGCATGCGGTACTTTTTCTGGTAATGTTTCTGTTTATTTTTTCATCCATCCAAATCCCTGACGGAGTGTGTCAGCGATTTCTCAGTAGATCCCAGCACAAGAGAGAGAGAGAGAGAGCTCTTTATTGAACAGCAGAGAATTTAGCCGGCGTTAAAATATCGCTGACATGCTACTCTGCGTGGGGAGCGTGTTTAGGGAGAGAAAGACGAGTAGAAAGAAGTACAAGATATAGTGAAAAAAAATAGAGAATGAAAAATTGGGCTTTGTGTCTCTGACTGTGATGCCTAATTGCGTCCAATGATATTTCACGTTTGCGCCAACCCGCAGTGATGTGATAGGATGTGTTGCATGATGGGTGAGAAAACACCTTCGTGTTAATATAGTGTCCTTGAATTTATCAACAGTGTTTCAACACGTGACTTTTTTACAGTTCCATTTTTCGGGCCTCCTGAACATCGAAGATAATTCAATGTTTGCGGTGGACAGCATCCAGTACACCAACTGCGCATTACCAGGTTAGAACATGAACTATGTTTTATTTTTATCGGCAACGCAAGTGTCCACATGTATTGGCAACATAATGCACGCAATTTGCTATTCGTACTTCTGGCACCAGATAATCAGATAATCACAGTACTTCGTACCCATGTTCGTACCGGTGCAGCAACCGCCTGTTGAAATATGATGGGCAATAAACCTTGAAGTGTTTCATTTAGTATCGATCGGTGTTAAGCTTCATTACCTTTATAAAAACGGGTGGCTCTTCCGTAATTGACACACAGACGCAAGCATAAAATACCCACGTCTAAAGCAGATTGATTCGAGATAACACTAGCCGAAATCATAAAAGAAGCTTATGCGGCCACTGTGCGACGCGAACCGCCAATATCTACTGAGCGTGGCTGGGCCACTATCCAACTGAATTTTGTTAATGCTACCGACTTTGTCGAGCAGCACGGCAGCATCTTCTGAAAGATGCTGAAACTCGCTTCCTTCGAGGAAGGCCTCCTGAAGTGGCGCCTGTGGTACACTGCTTACATCGATCTACGCAACCGTTCTTCGAGAGGCGGGCTGCTACTAGCTGGTGGCGTTGAAACATGACAAGTGTATGGTAGCTTGTATTAGCCTTTGCAACATCGATATTGGAATTACAAATGAAACTTCAGCATATCAGAAGCTACAACCTCATTGGCGTTAGGAAGGGTCACGAGGCAATATCTTTGGTGGTCTGTTTTGGCGTGGAGCGCCAGTGTAATGGGTTCCCATACATGGGGTGGCAAGCCAGAGTCCGCGTGGTTACTAAACTTGACTAAACGTCTGGGTGCCCGGGTGATCTGATTTGAGCAACTGCATTTTCTCGTCTGAGTGCGCAGTTAATTGCTCTGGTATGTGAGTCAGGCGGGCTTCAAGGTCGCGGACAACGGCACATAAAAGCATTTTTGTGATGAACGTTATTCCTACCGTTTGGTGGAAAAACGGGAATTTCCGCCACGCCTGTCACCTAAAGAATCAGCCTTGCTGTATACCGACCCTGTTTGTTTTCTACATGCACCCTGCGTGTGTAAACAAGCATGCGGTTTCTGATTCCTCAAGGTACATTCATTGTGCTCTGTTGGCGCCATTGTCTTCCATGTTGACTGCGCAGCTTCTAGTACCTAGGTACATAGAAACTTCGGGACTTGTCTGTAGTTCGGACGTTCTAGCTTTAGAACAAGATACAATGAACCCGCACTCTCTGGCACACCTCAAATAACATTTGGGTCTAGGATTGCGTGCAATGCTGACTTCAATGTGATGGAGCTCATAAGAGCTAAAGTATGGCCGATAATTTTGGAGACAGTATGACGGGTCTCCAAGACATTTCAAGGCGTACAGGGGGCAGGATATGTAGCAATAGTAGATTCTAGTGGCTATTCGCGGCTTGTCTAGACCATTTGTTTAAGTTGGGCTGTTTCTAAATTTCTCATCTGTCATGTTGACTATTTAGAGAATCACTTCGGTACTCATTTATTTGTTGGTACTTATTTATTGTCGTCTACTGCTCATGAATTCCTTACAGCCGTACAGTTCTTTTTTGATGTTTCAAAGCCCGTCGAGATTTATGGCCCTGCTGTCCTGCTCAGATTTGAAATTTCTATTTTATAAAAGAGAAACAGCGGTATTTCTGCAGAATGCTGCGATTCAAGTGGGCAAGAGAGAGGTAAAAGGAACTCTGCAGAAAGTGCTGCTACTGTCTGCATGTTTTCCACAAACGAAGCGAACTACTCTCTCTAAACTTCTGTCGTAAGACCCATCAGTTTTTTGGAAGGAATCCGTGAGTAGCACAGGTCCTGCTATGCCGTACGCACGGTGTGACTGGCGTGCCTCGAAGGAAGAATGCGAAGACACAACTACTCTGCTTTTCTGTCTCCTTGCCTCGCTTTTCTATGCGAGTTGGCTAAGTCCACTTAACCAATATTATAACGTGTCGTGTTACCTTAAGGGTTAACAGCAAAGCTCCCGATAACAGATATCGTAGAAGCTACAAAGAGCACCACGTGCTAGTCGTATATGATGCAACAACAGTGGAATGGAGAGGAGCTTGCCAAAGAGAAAATATGATTCGATATAATAATCATAAGGTGTCCGTCGTTCAGATCTCACAACGTTGATTTTTAGGGGCGAAGCTCCTTAGGGCGTGGGTCTGTACATCCCATGGTGTTCGTTGGTGATGTACGTAGCCACGTCTACTTTTATGAAAAAAAAAAATTCCGAAAGTTGTGTCCTCTGCCTGGATTCGAACCCAGTCTCTCGGCGTGGCAGTCGAGCGTTCTACCACTGAGCTACGCCTGTGGTTGAAAAATTATCGCTAAAAGACCTAAACACAGCATATCCACGGGGTGAATGATGATGAGTGGGCGAAGCTCCGGAGGGAATCATCGGTAAACCGTGAATCTTTCGCGTAAATCGCCCAGTCGATCATCATGTAAAGGCGTGAGAAACACTGTATTCGTACTCCTGCGCCATAACTTATCATTTTGCCAAGTAGGGAAGTACCCACTACGCCATAATTACCAGTGCCTCCGTAATGGGTTCAAAGCTACAAAGCACGCAGCTGTGTGTTCTTTCAAGTGATGCCTCGACCTCGTTATACAATCCATTTTCGCGTCGTGTAGCGGTGTATTACTATTTTTCAACGTAACATTACGTTTGTTAATGCGATTCCGCGGGAGACATTATACCTGTTTAGGTCTTTTAGCGATAATTTTTCAACCACAGGTGTAGCTCAGTGGTAGAACGCTCGACTGCCACGCCGAGAGCCTGGGTTCGAATCCAGGCAGAGGACACAACTTTCGGAATTTTTTAGGGGCGAAGCTCCTTAGGGCGTGGGTCTGTACATCCCATGGTGTTCGTTGGTGATGTACGTAGCCACGTCTACGTTTATGAAAAAAAAAAATTCCGAAAGTTCTGTCCTCTGCCTGGATTCGAACCCAGGCTCTCGGCGTGGCAGTCGAGCGTTCTACCACTGAGCTACGCCTGTGGTTGAAAAATTATCGCTAAAAGACCTAAACAGGTATAATGTCTCCCGCGGAATCGCATTAACAAACGTAACGTTACGTTGAAAAATAGTAATACACCGCTACACGACGCGAAAATGGATTGTATAACGAGGTCGAGGCATCATTTGAAAGAACACAGAGCTGCGTGCTTTGTAGCTTTGAACCCATTACGGAGGCACTGGTAATTATGGCGTAGTGGGTACTTCCCTACTTGGCAAAATGATAAGTTATGGCGCAGGAGTACGAATACAGTGTTTCTCACGCCTTTACATGATGATCGACTGGGCGATTTACGCGAAAGATTCACGGTTTACCGATGATTCCCTCCGGAGCTTCGCCCACTCATCATCATTCACCCCGTGGATATGCTGTGATTTTTTTTTCTGTTCTCATAGGTGGATTTCAAACACAAGCAATGCATTCCGAAATATTCTTCACTTGTGCATTGTATCCCCCCTCCAGCATGAAGCTGTTTAGATTAGCAGTATTGCGGAAATAAATAAATAAATAAATAAATAAATAAATAAATAAATAGTACCCTCTTTGTAAATGGCATCGTGAGTGCATTACTAGAATCCTGTATCAATGAAAAATATCTAAAGGCCCTCTGGCTCTAGAGCACAATGGCTAAGAGCTCGCATAAAATGCATGAAAAGACTTTTTCTTGTGCTTCTATAAGTTTGCTCAACCTCCACTTTGTTTGGGCGTAAAAAACTGAGTTGTAGCCACTACAAAGCACCCTTAAAGTTGCAAATTTACGTAACCTACACCCCGTTTACACTTATCCTTTCTTGATGTGGAGCACGCTTGGCCTGAGTTTGGTACGTTACCTACAGCTCGGCTGCGCGATGCTACATCCACATGGTCTACAAAGATTGCTTTCTGTGAAAGTCCATTGTGGAGAACCCGGCTTTTCATTTAGTTTCGTTTCGTATGAAACGCGACCCGATATTCAAATTTTGACTTCCCTTTCTATTTTGCGGAGTGCGCCACATTTTTCTCATCCAGCGTTTATTCGGGTGCGAGCCACCATCACTGCTCCTTCACGTGTCGTTCTTCCTTTGTATCTGTCATTATTGCGCGGATTCATGCGAAAAATCCTGCAAATCCGACGATTTGTGGGAATCGGTATCATGCCAAGCAGTCAGCGATGAACTTGCTTACGACGAATTGTTCGACATTCAGCAAAGTCTTATGCGCAGGATTATCTTTATGCAAAGAGCACGTGTGGGTGCGTGCCTAACGTGGGTTAACCAGGGTCCTCAACAGCACCTTGGCGACGGAATGGTTGCTGATGGTACGGCGTAACATTGGCACTTATGTCAATGTTACTTTCTTTTGTGGAGGTACAATGCAAGCTACGGTGCGCTAATTTGCGTAAATAAGCATCGTTTCTGGAAATGTCCCTACGAGATCCAGCAAAGTAGGACAAAATCGTGACGAGGGATAGTAACACAAATGAATTGTTTGTTACATTCTCATAGTAGAGCGCAGCTCACATTAGAAGCGCAATTTACATTGTTACCATTGTCAGTGTGACAGGTTTACTTACTATATATAGGTGTCGCCATAGCCTAGTGGTAACGAGCATGTTTCGCACCTCTGGGGCCCGGTTGCGATGTTCCCCTACTGTTTGGTAGGTTCCGTACGTGCTAATGTACTTGTTACGTTTATATGTGAATCTCAAGCCTTCAGAAACTGTGTACCTTCTTTTTATTTTGAAGTTTGCCGTAATAAAATTTCGGATCTATGGTTTAGTTAGTCCTTTCTTGGCATTTAGACTGTATACCAAACACGTGTGGTGCGTACCGTCGGCCGAACAAGGCGGGTATGAGGTATGGTTAATAGTGACGTACTACATGACGGGTGTATGTTAGCGGTGTGAACATGTGTCATCCAGGTTCGTTATACGTTTGTACCCGAACATGAAGCATTGGGGTATGTGAGGCGAACGAGACCAGGAGAGCACGGAGACGTAGGCGGCTAGATAGATAGATAGATAGATAGATAGATAGATAGATAGATAGATAGATAGATAGATAGATAGATAGATAGATAGATAGATAGATAGATAGATAGATAGATAGATAGATAGATAGATAGATAGATAGATCGTCTGAACGTTTTAAGTCAGGGTTTCCTTTTTTCGGGGGGCGGGGGGGGTCGCTCAATTAAAGGTGAGGTTAGTGAGAACGCTACACGCTTTGAGAGAATGCGGCAATTGCTAGGTTAAAGCTACCATTCATGGTTCGTTCGCTCTTTCTTATCGGCAGTAAAACAGGACAACTGCGCCGACAAGGAATTCCGCTGTACAAACGGAGCTTGCGTGATGGAGCATGAGCGGTGCAACTACGTGGACGACTGCGGGGACAACAGCGACGAGAAGAACTGCGGTTGGTGACCCACATCTGTCTCTCTATAGGATGACACTAGATTTCGGCATGCATTCTACGGGGCATATACCGTACTACGGAATATGAAGTACTCTCCGGTGTTGGTAATCTCGGATTAGTCAGTTCTCTGTGTGAAGGTGGAAGTGACTAATCAGAGATTGGGGATTGATTAGAGAGTGCTTCATTCTGTATGCCAGTGCAAAACTAAGAAATCAGGAGTGACCAGAGCGGAATGGTATTAGTATAGCGTTCAGCTGGTGAGGGGAGCCAGGCAATGTCACGACAATAAAATGAGCCCTCAGATTGACATCAATACTACGCGCACTCGTAACACTTAAGTGAAACTGCAAAAGTACTTCGGCCAAGTCCGTGGGTGGACTTTACGCGTTAAAATTGTGATACGTTTATGGGGCACGTCAGTTTAGCACTCCGGAATAATTTTCACCTCGTGGAGTTCTTCATCTGGAACATGCTCTTGCATTTCGCACACATTGAAATGCGGCCATCGTGACAGAGGATGAAACCCGTCTTCTCGAATTGAGCAACGCAACATAACTTGCTTAGTTACCGAGACGGGTGAGTGAGAAGCCACTTTTTCATTTCTCTGCGCTAATGGGAAAAGTATTTTCGTGTGTTGAACTATTCTTCTTGTCGCCACTTAGGTAGTCGTAGCGTTGTCCTGCCCAATGAAAGGCGAAAGGGCGACTTTGAAAGCAACCGACTTGCCGTAGCTGTGTGAGCTATACATCACAGCGGACGGTAAGGAAATCAAACGACGTTCTTCAATTGTGTGCGCAATTTCATATCACGTAGGAAATTCACGTAGCTAATTTACAGCGATTTTATTGATTTCTCAGCAAAAAATCGACATGCCAATTGCGTTTGTGAACACGTTCTTATTAGTTATGTTTATTTTCTCGCGTGTAATATTGTAAGGCGACCACGGACTCAGCTGCAACTTCGACACCTCCTTCTGCGACTGGCTGCCTCAGCCACCTTCCAAGAAGAGTGGGCAAACGTGGAAGCTCGCGCAGCCAACGCGCTTCCTCCTGGAATCGCCCACGAGGGACCACACGAAAGGAACACCAAATGGTACGCTACCTTTTACCGATACTTTACGGTACAGCATGTGGTTTAAATAAATGTACTTGTTCCCTAAGCTTGCGGAGTTGAGGTCTTCTGTATAAGCAAGCAGCAGTGATGGGATTGTGATTGCTCCTATACTTCTTAAAGGTGTACTTGGACGGTTTTCTCGCGATATTCTGCTAGCGCTGTATTTCAGTGGCACTGATACCCTGCAGTAGGCAAAATGTTTCAGCTTGCTCAGAAAATCAGCAATAATTTAATATAACCCAATGAACGATGTCTTCAAAGCGAAACGGATACGGGTGGATGCTTCACGCAGTGTATGCGGTGACGTCACAAGAGTTCCCCCCATCAGAAATATGCGGCTGGGGGCAGAAAAATGACAGCGACATCCGCCGATTTATTGAGTTCGCCAGCTTTTCTTAATTTGACAGCAACAATTTGAGCGCTGTAGTGTCGCGGTTTTTGCTCTTGACCGACCCCTTCTGGGGTGTGTAGCGTCGGAGGTAGTGACGTGAAAAAATTTTTAAAATTCATGATTACGAAAACGACATGTACTTTAATGTACCAAAGAGCGCACGCACTGAATATTTCATTTAAATTGATGGACACTACAAAATTGCTGGAGCTTCCTTTTAAGCAGATTTGTCCGGTACCTATACACATGCTGCATAATTCTATGCACACGCACAGTAAAGAAGACAATATGAAAGGATAAAGTTTGTTATAAATATGGGCATGAGTATTGAATCTATTGTCTATCGGTGTTGTCAGTTATCGTATTTTGAATGCATTTCAGGAAGGTTCATGATGGTGCGCGGATATACAACCACAAGCGCTACCGTCATCGGTCCAACAATTGACAATTCGACGCTTTGCGGCGTGAGTATCCTGCAGCGTCTTAAAAAGCAGACTCAATATCGCAAAATAACCAGTTAATCGAAACGGGCCATGTGCCATTCCCCACGCATTTTGTTTGATAGTAATAAGATATCACACGCCGTCTAGGGAACGAAGCTGCATCCACAGTTTCTGTTGCTGAAGATATTCTCACAAACATTGAAATCTTGCTACATATATTGTCACGGCTTTCAAGCAGACCAGCAGTCTTGAAAAGGAAACTTCGGTGACCTTTTCTGTATAAATAGCGAGGAGTGGAAGAAGGTTTTCAGACACGTAGCAAGTGACAAGGACATTGAAGATAAGTCATTCCACAAATTAGAAGCTACAAGTGCATGAGCTTAAGAATAATGCATTGAGAAGCGGGTATTACTTCTTGCAGAGCTAAACACACACACACACACACACACACACACACACACATATATATATATATATATATATATATATATATATATATATATATATATATATATATATATATATATATATCATTGGCTCGTGTTCCTTCTTCGTCGGTGCCATCTTGGCTTGGCCAAATAATATGCTGTCGGAACAGTGGCACTTCAAGTGGTGGAGGTGCGTTAAGATCTCTTCGACCTCGCGCCTTCTCAAGATATCTCTCCTGGAGCTACGTCCAGGACACCGCTTACTCCATCTGCCCACGAAATCTCAAGACGAGCCCGCAACGTCCTCCCGCTCGGCCCAAGCCCCAACCGCCCGTCCTCCTCCCAGCCCTGCCAACAACCGTCACCGCGATCCGGAAATCTACTCTGGCCGGCCTGGTGAGGACGTCGAAGACTGGCTAGACAACTATGACCGTGTTAGCGCTTACAACAACTGGAACGAGCCGTCGAAACTAACCAACCTGTTGTTCTACGTCTCCCAAGTAGCTAAGAGATGGTTCCTCAACCATGAGAGCAACTTCCGTGACTGGCCTTCTTTCAAGGAACAGCTACGGCGGATTTTTTGCACGCCTACGGTTCGTTCAGAGGTTGCGGAGAAAAAGCTGTCTGAGCGCGTCCAGCATTATGGCGAGTCATATACCTCGTACATTGAGGACATTCTTGCGCTTTGCCGCCGTGTCGACAATGTCATGCCCGAGAGTGACCGCGTGCGACATCTGCTTAAAGGCAGATGTGTGTAATGCCCCCGCCACATTTGAGCGGATGATAGACACAGTTCTTCGAGGCCTCAAGTGGAAAACTTGTCTATGCTACCTCGACGACATCGTGGTGTTTTCCTCGACCTTCACTGACCACCTGCAACGTCTGGACGAAGTGATCACGTGCCTTTCTAATGCCGGATTTCAAATAAACACGAAGTGCTGCTTCGCTAGCACGACTATCAAAGTTCTGGGTCATCTCGTTAGCAAAGACGGCATCCAACCGGACCTGGACAAAATTTCTGCCGTACTCAACTTTCCCCGCCCACTTCGTGCAAAAGAACTGCGCAGCTTCCTTGGCCTAGCGTCATATTTTCGACGTTTCATCGGGAATTATGCCAGCATTGCCTCGCCCCTCCACAAACTTCTGCCTAGTACCTCTTCCTTCGATTGGAACAATGAATGCGAAGCCTCGTTCGAAGAACTCAAGCGCGCACTCACCTCGCCACCCGTTCTTCGTCACTTCGACGACAAAGCGCCCACATTGTTTCACACTGACGCCAGTGGTCAAGGAATTGGTGCCGTACTCCTGCAACGCGACCGCGAATCTTGCGAGAAGGTTGTTGCATATGCAAGCCGCGTTTCGACGTAAGCGGAAAAGAAATACTCCATAATCGAACAAGAGTGTTTGGCTGTTGTCTGCTCTATACAAAAATTTCGTCCTTACCTCCACGGTCGACATTTCACTGTTGCGACCGACCATCATGCTCTGTGCTGGTTTCGACACTCAAAAACTTGTCTGGACGTCTTGGCCGTTGGATCCTGCGATTACAAGCCTACGACTTCGATGTCATCTACAAGATTGAAAGGAAGCACCAAGATGCCGACGCTCTTTCACGCTGCCCGTTGCCGCCATCAACGGACCACATCACATCACCTCGTCAAATTGGCCGCGCTGAGGACACATCGTCCATTACAACTATTTCTTCCGTTACTCAATCAAGCCGCCATTCAGTGCTTTCTACTCACCAGCGTGCCGACTCTTATTGCAATGGCATCATCAGTCGCCTTGCAGGTGTTTCATTCCCGCCAGATTCCAGGCTACGAAAACAGCTCAAACTATTCAAGGCGAAGATGACGCACTCTACCACTATATTTTTCACCCGGAGGGACATCGATGGGTTCCTGTTGTCCCGCGCTCTCTTTGTGCTGTAGTTCTGCAGGCTTCATACGACGACCCTACGTCGGGTCACTTGGGTTACCAAAAGACCCATGAGCGCATACGGAGCCGATTCTTCTGGCCTGGCCTTTCCACGAGCGTCGCTAAATATATTGCCTCGTGCGCGCTTTGCCAACACCGCAAGCGGCCTAGTACTTCCCCGGTCGGGACTCTACAACCACTTCCTTGTCCAGCAGAACCTTTTTGCAGTTGTTGGAATTGACCTTTTCGGACCTTCCCCAACTACTACTGACGGAAACCGATGGATAATCACTGCCGTAGACCATCTGACCCGGTAGACCATCGGACTTTCTCCACAATTACAATACCACAAGTAACTTCCCCTATGCTTTCCTAGGCTTCATTGTCTGTTTGCTCATTAAGTTGTTTCTAACAAATAAAGAACGAGCCCTTGACCCCTTCCCTTTCGTTATTTCATAGCTTGGGCCTCGTTGCGGCAGACTTGGTGCCTTAGGTAGCATGCGAGGGCTTATTGGGCAGCAGCCATCTCATCTAAGTTCACGTTCTACGTGGCGCCTCCTGGCACGAAAGTGTGTTCTACACGCCGCCTTGGCCACGAGTGGCGCTGCCTAACACTCCCAGGATAATACGTACATAAATACACAATAAAGTGGACGTGGGGACGACCGCCTTTGTAGCTCAGTTGGTAGAGCATCGGACGCGACATCCGAAGGTCGTGGGTTCGGGTCCCACCGAAGGCAGGCTTGTCTTTTCGTCCACTTTAATTCCTTTCTACTTTCTCCACAATTACAATACCACAAGTAACTTCCCCTATGCTTTCCTAGGCTTCATTGTCTGTTTGCTCATTAAGTCATATATATATATATATATATATATATATATATATATATATATATATATAGCAGTAAAAAGAAGACACACGTCGAAAAACACAATGTATTCTTCACGTTTCGGCCGCGGGACCGGCCTTCGTCGGATTCGTGATTCTGACGAAGGCCGGTCCCGCGGCCGAAACGTAAACAATACATTGTGTTTTTCGACGTGTGTCTTCTTTTTACTGCTATTATTTACCGGCGTCCAAGACTTTGTTCACTGCAATTATATATATATATATATATATATATATATATAGGGAGCTTCGGCTCAAAAATTCCCAAAAAACACTTTATATCCTTCTGCAAAGCGACCGTCTTAAGAAGCTCTTCACAACTCCCCCTGGAGTGGTGTATAGACGCCCAAAAAACATCAGGGACTACGTTATACACTCAAAAACAAACAGAACAACACAAGTCCGTTGCCGACCTCGCGGAAAGAGCAGCTGCATGGTGTGCAAACACATGCAGACAAGCACAGTAGCCAAAAGCACACACTGCAATTTTACCCATTCAATCCGCGGCGACCTTTATTGCGACTCACCAAACGTGGTCTACCGGTTGGAATGTGGGGTCTGCTCTAAACAATACATCGGACAAACTGTACACGTTTCCGAATCAGGTTCAACAACCACCGATCACACGTGAAGATACAACTAAACCTCCCCCTTTCCAGACATATTACACCAGAAAGTCACAGTTTTGATTCGATTAGAGCAACACTCCTGCAAGGAACCTTCCGCTCCCCCAGGGAACGCGAGCAGCGCGAATCATACTTAAATCATCAGTTCGGCACACTGGAAAGTGGAATAAACGAATATCCGGGCGCTCTTCCTGTTGCGCGTACATTAAAGAGAGAATAGCACCAAGAGATAGTTAACAACAAAGTAACCAATAACCGACATCAAAACAGCGCTGCTCTATGTCAGAGCCAACGCTTTCGGTGATCGTACCTGTTGTCTGTGTCAACTTGAGATATGTGGCACCCTGCGTAACCTCTTCCGTGTTTTTTCACTCGCTTTTCATCTCCCTTATAATCATTATATATATATATATATATATATATATATATATATATATATATATATATATATATATATATTGACGCGTCCCCCTCGCGTCAATATGCATGCATGCAACAGGCATTGGACCCCACCACCCCTGCGAAACAAATGTCTGGACTTGTATATAAAGGCCGTAACACATGGTATTCCTGAGACCTAGAAGCAACAAAGACCCGATCGTCGCAATATTTCTCCTGAGGAAAAGAGGGCACTGGATGATCTGAGTAGCAAACAGGATATAGTAATACAACCAGCTGACAAAGGGGGTGCAATATTCATAATGAACAAACAGGACTACGTGAAAGAAGCGACCCGCCAATTGTCCGACACTTCATTTCATCAACAACTAACTGGTGACCCTACTGAAAATTTTAAGAAAGAAATAAAAAACACAGTAGCATCTCTTCTGAAGGATAAGAAAATAGAAGGCAAAATTGGAGACTCCCTCATTACTCTCAGCGCAGTAGCTGGTAAATTCTATCTTGTACCTAAAATTCATAAAACCAACAACCCAGGCCGGCCTATTGTCTCTGGGGTGGGCACCGTCACTGAAGCCATTTCGCTATACGTTGATAACCTAATTCGGCACATCCCACCTACTTATCCAACTTACATAAAGGACACCAACAATTTTCTTTCTGACATTATGAACCTTACAGTACCTGCTAATTGTCTACTGGTAAGACTTGACGTCTCCTCTTTATACACTAATATTCCCCATGATGATGGAATCAGAGCGGTTTTAACAGCTTATGAAGACTCGCTGGTTGATAAATCTGTTGACTGTTATACCCTCCGAACACTTCTGAAGTTTATTCTCGAATTCAATAACTTTGAGTTCGATGGCGCTCACTACGTGCAAGTGAGCGGAACGTCAATGGGAACGAGAATAGGCCCTAATTATGCCAATATCTTTATGGCAGTACTTGAAGAAGAATTTCTGAGTTCTCGCAACTTAAAGCCACTGTACTATAAGCGTTACGTAGATGATATCTTTTTAATTTGGCATCACGGAGAAACCGATCTGTTACAATTCCTCACCGACTTCAATTCTGCTCATCCGACTATTTCTTTTTCTCACCAATACTCTAGGCAGAGCATAAACTTCTTGGATGTGACCGTGTCGCTTTCGAAAAACAAGTTGGTTTGCAACCTTTATAGGAAACCAACGGACACCAATCAATACTTACACTTTCAAAGTAGTCATGTGCGGCACTGTAAGACTGGCATCCCATACAGTCAAGCACATCGATTTAAACGCATATGTCCAAAAAAAAAGAAGATTTCGATCATAACTGTGCGCAAAAGAAAAAGGTCCTCCTCAAACAAAAATACCCGGAAAATATAATTGGCGATGCTGTAACTCTCGCCGACATGCTTGACCGCGCTGAAATTCTCAAAAATCAGTCATCGAGCAGGGAACACAAGACTAACTTGACACTTACTCACTCCGCATCGCTGCCAAATGTATCAGCTATTCTTAAAAAACATCATAACATTCTTACTCAAAGTGATCGCCTCAAACGCATATCCGTGGAACCGCCTCGTGTCGTGTACAGACGAAACACAAATTTACGCGACATCTTAACTAAATGAACTTTAAATCCACGTCGGGGCACTGGCTGCAGGCCGTGTAATAAGCCACGTTGCCAGGTCTGCCCTTATATTAGAACTAAACAAAAAGCAACAAGCACCGCGTCTAATTTTTTTGTACAAATTAAAGGAAGCTTCACTTGTGACACGGCTAATGTCGTTTACCTGCTTGAGTGCACTAAATGCAATCAACAATATATCGGTCAGACAGAAACACCTTTCCGAATACGGTTTAATAATCACAACTCACACGCAAAAAATTCCTTGAACCTGCCCCTGTCTAAGCATGTGCACCTTCCGGGCCATTCATCTAGCGACCTGAAGGCAATTATACTGGAATCGGGCTTTCGGACGCACCACGCCGCTACCTCGGGCATTAATGAAAACATGGGTAAACTCACATGTTTCCCGAGTGACTAGGGCATTGCTATTATGAGGAAGCCATTTCAAACAACTAAAATGCGTTCTTTCAGACTTTACTTTCTTGCTGTACTTTTTTTATATCTCTTATTTTATTTCCGTTTTCCATTCCTTCATGGTTTATATTTTTCCATTACAAGATATTCTAGTCGATTCTAGCCAGCCGTTTTTCAATAAATCAGCTTTTTTGTGTTTTTTTGTTGTTTTTTATCCTTCCTGCTGTGGTGATTACCATTTTTACAATCTGGAGTGGCTTTATAGTTGCGTTACATACAGGTAGAAGAATCCCTCGGGGTTGTAAGTGTGCCGCCTTGCTGTTAATTGACAGGCTACGGTGTCGCTTCGCGACTCGCCGCAGCCGATCACGTTTTCTGTCCAGGCAGACTTCGTAGCCATTCCCTATACAGACGTACGCCTTTGTAGCCGCACTCTCTCCCCTTCCTGTACCCTTAAAAGCAAGGTGCTCTGCAACACCTTTTCACTCTGATGAAGGCCGGTCCACCGGCCGCAACGTCAGTAAACTTATATTGTTTTTATTAATCATGTGAATCCCTATATATATATATATATATATATATATATATATATATATATATATATATATATATATATATAACGAGAGAGAAGGGGTCCAATGATGGTTTATTTGTTAGAAACAACTTAATGGACCAACAACGAACGCAGTCTGGATAAGCACAGGGGAGGTTATTGAAGTACTCGATTGCAATACTGTAATGGTGGAGTAAGTAGAAAGGAACTCAAGTGGACGAAAAGACAAATCTGCTTCGGTGGGGAGCGAACGCACGACCTTCGGATGACTCGACCTATGCTCTAACGCTGAGCGACGAAGGTGGCCGTCCGCCCGTCCACATTATTGGGCATTTATGCACGTATATTGCTGCGAGTCTTACGCAGCGCCACTCGTAGCCATGGCGGCCAGTGTGAAACACTTTTTTTGCCAGGAGGTTTTACGTACAGTGTGATCTTACGACTAGATCGCTACTGCCCAATAAACCCTCGCAGGCTACCCTGAAGGCACCATGTCTACCGCAACCATGCTGAAGCTATGAAATAACGAATGCGAAGGAGGCGTCACGTTTGACGCCTCCTGGCGCTATCCGAGGGTCATGGGTTCGGGTCCCACCGAAGGCAGGTTAGTCTTTTCGTCCCCTATAATTACTTGCTACTTTCTCCATTACTGGAATAATACAATTAGGTACTTCAATAAATTTCCCTGTGCTTTCCCAGGCTTCAATGTTGCTTAGTTGACTAAGTTGTTATTATATAATATACATATATATATATATATATATATATATATATATATATATATATATATATATATATATATATATATATATATATATATATATATATATATATATATATATATATATACATGTCGACGATGGTTACTTGGCTGATAGTTGCTCATGCTATAGCAGGATCACGCTGACAAACAAAAATACACTTCTTTTACGACGTATCGAGCTCGAGACTGGCATCTCTAAAGGCTGAGAAGGGCCAGTCTTGACGTTCAGAAACACTGCAGGATTTAGCTGGCACATTTCTGAAGGGAGCTTATAGTTTAGGATTTAATGCTACTGAAACGAAGGCTGATCTAAAGTGGCAGTCATTAGAAAATCGCGGGCGAAAACTTCGCTGAACACTCTTCCATAATATCTTCCACTGAACAATAGCCATTGATCGGCAACAATATTTACTCGGTGGGGCCACATTACATCTCAGCACAAAGTGATCGCCCACATGCGGTGCATTGTAATAATGAAGTGTTTTGTAATAATGAATCTTTCAAAACACTCTTCGTCTCAAGGACAATATGGGAGTGGAAAAGATGGCAACCTAGTTTAGTTGATGAAGTGTCGAATGATAATTTTTATGCTGTGCTGTAGTTGAAACACTACTGATCATTGTTTTGTCTGTGTGCTAGTTGTGCGTACGATTTTTGCTTGCGCTGCCTATTGTTTGCTCTGTAATATTTGTTTGGCGGTGTGTAAGTTCAGTTCTGTCTTGTAATCCCCCCAGGGATTTATACAGACCCCTCGAACACCCCTCTCTCCCCCAACGTTGAATCCTCACACCCCAAATATTCTCAAGATAACCAATGACTCGATACACCACCTCTCCCCCCCCCCCCCTCCAACCCGCGTACTCCATACAGCATGGCGGGAAGCGCCATAATCGAAATTCACGACAAGCCCCTGATAACCCCACCCCCAATGTAATGAATGTCATGGCGCGGTGGGTACTGCGTAAATACATCATCATCAGCCTGCCTACGCCCACCGCAGGACAAAGGCATCACCTATGGATCTCCAATTGTCCTTGTCCTGTGCTAATTAGGCCTAATTTATCCCCGCAAACTTCCCTATCTCATCTGCCCACCTAACTTTCTGCCACCCCCTGCCACGCTTCCCTTCTCTAGAATCCACCCTGTTACCCTTAATGACCAACGGTTCTCTTGTCTTCCCATTACATGGCCGGCCCACGCCCATTTCTTCTTCTTCATTTCTATTAATGTGTCCCTAACACGCGTTTGTTATCTAACTCACTCCGCTCTCTTCTTGTCCCTTAAATTACGCTGAACCCTCTTAGTTAGCCTGCAAGTTTCTGCTCCGTAGGTGAGTACCGATAAGATGCAGCTCTTATACACTTTCCTCTTCAGAGACAATGGTAAGCTACCATTCATAATCTGACAATGCTTGCCGAATGCACTCCACTCCATTCTAATCCTTCTAATTACCTCAGCCTCATGATTCGGATCAGGGGTCACTACCTGGCCTAAGTAGACATATTCACTTACTACTTGCAATGCCGCGCCAGCTATCTGAAATCGCTGTGCTCGCCCAAGGCTATTGAACATTACTTTAGTATTGTGCATATTAATTTGCAGGCCCGCTGTTTACTTTGCCTGTTAAGGTCAGTAATCATGCCTTGTAATTCATCTCCCGAGTTACTTATCAAGGCAATGTCATCAGCAAATCTGAGGTTACTGAATTAAGTATTCCCCATTAACGCTTACCCCCACCTGTTCCCAATCCAGTGTTCTAAATACGTCTTGTAAATATGCTGTGCATAACATTGCAGAGATTATGTCCCCTTGTCTTACGACCTTCCTTTTAGGCATTTTGCTGCTTTCCTTATGGAGGACTATGGTGGCTGTGGAGCCGTTGTAGATGTCTTCGAGTAGTCTTACGTAGTGCTCGTCTACGCCCTGATTCCGCAATGCCTGCATGACTGCTGGGGTATCTACCCAGTCAAATGCTTTCTCGTAATCTATGAAGGCTATATATAGCGGTTGATTATAGTACTCCGCGCATTTCTCTATCACCTGATTGATAGCATGAAGATGGCCTACTGTTGAGTAGACTTACTGTTGTTACTGTTGAGTAGACGAACTTACTGGTTAGTTAACCGAACATTTAGGCTATTAGTAAATTAATAGCTACCTTTCAGAGTAATGCCGCTTTATGTGCGAAATATAAATGGTAACTTGTAAAACGATTATTGTGTCATTAGTAAAATTATTGCACGCTGACCTTAGTGACCGAGCCGGTTGGAGGATGGCAATGTGACGTTGAGCAGCATTCATTGCGATATATCCATTTATTACATTTGATTTTTTTCTCTTATTTGCCTTTAAAATGAAACAGATGACATTTTTCTGCGCAATGCAAGGAGTGAGCCAGCCAAAGCTCACGCTCAGCTACCGGACAACGAAAAATGGACCTTGGAGAACCTTGTGGAAGCAGCATGGACCAAGCGAATTCCTTGACTTTATTGGGATCAACATACAATTCCCG
Source organism: Hyalomma asiaticum (assembly GCA_013339685.2). Classification (NCBI taxonomy): domain Eukaryota; kingdom Metazoa; phylum Arthropoda; class Arachnida; order Ixodida; family Ixodidae; genus Hyalomma; species Hyalomma asiaticum. Next base: position 124,370,030 of record CM023483.1, on the reverse strand, counting down.
CGAACGGCTCCCTTCCAGGTAAAATTATCTTCACACGAGTGCCATCTACCACACGTGCTATTCCGAGAAGTAGAAAAAAATAATGGCGAAGGCCTAAGCTTCGCCTCTGACAGTATACCGCTAATACGTTATCGCGAACCGTTCGCACTGCCTTCTCTTAGAACATTCATCAAAAACAGCGTCTCCTCCATAGAATGTTATAAAAAGCGTCGCTTGGTGAGTTTCGTCCTGACCGAGTTTTGTTCGGTCTCACGGAATCTGTACTGCGGACGCGTCATGGCCAGCTCCGTGGATAGCGCTTCAGCGGCTGCGTCTGGTCATGATGTGCGAGGTCGTCGCTTGCCTGCGAGCTACAAGTTCATTCTGCCGACGTTACCGTCGGATGAGACCATGAAACTGCGCGTGTTTTTTCGTTCTGACGTCAGAGGACGACGCTACAGGACTGAAGATTTCCCATCACCTCTGGAAGAACACGACGTCCTGAAAGCAGTGAGTGGCATTAGGGTAATGTAAATGAGCCACGTTTGGATGCTTAAGCTCCGTTCCCAGGATGCAAAAGATCTGCTCTTGAGAAGCGGAGGACTTCAGGTGAAAGGGCGGTACTGCGCTGTAGTTGACCCTGCTAAGCAGGAGCGTACTGTCAAAGTACATTGTACAGCGTTCGATGTGCCGAACGAGGCTGTTCGTAACTGTGTTGAGTGCGACGTGAAGGACGTTCGGTAGGAGGCGTGCAGCGCAGTGGCGCACCGACGGGGGGGGGGGGGTTTCGGGGGTTGTAACCCCCCCTGAGGCCGACCTAACCCCCTCCTCCGACTACGTAACTGCTCCTATGTCCTAGAAGAATGTGGCGCTGATGTCTCCACGAAAACGCCAAAAAATAATAAAATAATCATCATCATTGATGTTTATATTATTTGGCATTTTATTTACTTTTTTTTACACACGCAGCGACTGTGTAATCGCATGCCCGGCCCTTAGTGAAAAATTGAACCGCCCCTGGCAGAGATCCTGGGTGCGCTACTGGTGCAGCGTGCCAGGATACGGAGCAGGCTGAGTCGACTACACGTGTCGCTCGTATGGCCCTCTTTGAGGGCATCACCGCGGACGAATTGCCAGAGCTGTGCGAGCTTCAAGGAGGGCAGGTCTGGTAGTGGTTCCGGGCAGGGCACACAAATGCCTGCACTGTCGTATGAAGGGGCACATGCGTCGTGATTACCGAACACCGCGTTGCGCCAAATGACGCGCTTTCGCTCACGAGCGGCAACATTGCGTTTGGACTTATGCCGCGGCGAACGGTGCTGCTGCGCCGCGTCAGTAGATGCGTGATTTAAATGACGAAGAAGGGAACCAGAAGAGGCGGCTTTGCCATCGGGGAAAGAAATCGAGGGAAACAATCACACCACTGGCTGCACAGCGGCGACGTTAGCTGCGGAGCAGCTGCATTAAAAACCAACATAATATCCTAATGCAAAGAGAACGTCTCAGAATCATCTTCGCCGAACCGCCTAAAGCAGTATACCGTAAAGCTAGAAATATTCCAGATGTATTAGTATCATCTAAGTCCAACGGTCATAACGTCACAGGATGACACCCTTGTGGAAGACCGCAATGTGAAGTACGCCCCTATATGCGCACATCCCGACAAGTTGGTAGACAGCTTGAAAGTACGTTTCATTTCAAAATCAGAGGGAATCAGAGGGATATTCGGCCTGCACCGTACCACGACCTCGCTTTCCACGGTCTGCGTGAAACCGTATTCCGTGGCAATACATCCGTTTCAAGGAAACGCATGTCACTGAGAGGCCTCGTACACACAAACTGTCGTTTACCTCAGCCCCCGGCTTCCTTGGAAGCTTCCTGGTTTTTAAAACATGTCCGAAGTACCTTGCCGGATAGGCCGGACATTCGAGCGCGAAGAGCAATTATGTTTTACGTGGTTTCTTCAGTAAAACCCTTCAGACCAATTTAAAATGAGGTGATTGCCAGCAAGGACATTTTCGCCTTCGATAAAACACCATATGTTAATGCCGCAGTGCAGAAAAGCGAGCACAGCGCCAGCGTAGGCGCCGCCGTGACCCTGGATATTGTAGCCAATTTTGCTAGTTGTAGCAGTGTCGCCAAACGAAACAGCGTTTTCTGGAGTTGGCACTTCTCTCCATGTTTCTGCTGCATTTACTCATGATTCCGAACGCAGCGATTAATATTCCCTTCCTAAATCGCGAGTGAGTGTTTGATCAATTCATGAATGCGCTCGCTAAACGATTGACCCTCCGCGAGGAGTGAAAGTTCTAATAACTCACGTGTTTCCATTACTGGCGTGGCAATTCTTCCAGGTGAACGGATCATCTACGGGTTGGATGGCAGAAGTGCCAAGATTTGGCACATTCACCATATCCCTAGTTATGCGGTTACGATGAGTTCTACATTACAATTACGAGGTATATAACAGAAATAAAAATTATTCTCCTGATATTCAAAACTTGCCTCCCTTATAGCTTCGTTTTAAATTTTATTTAATGCTGTACAATAATTGTAACAGTGTGGCGTTTAATGAAAGCAACGAAGGGGATATTTATTGAAATTGCTGACTGCGGCAGATTTGTGGAGTATTAAAAAACATTTCACGCATCTCCACGAAGTGAACCCTGACGAGTGGGCGGAGCATTGGTGATCGTTCGGTGTAACCGTAAATCACCGGTGACATTGCCCTCTCGCGCATGTAAATGAGTGACAATGCGTGTGCATATTTACACATGTGTTCTCATTTATGCTCCTGGTCTTCATGAGGTTCCTGCGCTCCCACGTCATAGATAGTGCCGAGTTCTGGATTACTTTTAGTTAATGCGCGGGCTGCGAATCCTTATGGTTCAATTACGCACAAGAGAAATCTCGCACCAGCACTATATAGCAAGTCAAGATCCAGTGCCTATATACGAGCTTCCACAGGTACTCGGGGCTTTATTAGACACTGAGGGGCTAGCTTCGGCAAGACGAGTCCATCAGGGCTTGTTCTCAAGCGAAGAAGCACGGCCGCTCACCTCTTTTCTATTGAGCGGCCGTGGAAGAAGGAACGCGTCGTCTTCTTTCTTCGTTTTGGCTGGCGCCAGTATCGCACTCTACCCACTACAGGCAGATGGCATTATCCCCCCTTGCGAAAAAAAGCAGCATCGCCTCGATGCTACAAGATAGTCTTAAGGAAAGGCGAAAAACAGATAAAAAGAAAAAACAAAGGTAACTGGAGAAGAGTGAAGCAAGAAAACAAGCTCATGAAGAGAAGTGAAAACACACATACGCACAAACGGAACGATGAAGAGCACAAAAGTTACATACGCGCAATGTAAGGTTTCATGCGTACAACATGAACAATGTCCGAACTTGCTGGGCGTCGTGTCCAGGACTGTGGCTGCGACGTTGTGTGCGGGACCACTTCGTAGTTCACGTCACTGACGCGGCGTAGAATTTATAGGGGCCAAAGTACTGGCTCAATAACTTTTCACATAGGCCGCGGCGACGAAGGGGGGTCCACACCCAAACTTCGTCTCCGGGGTTGTAGGACACTTCTCTGCGATGGATGTTGTAGCGGCGTGCTTCTGCTTGCTGCTGCTGACCGATGTGCAGCCGCACGATTTGCCGAGCTTCCTCGGCGCGCTCAGCGAATTCCTCGGCGTCAGGTGTCAACCGGTCAGCGTCTTGACAAGGCAGCATAGCGTCCAGCATGGTCTGGACTTGCCGATCATACAGAAGGCGAAATGGCGTGAATCGTGTCGTCTCTTGCGCGGCGGTGTTATACGCGAAAGTCACGTAAGGCAAGATCCGGTCCCATGTCTTGTGCTGGACGTGGATGTACATTCAGATCATGTCTGGGATAGTCTTGTTAAGTCGCTCGGTAAGCCAGTTCGGTCTGGGGGTGGCACGCTGTCGTCTTTCGATGTCTGGTGCTACTTAGGTCAAAAACTTCGTCCATCAGCTGCGCTGTGAATGCTGTCCCTCTGTCTGTGGTCACAGTAGAGGGAGCATCGTGCCGCAATACGATGTGGCGCATGAAAAATTGTGCTACTTCAGAAGCTGTGGCTCGTGGTATATCGCGTTAAATAATCCTGCTTAACGCGCCTGCTTGTCAGCATAGCGCGTTAAATAATCAGTCGCCACGATCACCCATTTGTTGCCGTCGGCAGACAGAGGAAACGGTCCGATAATGTCCATGCCCACTTGGTCGAACGGCGTGCGAGGACGTTCAATCGATTGAAGTAAGCCAGCCGGCTTAAGTAAGACAAGTTGTCTTGCGGCGCTGGCGTTCACGACAGCTGTTCACGTACAATTTGACGCTGACCGAAAGCCCAGGCCAATAGTACATCTCGCTTACTCTGGCGAGTGTTCTTCAGAAGCCTAATGGCCAGATGTAGGCTCGTCGTGGCACGCAAAGAGGATTTCGTCTCGCATGTCTCTTGGAACCACTAAGAGATAAGCACGGCTGTTGGCACGGGCGTTCTTCTTCTAGAGGACGTTGTATCGCAAACAGAACGACGCCATCGAGCAGGACAGATGGCGTGGTATGGCGGCATCGCAGCCCTCGAGGTGATCGATTATCAGTCAAATATCCGCTTCGTCTCGCTGCCGTCGGATCAAGTCCGATGAGCCTAATGACGCCAAGGAAGCCATCATCGTCCTCAGCTTCCGGACTGACCGGATGAACAGATACGCGTGACAATGTATCAGCGTCTTCGTGCTTACGGCCAGACTTATAAACGATGGTGACGTCAAATTCCGTGTAGCCGCAAGCTCCATCGTGCTAGTCAGTCCTGAAGGGTCGCGCATGCTTGCCAACCAACAAAGTGCGTGCTGGTCCGTCACTACCTTGAAAGGACGTCCATAAAGATAAGGACGAAACTTGGTAATCGCCCACACGACTGCGAGGCACTCTCTCTCCGTAGTCAAATAATTCGCCTCGGCACGGGATAATGAGCGGCTGGCATACGCTACGACTCGTTCCAGTCCATCCTGACGCTGGACGAGCACTGCGCCAAGGCCAACGTTACTGGCGTCGGTATGCACCTTGGTATGGGCATCATCGTCAAAATGAGCGAGAACGGGTGCTGACTGCATTCGCTGTCGCAATTCAGCAAAAGCCTCCTGTTGCTGATTAGCCCCAGACAAATGGCGTGTCGTCACGTGTAAGGCGGGTGAGGGGTTCCGCTACGTTCGAAAAGCCGTGGATGAACCTACGATAGTAAGCGCACAAAGCAAGGAAGCGTTGAACGGCCTTCTTATCGGTAGGAGCTGGAAATGCTGCTACGGCGGCGAGCTTGGCTGGATCAGGCCGGACCCCTCTGGCGCTTGCTACATGCCCGAGAAACTTCAGCTCCCCATAGCCAAAGTGGAACTTCTCTGGCTTCAGTGTGAGGTCGGCCGATTGGATAGCTTCTAACACAGCCCGCAGGCGGTGAAGATGCTGCTCGAACGTTTCAGAAAAAAACTACCACATCGTCAAGGTACACGAGACAAGTCTGCCACTTCAGTCCAGTGAGGACAGTGTCCATCATTCGCTGGAAAGTTGCCGGCGCTGAACACAACCCAAAAGGAAGCACTCGAAATTCGTAAAGACCGTCTGGCGTCACGAAGGCTGTCTTCTCGCGGTCTCGCTCGGCTACCTCGATTTGCCAATACCCGGTTTTCAGACCGAGGGAAGAAAAATAGCGGGCACGTTGTATTCTGTCTAACGAGTCAATCAATAACGCGGGAGCGGGTACACGTCCTTTTTATTCACGTTGTTTAGCTTCCGGTAGTCGACGCAGAAGTGTAGCATTCCATCTTTCTTTTTAGCAAGAACGACCGGAGACGACCACGGGCTGTTGGAAGGTTCGATGACACCGTCATCAAGCATCTCTCGGACCTGCGTCTTAATGGCTTCGCGTTCTTTTGCCGACACTAGGTAAGGCTGCTGGTGTATCGGGCGTGCGTCCTCGTACGTGATGATCCTATGACGAGTGATGGAGGTCTGGTGCACTTTTGATGAAGTTGCGAAGCAAGACCCAAATTCCAGCAAAAGCTTCCGCAGTGCTGTCTGGTGATCAGTCTACAAAGCTGGATTTATGTCGACGTGGCCGAGAGGTTTATCAACGCTCTTCACTACTTCAGATGTGAAACAGCCGCTAACGTTTGCGACTTCGTCTGCAAACGTTATCGATGAGCCGCGAAAGAGGTGTCGATGCTCGTTGCTGAAATTCGTAACAAGCAATTGCGATCGGCTGTCGCGAAGCTGGATAACACTTCGAGCAACACAGACACCTTGCTTCAGGAGGTATTCCAAGGCTTTTTCGGCCACCGCTTCGCCATCGTGCAAGCCACAGCATGTGACGTCGATCATGACAATGGCTCGAGGTGGAAGCGTTACGCTCTCTGCAGCAACACGAAGTACACCGGCACGCCGTTGGTTGTCCTCAACGTCGATGGCTCCCCTGGCTGAGAACGTGACGCGGCGCTTTGGAGGTGAATAATAGTACCGCATTCCTGCAGAAAGTCAACTCCAAGAATAACGTCGCGGGAGCATTCGCGCAGGACGAGGCAGTTTGCTACGAATGTACACCCGCGAATCTGAACTCTAGTCGTGCAGGCACCAAGTGGAGTCTCGACGTGGCCACCAGCCGTCCCAATCTGCCAATTATTCCAGGGTGTGATCACTTTCTTAAGCTGCGTCGCGGTTTTCCTGCTCAAAATTGAAAAATCCGCGCCTGTGTCCACTAACGCACTGACCAGCGTGCCGGTCAATCGTCATTCGTATGTCAAGCGAAAGTCGGTCATCACGTGCCACTGCAGGTTATGTAGGATCGGTATCCTTCCGCGCTCTGCGTCGATCGTAGGTCTTCGGCACTTCGACCGTCAGCGACCCCGCCCCCAGAGGCCGCTTCAATTAGTTTTCCCGGCGTGGACTGGGTGACCGTGCGGTAGGATACCGCTGCGGCGGCGATGAAAATCGCCTCGGCGATGGCGAACGCGACTGTCTCCCGGCAGGTGGCTGGTCGCGCTGCTGAGATAGGCAGTTCTCAATGTCCCTGGGTCACTGGCCGTTGCGTGGTGGCGGCGAGTAGGCAGAAAAACCGCGAAGCCCAAGGCGCCTGGTATGGACACCCGCGGTACAATTGGTCAGCTTCACCGCAGTGATAACAGAGAGGACGGCGATCGGGGGTGCGCGAGACATCCGACTTTCGAGGGGGCATGCGTCGATCGTCGACGTACTGTACCGGTTGCTCCGAACGATGTACAGCAGGAGCAGGATGGACGAAGGACCACAACATGGTGTTCGCTGCGCCGGCTGAAGTGCCACTGCCGGAGGGGCACGAGTGAACCGCGGTGGAGGGGAAGCAGGGCGGTTTAAGACTTCCGCGTAGCTCGTACGATGATACTCAATTGGTGCTTGCGGAGTGGTGAGGTGAGGCACTGTGTCACGTTGTTCACGGAGAGCGTGGTGCAGCTCGTCATTGATGACGTTCGCGACAGGTTTATCGCGAGCTGAGGTGTTGTAGCGGCCTTTTGCAACTCTTCGCGTACTATCGAATGTATGAGTTCCCGCAGCTAGTCACTGTGACTTCCGATGGCCGTGAAAATGTCAGCGGTTGACAGCACTGCTCACTTGCCACTCGTACAAGTTGGACCGCTGCAGAAGCATCTTTTCCATGGTCACGGCCTCAGCCAAGAACTCTGCGACCGTCTTAGGTGGGCTCTGTACGAGACCAGAGAAGAGGTGCTCCTTGACTCCGCGCATCAAATGACGCAACTTTTTGTCCTCTGTCATTCCTGAATCAGCTTGTCTCAAGAGGCGCGTCATGTCTTCGACGTATGTTGTCAGCGTTTCATTTGGCAACTGCACGCGGCCTTGGATTGCTCGTTCCGCTCGTTCGTGCCGATCAGCACTAATGTAAGTCTCGAGGATGCGGTGGCTAAATTCGGGCCACGACGTCAGCTGCTCCTCACGGTTCTGAAACCAGGTGCGCGCTCTGTCCTCCAGCTAAAAGTACTCGTGTCTCAGTTTTGCCGCATTGTCCCATCGATTCAAGGTGGCCACGCGCTCGAAGTCGACCAACCAGTCTTCCACGTCCTCAAAAACTGTGCCGCGGAACGTCGCCGGAACCCGTGGGCTTTCAAGCATGTAGCGGTGTGACGCCGTGCCTTCCATACTGGTTGGGGTGGTTTGAACGGAGCCACTTGCCATAGCTGTTGAAGTGGTAGGAACCGTATCGTCGACTTCCGGAGGCAGTTCCCTGACACTGCGGCTGGCCCGCTGCACAGGTGTGTTGATAGGTACTGGGCTTGTAGTGCGGCTCCCTGGAGGGGTCTGCAACATCCGCGACGGTTACCCGCACCTCCACCAGTTGTCACGAGCTTCCACAGGTACTCGGGACTTTATTAGTCGCTGAGGGGCTAGCTTCGGCAAGACGCGTTAGTCAGGGCTCGCTCTCGAGCGAAGAAGGAACGCGTCGTCTTCTTTCTTCGTTTTGGCTGGCAGCAGTCTTGCACTCTACCCACTACAGGCAGGTGGCAGTATGGGGTGGACGTCGAACGGCTGTGCAGCGCGTGCAGTCGATCTTTTTAATCGAGAAAGTCGCTGGCAGACACTGCCTGCGTCAGCGTTGTGTCTCGCGGGAGAGGGCGCGTTCCCCTAAAAAAGAGAAAGCGCGCAAAAAGCGAACACGGTTTAGAGTTATGGCCCTCCAGCGGTCTACTATCAAACTAGAGCGCGCGCTGGAGTGCCGCATAGCCATCTAGTGGGCGCTCCGAGTACTATGCGCTGGCTACGACGCGACAACAGACAAGCCTCGACCTTAAGGAGCTTCGCCTCTAAATGAGGGCTTTGTTTTTAATCACAGTTAACTTAAAGGAAGGCCACAGCAGAGGCTTGTATAGGTCACTGTGAATAACGCCGATAAATGACGTCAGCAGCCATAACTCCTACAACACTTAATGGCACGAACCGCAAATGCCTTATTGGTGGGTGCCTTTATATGCACTGTCTGAATAAAAAGCTAATAGTAACCGTTGCAATCAACAACGCATTTTTTGTCGCAGCTACGCCACATCGCTGTCCCCACCTTCACCAACACCGTAGAGAAGACGTACAGAAGTTTCCTCTTGCCCGGCACTTTCCACCGCTATGATCAAAGTAAAAATGAGATTTCTAAAGTGCGCTGACTTGAGCGCAGCGCTCTGGTGGCTTAGCTGCTCCTCATTTTAATACAAAAAACGCTTTGTGGGTTCCGACGACTTTCTCTTGATTTCCGCAGTCATCGTATAGCGTTTAATGGCGTCATAAAGCCATTGAGCGCTGCTATGACTCCATAATTTATTTTGCTACCATACCATGTGGTCTTCTCCAGTTCATTTAGTAATATTTTACGTCCCCACTAATGAAAATCGTTGCATCAGATCCATTCTTCTGGCTTTTTACCGGTCAAAAACCTCGAGGTTGGGAAATGAACAGGTAAACTAGAAAAACTATGACAGATGTCTTTAGTCAGCGCGCGTTTCTGGATCTCTGCTTTTCTTCTGATAAATTGTACAGTATATCGAAAATGCTTTACGGGCAAGGATAACACATTTGGCGATGTAGTACCGCATTCTTTGGTTCCTGGCGTAATTATATGCGCCAGTGATTTACTACAAACGACTCACTACAAATTATAATATGCATTCCTACAAGACTTCCGACTTTCGGCACCTTTACAGCGGACATCATCTGAATGGCGCACAAGGGCCGTCTTCTTAGATGATCGGGAAAAGTGACAATGTCGCCTTTCGTGACGTGGGATATCCCGTATCCAATGACGATGCGACTACATGCTCTCCGTTCCTCGACCAGTAACTCAATGTTGACGATATCACGAAATGCTATACTTCTGAGAAATCGCCACTACGGTAGTTATATTATTGATCCGACGCGAGTACGTTTTATCAACGCCTTCTTTTTCAAACAGGCGTGCGGAAAGAGCACATGAACACTTTGAAATGACAAAATTGATGGCTAGAACCTCTCAGTATACATAGTGCATCGATGTACGTATGATCCGCGACAATATCAGCAGATTCCTCTTCATTCTCTCGGAAGCTAAGAAAAATTAAAGTGGACCAAAACGTTAATGCAATGATTCGGTCTTTTCGCAATGACTCATAGGTGGCCTTCATTGGAGAACACATGGCGCCTGGCAGAAATGGTTACATAGCCATTGACGACGTTCACTTTTGGGAGAACTGCAAGGTGAAAACCGAAGGTGAGCTACGATGTTTAAGTTCATATTATTCAGCTCTCGTAAAAAAATTCGCGCTAGCTACGTATTATTGATATCACAACATTCTCATGTAATATTGTTAATAGCAATCCATTTCAACTTCTAAAATAGGGCATATTCAAAGAGACGGAGAGAAACATTTACACAGCAGCCGGCGAAAAATCTAGTTCACTGGCGAACATAGTTTTCTTTTATTGCGCCTGTATAAAAATGGTGGGACCCTTAAGCTTTGCCTTAAGAGTTCAATCGCGATAGCGATGCCTGGCCGAAATCTCATCGCGTTCTCTTTCGCTTGTCATCCTCTTCAGTCGCCTAGCAACATAAATCTTATCACACCACACTTATTTTATTTCCTTAGTCGTGGAGCTGAGATTGTGAATTACCGCAGTGTGATGGGCAAAATAGAAATGGCGATGCGCCATTATAACTCGCTGAATAAGAAGCCACTGCAGTTCGCCTGCCGCTTGTAGACAGCACAGAATTCGTCACAAATGTGTCATCCTGACGTGATGAACGTCTACACGCTCGCGAGCGCAGGCGCAAGCACAGAATACCACGCCCTTAAGCCAGAGAGCGAGCGCCCTCCTACGTGCGCCACGCATGCGGGGCGGCGGCGAGACATGGCGCCCTTAGTGTCCCTGTATATGCTCCCAACTAGGTGCCGTTAAGGTCCGCCTCCTCCGCTACAGAGGGGATCGACAGCTTTCTCTGGGCGCCGTCTTGGTTCAAACGGTCCCGCTTGCTGGGTCTGCCCGTCACGTAGCGACTGAGCGCTTTGGGATAAATGCTCAGATATTCGGCTCAGCGAAACCCCTTTAGCTGTAGGGCTTGCGAATACATCGTCAGCAACTTTGATAAAATCATTTTTTACAGGTAAACTTATCCTACGTTCTTGCGAACTCCCAAAAGTAGAAGCTATTCAAACTGTATTTGCGCAGCATCAGTACTTTCGGTGCTCTCTCAAAGCAGGCTAAATTTTGGAAATCTGGCACGTATGTCAAGGTATTGACTAATCATCTGTGTACGTCTCTCTGCGACGTTCACAGCAATTGTTCTAAAGAATGAAAGGCAAAGAATACTCACGGTAGGAATAAAAGAGCGTTGAAAAGACGCCGCACTAACAGGCTTTTTCATTCGTACGGCTGGCATAGCCAGGTTCAGTAGTAAATGAGCTCCTTAGACTAACGGTACCCGCAAGCGGTACCCGCAAGCGATAGGTGTAACAGCTTATTCTACCCCAAAATCGCATTCTATTGCGCGCAATGTTTACAACGGTTGAACGGAGAGAGAGAGAGAGATTCTTTAATTGAAAAGAAGAGAAAAACATAGGATAGTAACTGTCTCTCGTGGAGGAGGACACCTCAACCATGCTGTGCGGGGATGGGGGAGGAGGCTAAAGCATACAAAGAAAGACAACGTAGAACTGAGAAGAGGGAGACACGGGCGTAGGCATCACACTATACAAGGCACGGGGACACATCAAACGCGATAAGTAGGAAAAGACAGGCTAGTTTGTCATAGCCGCCCGGCCAACCCCGTGTCCTCGATGAAGTTGAGGAGGGCGGAATGAGCGGAGCGGTGACGTTCAGTGCAGCCAGCCGGGTGCTACAAGTCCTGTAGTGTAGAGCACGACAGGCCGTGTTTACGATAGCTGGCGCACAACTGTTCTCGGGCGGAGGCGAAGGCAGGGCAGCCACACAGAAGGTGTGCGAGGGTTTCCACCTCCCCGCAGTCTATGCACGCGGGAGATAGGGCACCACGAAGTCGATGACGGCGTTCGGCTGTCCACACTGCGCCGGTTCGAAGGGTGAAGAGGAGTGCACGCCCGCGCCGAGTGAAGCCGGTCGCGGGTAGTGGGCGAGGCGGGCAGCCGTCGGCGATGCGCGTTTCAGGGTGGGATCGCACCAGTTCCCTACGAAAATTGATGGGCGCAGAGTCGTACGAGCTGGCGCAATCGGTCAGCGGGATGTCGGCAGAGTGGGCGCGCTTAGCGAGTTCGTCCGCTGCCTCGTTTCCCGCGATGCCCACGTGTGCGGGTAGCCACTGCAGGACGACGTCGTATCCGCACTCCTGTAAGGACAGCAGGCTGTGAGTGACTCGTTGGGCGAGCGGCGGCCGCGTTCCTCCCTCGCGAGCAGGCGCAACGAGGGTTTAGAGTCGCAGAAAATCGCTGCGCTCGTAACGGCCGGCGATTCAAGGGGGAGGTCAGCAGCCAGTCGTAGCCCGACCAGTTCGCTCTCGTAGAGGAAGCGCAGTAGCTAAGTCCGCACTGCTTGTCCACGCCGAACTCGGGAGCCGTCCAGATTGCAGCGGCGGAGCGGTCCTGCAGCACTTACCCGTCGGAGAAGACATGGAGCCTGCCGGCGAAGTCGTCTTGCATTCGCGCCGCCGCCGCGGTGGCACCGTAAGGTGTGTGACGCTTCGTGCTCACTCCTGGGGGGTTCACACACACACGCAAATGGACACTGCGGTGGGGTGATGGCCAAAGCGCACAGGTCACGGGGTCATCGACCACAATGCTGCACGCACTGCATGCACGCACGCAGCCTGCTGCACTGCCGCGTGGCACGCCGCACGTACAAGGCGACGTCGTCGGCGATCACCGCTTGCACAAGGGAAGGGGTGCACTCGACGAGGGGTGCAAGCACTAGGTTGAACAGAATGAGCTGAGCACACTTCCCTGTTGCACGCCCGAGTTAACCAAGCGCGGCGAGCTCGTCGCTTTCGCACGCACACACAGAACGATCGGTCGCCGAGGAAGGCCCGCACATAGCGCAGGAGTTTGCCCTCAACACCGAGCGCGCGCACTGCGTGTAAGATGGAATAGTGGGACAGCGTGTCGAATGCCGACTTCACGTCGAGGAGGAGGAGGATGGCCATCTTCCTGTTGAGCAGGGCCTGTTCGAGCGGGCTCACCAGGGCGACGAGATAGTCGGCAGTCACCCGATTAGCTCGGAAGGCACATTGCTCTGCCGGGAAGAGGCCGCGCGCCGTTTCGATCCACTGTAGGCGGTGTAGTACCATTCCCTCCATGGTTTTCAGAGCCACGGAGGTGAGCGAGATAGGCCAGTAGGGTTTCAGCTCCCGCGGCGGTTTACCTCGCCTCAAAACGGCCCACCAAGGCCGAGCGCCACTAATCTGGCAGGCGGCCGCTGGAGAAAACCTGTTTCTACGCCTCGAGCAAGAGTGGGTGCTGGGAGACGTCCAGGTTTCTGAGCAGCTGATACGTGATGCGATAAGCTCCAGGCGCGCTGCGCGTCCGTTTCCGAAACAGGACTCTCTCCAGTTCGGAGAGAGTGAAGTCGACCTCACACAGGGCGCGCACGTCAGCTGCAAGCGCCGGCTCGATTGTCGGGGGGAGCCGCGTGGAGTGGCTGGTGGCGCGCACAACACACTGGGCGGCAGCAGGGGGTTCAAAGCAGGACGCCAGTAGCTCGGCGAGTTCAGCTTCAGTGATGCCGCGCGCCACGGTAGTGGCTAGGACAGGCAGGCGCGACACTTTCGGCTGGATCATCACCCGCACGATGCGCCAGCCGCGACCACGGCGGCGAGGGTCGCTCAGCGAGGAGCACACGCCCGTCCAGCTGCGGTCACGTAACCGCCGCGCGTGACGCCGACACACCGAGTCCAGCCGGTTGTAGAGTGTCCACGCACCGTCCGCAGTAGAGCGAATACCACGTTGCTGCGCACGCCGCCGAACCGCGCGAAGGTTCAACAGTTTAATGTCGGGGACGGGCGACCCGGCAGCCACGACACAGCGCGTGGAGGCCCACTCGGTATACACGGAGATGTGCTCGAAGAAGTCACTTCTGTGCTGCACCGAGGCGAGAGCGGCCACCGTACCACACTGTGATGTGTAGTGCGGTGGCCACTACACATCACAGTGTAGTGGCCACCGCACTATCCCATCACCAGCCACCACGGCTGGGATGGCTGGGAGACAGGGTGATGGGATAGTGATCAGACCCGGCAGTGTCAGCGTCGCGCTTCCACTCGTATGAACAGCGCTCTAACACCAAGGCCAGGTCGATCACTGTTCCAGACAATCCACGGCAGACGAAAGTTGGTACTCCTGTGCTGGTCACGGTAACGCCCGCCGTGGTTATCACATCACTCAAATCACGACCGCGCACACTGGTTGCGGCACATCCCCAGTTGACATGGTGCGCGTTGTAGTCACTGCACAACACATGGTCGGGAGCAAGCACTGAAGCGAGGGCGGGCACAAACGCGTAACTGACCGCGGTCACTGGTCGAACATAAACGCTCGCAATCGAGGTGTCCCCACGGCCAAAGCGCACTGTGGCCGCCACGCACTCCACTGCAGAAGTTCGCCTTTGGCACTAGGGCGCTGGCGAGTGTCGCACGGATGTATAGAGCGGCACGGGGTTTCCCAGGAGGGTGAGTGCTGTCCAGACATGGAGCGTTCTTGCACTCCCCCAGCGCACACTGAGTGGGACTGCTGTAGCCGATGTAGCCAGGCAGCGATACCTCCTCCACACGGACATACGTCTCCTGTAACGCTAGGACATCGTAGTCGCGCAGGGGAAGGCACGCCGCCAGCTCTGCAATATGCGCGGCCTTGAACGGACGGGGCATGCAGTTCGCCCTGTCGCACGGCGGGCGAGTGAACCAGCCTTTAACTCTCTCGTGGCATGGAGTGAAACAGCCCTTCACAATGTGGCCCAGATGGAGTAGAACGCGACGGAGTACGAAGAGAGAGTAGAACGAGACCTGCAGGAGTAGAGAGGCTTTTCACTCTTACTGCGGGAGTTTTAGTTTTTAGAGTGTACTACAACACGGCATATCTTTTTTTCGAACTCTGCACGACTCCGTAGGAAACTTTAACAAAATGCCCCTTATGATGCACACGTAAACTCATCGCCTAGTCCACTTCCCCAAAACAGACTGAATTGCTTTGCACTGGTGTGAGTGCCAACGTTACGTAGTAACATGAGCCACCGTTCAGTCGACACGGTGCTTTCGGCGTTCCTGGTTGAACATGCTACGCGTACACACACTCATGCACTTTGTAGAAAGATGTTCATCGCCTTGGCTGGGTGCCAAACTGTATCTCGTAGGCAATTTTTTCGCTGACTACTTCGCATGCCACCAACTTCCGTAATTCGTGTGATCTGCAGGATGTTTTATAAAATATACAAGTTATTAGTTTCGGATGGGATTTCGTATTGTAATTACACTTTTGCGTTTTCACCGAAGCGTGCTGGTATGTCCCCACCACATAATGGTGCTGCATATAATGTAGACTAAACGTCAACCGCCTGACGTGCTTGCAAGTAAAATATACTCAAAGTATTTTATTCCCCCCCTTCTCATAAACGGACTCGTTCTGACTGTGATAATTTCTTTCCCTCGCGGAATTCCGTGGCTCTTTGCTTATATAAGCATTACATTCAGTGTTCTGTGCACTTTAAGATATATATATATATATATACATACATATATATATATATATATATATATATATATATATATATATATATATATATATATATATATATATATATATATATATATATAATCTTTTCTCCAGTGAGGGACATTTTTGAAACCTCTTCGGGAATTTTCAGAATAATAAAATAAATTCTCGTAAGTATTCAATTGAATAGTAGTCATTTGCGGGGAGCTAGCTTGTGAAGTTGCTAGAATACCAAGAATGAAAACATTTTCCATGCACCTTAAGACAGTGCGAGATTTGGATTACTAGTACATGGAACGTATTTTTCACAAAATACTTGGCTGGCACACTGATGAGATCATTATTGTAATCAAAATTATTGTCAATTTTGGCCGAAACTGATGACAAGAGCCTAGACACGTCCTTTTTGACGCAACCTTACTAAGCACAAGAAAAAAGACGCTTATTAGAAAAACATTCAATAATTGTCAGATCGGTGACCATCTGCTGTTGCACAATCCAGCCCATAATTAAGCATTCAAGAATCCAACATGTATATGCTTAATTTTTTAAGTCAAACTGCAGCTAGACCAAGTGAGCTCTGCCATGATTTAGCAAGCTATGCTGTACTACCAGAGCTAACTCCGAGTAAGCCGAAAAAGTACGAAAACAAGCAAACACTAAGGCGGATATATGGAAAGTCAAAGGCTTCTGTTTCTAATTAAATTCGGAACGCCGGTGACATGCTGTACGCGAATTCTACATACATGTCTAGATGAAATTAACGATCCCTATTCAGATTTTGTCCAGCATGGAAATGCAGATACAAAAAGTGACAGGTGCGATAAACTAGCATTTCTTTCCAAATACAACTTGAAGTAAAAGAATTGTACGCAAATATTACACTGTACCTCAATGTATTCTAAAACGATATTTTTAGCTGTGGGATAAACATTTAAATTCCTTAGGCCTCAATAACGTTTCCTCCGCAGGAACTCCTAGACAAATCAGCGGTTAACGTGTGGGGAAGCTTGTTAAATGTTTTCGGTAATTCCTTCTCATTTTTGTCCACATTGAGTATCGCCTGATGTTACACGTCATAGAGGTACCCCACTTTCTTTCGCTTGTTATATCCTGCAGAAAGCAAGCCTAATTTCCCGTTCAGAAAGAATATTTCAGGGAAAAAACTGCCCCGTTATGAACTGCTTCTGGACTACAATATTTTGACGTTGTATTACCCTACAAGGTTTGCCATCGAGCCCAGTACCAGAGAAACCAACATTTACTTGCGGTCAGAAGGAATTCCAGTGCATCGGTATCGAAGAATGCATTCCATTGTCCAAGGTGTGCGATTTCAAGGAGGATTGTTCAAACGGAGCTGACGAATCCCGCTGCGGTGAGTGCAAAGCCCAGCTTTATGCAGACCTTGTTCAAATGATTCTCCATGAAAACTTTTTTTCTTAATTTGAACAAAGAGACAAACAGCACAGCACTGTAGAAAATGTAACAGTTTGCCAAATATTCCATGATTCAAGCCTTGAGAAACCGCAGTGCTGTGGGGCAGGCACAAGCAATACGTCATTCTCACCACTCCTCATCGCCTCAGGCAATCAAATAATTGTACTCTGTTCCAATGAAATCTCCTCAATGTACCACGTATATCTGTTGTGGACAACATCCGGCAGGTGAATGCCCTAGACAATGCTATTTGGCTTTTTCGATGTGTACATTCGATGTTCACTTTAGCGAGCGTAAGTGCGGAAAGTTATTGTTGTGTAAACCTGACACTTCTCTTTAATTACATAGGACGTTCCTGCACGGGAATTAACCAGCATATATTTAGCAGGATGTTCGTTCGCGTGACTTATGCTCCTGTTGCGGCTGTTGCTTATGCAGATTGTGGAAAGACTGAAGTTGTAATGCATTCCTATTACTTGTTCGAGCCAACTACCGGTACGTTGGGAGGGGTCGGCACCTAGAATTCTGAGTACGATCGCCTTGGTGAGAACGCCAAGATGTCGCCTTTGGTGCGCGCTTGCCGGCTGGCTGACTCAGGGCGGGCTAGCAACGAGTACACTATCACTCGACACGCGAGATTGCACATTACGCAATGCGACATGTTGTCGCCTTGGGAAAGCATCTCAGATACTGCCTCTGGCAAAAGGCTGGCGCCGTATTTCCATACGAGCAGCCCATATTAGTAAACCATCACCGCGGGTCGTCCGCAGTTGAATTTTCTCCAGAAGAGGCCACAAATTTTTTAGCCACAGAGACGCAGAAATTACACATGGCCGCCCCTTCTGTGGAATTGGATGTCAGGCGAAGCACTTAGCTGCCTAAGCCGCATCGTTTGGCCTTGAGCCAAGCATTACTAACCGGGTCCACGTCATTGTGTAAACTGAATAATTGTGTGCACTAGTTGGAATAACCGGGCGCGTCATCTACACTGTAGTAATATTTTCCTTTTTTTTTCTCTACGAACGTCTACAGCATCTGCGGGGTCAGGGTAGCTTCGTAAACACTATTGCATTTAAAATAGCTAAGCTCCACAGCATATATGTGATATGCTAATACGTTTACATTTACAAGCATGCGAAGCCGCAGGACTTAGTAAGATGCAATGAGGTGTCGCTGTTTTCAGGAACGAAACGATGCCTTGGTTTTAGCCAGGACGATTTGATACATTCGTGATTTCTAATTTAGAAATTGCCATAAGCTTATGAGCTAACGTTTTTTTTTTTCTTAGGTTCATGCAAGTTTACATCGGACTTGTGCGGCTTGGAAAATGAGGATTCGATTAGACGTTTCGGCTGGAACTTCACATCGGTGGAAGACGGCAAGAAACAAGAAGGCTTCCCAAGCACTGACAGTCGTTCAAATATGCAAGGTGCCTATGCTGCGTATTCGCTGATGAACCCAGGTAACGAACACACTCCTTGTTTAGTTCTTAAATGAGCCTTGCAGCACTCTTACAAGTAATCCTCGAGAGACATTCCTTAAAGGCCAGCTCTGGCTATTTGTTAAGTTTAATAGATCTGAATGAGCTTCGCTCGGTAAGTTGAAAAAATATCTAGGGACTGTAGGTACGTTCCGCGGCTCACTTCCGTCATTTGTGCAAGGTGGCATGCCAGAGAGATGCGTAGATTGCTTGCAATTTCATTTTACTGTATACTTCAGTCCGCCCACATGACTTTCTATAATTATTGGCCACATTGTGCGTCTGACGTCATGTTAGGCAAAGCGAGAGAAGCACACCGTTACCATGGTATCGTCACCTGCGCGTTACGGCCTAGATCACGATACCATTGCCTTTGTGATCTGCGCGCACCGTCGACTTTCGCGATATTACCACAAGGGGAAGAGCGCGTGCGCTGTCGCAGCGTGCAAAAGGCGGGTTGACCGAAGTGACGTCATTGCTAGGCTGGATTTCGGTGTCAGTATCGCACCTTTTTGCTCACTAAAGATTATTTTCGCAATTGCTGAGCATTCCTACAAGGAGGAGTGTGACAGGAGCGCCTCAGAAACATGGAATCGATATGAACCTCGACATACTCAAAAACCACAGGAGTTGGCAAGGAGCTTATTGTCTCTTGAACCACTCGCTCCAAAATGTCTTTAAACAAGTTAGGTGTTAGATGAGATACAGCAGCAGCTTCGAAATGAGTTCCACCACGCGAGCGCGTTCACTCTCCTTTAGTCGCTAGAAGTGCGCAGATGATGATTGCGGTTGTGAAGGAAAGGACGCTAATGTGCATCCCATGCCGGGAGCACGGCTAAGCGCCCGTAAAGGTAGGGGAAAGGGGACTGGAAGAAAGAAAAGGATCGCTGTATTTGAGAGCTCCGGAAATTTTGGTCCGCCGCGGTGGTGTAGTGGTTACGGTACTCGGCTGCCACCAAAAAACGTGGGTTCGATCCCGGCCGCGGCGGTCGCATTTTCGGTGGAGGCGAAAATGCCAGAGGCCCGTGTACTGTGCGTTGTCAGTGCACGTTAAAGAACCCCAGGTGGTCTAAATTTCCGGAGCCCTCCACTATGGCCTTTCTCTCCTCTCTATCTCTTTCGCTCCCTTTCCCCCACCCCCATGGACGCTTAGCCGTGCTCCCTACATGGGCTGCAGAAACTAGCGGCCTTTACTACCCGAACCACAATCATCATCATCATCCGGAAATTTTGAACAACTGGAGTTCGTTCACGTGCACTCAAAACGCACAGTGCACGGTTCTCTGGCATTTCCCTCAATCGATCCTGACCGCCGCTGCCGGGATCGAACCCGCATTTTTTAGGTGGCAATCGAGCACCATAACCTTTACACCACCGAGGAGATGCAATATTGTCGATTATGGTTCCAAAGGCTTGCTCAGTTGGAATTCTTTCTTGACCCTGAGCGATTTCGGCATCCACTTTCTCACAGTTTGTCGAATCACACCCTTTCCATATGCAACCTTCCCAAATGCAGCCCGCAGTAATACGGATTACTAAACATCCATCTCAATTCCCTTAAGCACTCGACGGCACCGTACGAATTAAAGTAAATGAAATAAACGGTACGTGCGACGTTTGCTACATACGTGAAATGGACGCCCCACAACGATAACATTAGCGCAGCAGCACTACATTCGATATTTCTTCTTAAAACATGCCTCAGACTAGTACATACTCCAATTATTGTGCTTGTCTATAAGACATTCATAAGGCCGATTTCAGGATATGACAATGTGGTTTGGTTCTCACGTACAATTACTGTACTTGAGAACCAAACCAATTGTGTAAGCAAAGGAGTGCCCTTCAAGAGCGAATTTGTTCGTCCAGATAGTAATCACCTATTGTAGATGAGTCCGCAGTTCGTGGTCGCGTTGTTCATAGGCCTGGTCTATATAACATGCAACTTGAGCCGCCAATTGTGAAAACCCAGCGTCATAGGCTGAGTTCTCTTTACGCAATACTGCGAGGCTGTAAACTAAACATAACTCTCTGTGAGCTCTGGCAGCTGGTGATCTTTGCGCACAGAAACATCAAATTCCACCAGAAATTTCGTGTGTGGACATTGTTACCTGTGTTTTCTTTCAAGTGCATAAATACAGAATAGAAATGACAACTTCGGCGTATTTGCGAATACTCATGAGACAACACTGCATATGTTGAGCACTGTTCTGACTCACCATTTTCTAAATATAAGCGAAGCTTCAATTCCTTGTGAAATAACATACATCACACTGGTTTCGTAACTTATATATATATATATATATAAGTTGTGAGCAACTGCTTTTATTGTAGCCGAGCTTCGAGCTATGGCGACCAAGATAAAGAGCGAGCCAAGCACCTGATGATGATCAATACAGATGGGAGAAAATGTACAAGTGACGATGATGTGCAGCGATGAAGAAGAACCAGTAGTATGTTTAACTCACACTGATTCGTTGCCGCGGTGGAAGTGGCCGCCTGGCCGCGCTGAGGAATTATGAAACTCGCCGAATATATGGTTTCAAGCGAGAAACGTGCGCGATTTCTGTCCGTCGCCAACGGTGGTCAGATGGGGCCGTAAGGGGCGAGACACGGTAATTCACCGGTGAACTCTGTTCAGTGACTGAGTAAGGTCCAATAAAACGACTGGTTAATTTCTCACATAAGCCTGTAGCGCGCACGGGAGTCCAAAGAAGCAATCGCCAGGAGAAAAAGTCACAGCACGGTGACCAGAGTCGTAGCGGCACTTCCGTACCTCCTGGGAAATGCCGGTGTTAATGCGGGCGCGGCGACGCAGTCCGCAAGGCGAGAGAGAAATCCTTGAGAGAAAGGAGCTGCTGAGGGTACATAAGCCGATACAAATGACACGTCTAGAACGAAACTTGGTGAGCGACCGTAGATGAGGAAGAATAGAGAAAAGCCAGTGGTGCGTTGCGTGGCCGTGTTGTAGGCAAATGTTACAAACGGGACGATTGCATCCCAGTTCGTGTGGTCTGGGGCGATGTACATTGCGAGCATGTCAGAGAGAGTACGGTGGACTGCGGGTTGGCCTGCGGGTGATAACTCGACGTGGTCTTGTGAAGGGTGTCTGAGGCACGCAGGACTTCAGCCAGAAAGGACGAGAAAGAAGCTTTGCCATGATCACTGAGTAGAACGCGTGGAGCGCCATGACGCAAAAAGATCTTGCGTAGGAAGAAATCCGCGGCTTCCGCGGCAGTGCCAGTTTGCAGACAGCCTGTCTCAGCGTAGCGCGTGAGATGGTCAACGGCCGTGACAATCCAGCGGTTTCCAGTAGGGGTCTTCAGAAGAGGGCCGTACAAGTCTATGCCAACGACTACGAAAGGCGATGGTGGACAAGGAAGAGGCTGCAAGAGGCCCAAAGGAGCAGTAGTTGGTCGTTTGCGGCTCTGACTATACGGACACAGGATGCGACGTACTTGGCAACGGCTGTAGAGAGGCCAGGCCAGGAACAGGGACTTCGGATTCTGTCGTAAGTGCCCTGGTAGCCTAGAGGACCTGCAGTGGGATCATCGTGAAAAGCTCCGAGCACCTCTCGTTGCAGGGAACGAGGTACGACGGGGACCCATTTCTTGCCATCGACATGATAAATGTAACGTTGTAAAGCCCCATCGTGACGCCTGAACTGTGTAAGTTGTCGAAAAAGTCGGGCGTTGGGAGGTAAACAAGAATCTTCGAGGCGTCCTACGATGCTTCTACAATAGCGGTCAACACGTTCGTGAGACACAAGAACAGATGACCGTTCTGGATTCAGCCACTCGAACTTCGAGATGCGTGAAGCCGACGAAGGGGACGCGTGCTGTACATTAGTATGGAGAGTCGATGGTGATTCGTTGTTCATGGCCAAGGGATAGCGAGACAGAGCATCGTCGTCCTGGTACTTTTTGTCGGACCTTTAGGTTACCTCGAAGTCGTACCCCTGTAAACGAAGCACCCAGCGCCCAAGGTGACCCGATAAGTTCTTTAGCGATGAAAGCCAGCACAGAGCGTTGTGGTCGGTTACGACAGTGAAATGACCGTTGAGATATGGGTGAAATTTTTGCACGGCCCAAACAGCAAGGCACTCCATCTCGATGATGGTGTAATTCCTCTCCGCAGGGGTCAGAGTGCGACTAGCGCAAGCGACAACTCGTTCACGAGAGCTGTTGTCACGTTCTAGGAGAATGGCACCCAGACCATGACTGCAGGCGTCAGTGTGGTGCATGGTGGGTGCGCTCGGAGCAAAGTGGCATAACGCCGGGTCGGACGTCAGGGCATGTTTCAAAGCCATGAAAGCACTATCACATTCTCCAGACCAAACGAAAGGGACGTCACGTGCAAGGAGCTAGCTGATGGAGGGGAGAAGCAAGCGTAGCAAAGTTGTGTATGAATCGCCGCAAGTAAAATACAAGTCCTAGAAAACGGCGCAGGTCTTTTTGACGCACAAGATGTGGAAACTTCAGGACGAACGGCGGCAAGCTCCACAGGATCCCGTCAAATTCCTTCTTTGCTGACTAAGTGCCCCAGAACCTTGATGGCCTTGCTCGCGAAAGTGCACTTTTTGGTATTGAGCTGTAGCCCAGCGCGTGCGAGGCAGGCGAGCACTTGGCGTTCGAGATGTTGAGAGAACGTGGTTGAAGACATGACTATGTCATGAAGATAGCACAGACACGTCTTCCCCTTCAGTCAACGCAACGCACTGTCTATCGTGCGTTCAAATGTCGCAGGCGTATTACAGAGCCCAAAAGGCATCACGCTAAGCAGGTAAACCCCGTCGGGAGTGGCAAAAGCGGTTTTTTCCTTGTCAGTTTCGTAGATCGGTATCTCCCTATAGCCTGATCTAAGTTCAAGGCTAGAAAAATATTCGGCGCCGTGTTACTAGTCTACTGCGTCGTCAATTCTTGGCAGAGGGTAAACATCCTTGAGTGTGATTTTGTTCAGTGCTCCACTACGGCGTCTCTCATAATCAAAACTGGTTTTGGGACGTTAAACCCCACAAATCAATCGATTTTGTTCAGTGCGCGGTAATCGAGGCAAACACGCGCTCAACCGTCTTCCTTTTGCACTGGAACAACTAGAGAGGGCCAAGGACTTGAAGATGGACGTATGATATTCTGTCGAACAGGTCTGACACGTTCTGTTCGAAGATTTTGCGCTCCGTGTGAGACACGCGATAGGGGCGCCAGTGAACAATACCGGAGCCGTCAGTCTGTGTATGGTGAGTCGCGGCTGTAGTCATACCGAGCACGGGTGAATTTACGTCAAACAAGGAAAGGTGTGCTTGCTCAACACGTCGACCAGATCTTGTCTCTGGGAAGGTGTAATGTCAGCACTTATGGTAGCCGAGAATGGTGCTAAAGAGGCAGTGAGTTGAGGCGACTAGGACTCGGTTGGTACGGTCGAGAGGGCAACAATCCCGGTGGGATGGGTATCGACGGCACAAGGGATAGTAGACCATCGGGGCAGCATTTGAGGTTTGGTAGTTTGATGCAGGGCGGTAAGAAATGTCCAGTCCTCAGAGAAGCGAATGAGGCCAGGAGTAATCACAATTTCTCGAGAAAGAGTACGTCCGTAGGGTGAAATAAGCACGTCGTCATCTGCAATAGCACTGGAGTTAGCCTATAATTGCTTCTCTAGATGGCCAGAGCAGGTAGCCCTCAGAGAAGCGAATGAGGCCAGGAGTAGTGACAATGTCTCGAGAAAGAGTACGTACGTAGGGTCAAATAAGCACGTCGTCATCTGCAATAGCACCGGAGTTAACGCCTATAATTGCTTCTCTAGATGACCAGACCACGTAGTCGTAGGAGGCAACCAGCCGCACCTCTTCTTCATACTGAGGAAGAGAGGAGCAGGTGGCATTCAAGTGTATAAGAAGCTCACGACAATAAATAGATGCTGATGCAGAAGACAAGTCCCAGCCAAGAATGAGCTAGGTCATCTGTGCACTCTCGAAAAAGTGCGAAAACGTTGTGGTGACACATCCCACCAATCAAGACACGAACAGTGCACTGTGCAGTTGGGCGAATGACAGCGTTGGTCGCTCCACGCAGAGGAGGTCCACAGTATGGCGTAGTCACTTACCGGAGACGGCAGAAAAAGTCGGCACGAATAATCGAAATAGGAGCACCCAGCGAGAGCCTCTGCGCGGATACCTTCTGCAAACACTACTACCACGTTCGACGGTCTGTCTTGAGAAATTTTTCGCTGTCCGCTGAACGCATGCAGTTTCCCCTCCTAAATGTGCATCGGGGAGTTTTCCGAGTGGGCGTTCGTGACGTGGGAGGCAGACCTGAGAGGCGACACTGAACGACGGCGCGGAGACGGCGACGTACGACGAGAGTTTCGAGGACTGGCGGGCATATGTGTACGGTAGGGCGGTGATGTTGAGCGGTAAAAGGTAGGGTGGTAGGGACGGCCGCTGGTAGCTCCTTGCTGGGCGAGCGCCTGTGCGTTCGTCTAGAACATACCCTCGTTTCTCGTAATATTGACGTCGACGGCAAAAGCGGGAGGTGTGCTCTCGAGAGCCACGATAGAAACAAGTCGGTCGAGCAGGAAGCGAAGCGTTGTAATAAAGCTGTGGACACACCGGCGGTGACAAGGAAGCCATAGGGGCACGTTCTCCTGGCGTTGGAATAGAGGCGGGGGTCGCCGGAGAGGGTGCCGTGACGTTGGTATAGGTCGGCATCTGGTGAACGCAAGAATTGTCAGGGCACGCGAGACGCGATGCTGACGCTATTTCTTCTTTGATGACGCCTCTTGACGTGGTGGATCTAGAAGGGGTACTGCATGCATGCCGGAGCACATGAAGAGGGCTTGCCGTGAAGCTCTTCACGAACGATGTCGCATATCAGGGTGCGCAAGTCCATGACCGAAGGGAGACGAAGTTCAGGTGTATCGGTGCATAACCTGAGCGACTGAAGCTCTTGGAGGCGCTGGCAAGTGGTTATGTTCTCCTGAATGCTTCTCCGATCTTGTGCGGCGAAAGAAGGCGATGGTGTTTATGCCTTTAATAATGTGGCGTATGCGGTCTGCTTGGGACATGGATGCTTCCACACGCTTGCACAATGGAAGAACATCCCCGATGTACGATGTATAGGATTCTCCGTGGGCCTGAGTACGCTCAATGAGCTTTTTCTTTGCGACCTCAGCACGAACAGCGTCAGCACCGAAAATTTGACGCAGCTGTTCCGTGAATTTGGGCCAGTCAGGAATGTCAGGCTCGTGGTTCCAAAACCAAGTGTTTGCGACGTCGGATACGTAGAAGGGGACGTTGCGTAACTTTTGCGAATTATCCCACCTGTTAAAATCGCTGACGAGGTCGTAGTTTTGAAGCCCGTCCTCGAGGTCATTGCGTCGTAAACTAGCGAAGATTGGCGGATCGCGCTGGCGGCTGTTGATGGCGATTACGGGCTGCGCAGGCTGCAGTGAGGCGTTGGGATGGGAATCGCAGTGATTCTCAGGACCTTTCATGGCTGAAGGTGGTAGACGGCTGCCCGAGCGGAGCTCCAGTGAGAGGTATTCGAGAACAGAAACCACGTCCACCACTTGTGAGCAACTGCTGTTATTGTAGCAGAGCCTCGAGCTATTCGACCAAGATGGAGGGCGAGCTAAGCACCTGATGACGATCCATGTAGATGGGGGAAAGTGTGCAAGTGACAATAATATGCAGAGATGAAGAAGAGCCAGTCGTATGTTTGGCGCACAATATATGTATACTCCTTGAGTCTTGATTCATGGCCTCCCCTACATCGTCGAATTTTTGGTACTGCTTGCTTGTTCTCAAGATCTCATTTTGGGCTGGGACTTCCTATCCGCTAACAAGGCCGTTATTGACTGTTCACGCGCCGAAGTAGAACTAGACGCGTTCTGCGACGCCCCGTCCTTTGAGGCTTGCGATGCTGCCGAGAAGTTATTTAATAATAATAATAATAATAATAATAATAATAATAATAATAATATGTTCTTTATTTTTCATGAAGCATAAGATGGTGGTGCGGAAGACGTTGAAATACCACCGAACTCTGCTTCCCTTGCCGCCAAGTCATGCAATAATGTTGCCGATGACAGCGCGCTTTTCACGCCGCCAGGGATTTCCGTGCATCGCAAGTGTTCACTGCTACCTTTTGCCGTTTTGGATGTTGCTGACAGGTTCAGAAAACTGCTTGTCTCCAACCAGTTGTCGTGTCTCCTGACTGCTTCGCGGAGAGTCCGTTGGTCGAGTCCAGCGTCTGGAGCCCTCTACG
Source organism: Hyalomma asiaticum (assembly GCA_013339685.2). Taxonomy (NCBI): domain Eukaryota; kingdom Metazoa; phylum Arthropoda; class Arachnida; order Ixodida; family Ixodidae; genus Hyalomma; species Hyalomma asiaticum. Next base: position 124,343,135 of record CM023483.1, on the reverse strand, counting down.
ACATGGCAACTGGTCGCATCGCAACTCATGAGGTCGCCGGAGTGATGTGTCATCCCGCACAAGAGACTTACATCGGCCGATGCCCTGAATAGCTGAATTGCCGACAGATTGACTGCTTCACACCAGCCCCGCTTCTACGCCTTTTGAACACGTTCCGTTGTTCTTTTGACGGCCGGAATGTTCCGTTAGGCGCACGTCGACTATATGCCACCGCATCGACACTGGCTCCAGTGATCCACTGCTGCAAAGATCATATCGTATGTCTGCGACAGAACGCCGTGTTAGCGACGACCAAGCAGCCTTCATGTTCAATGGTAGTGTGATCCAGCCTTCCCTGGGCATCCCCTGTTCTTGTGAAAACGATGGCTCCATTCGATTCTCCGTCGATTATCGTAGCATTAACAAAATAACTCGTAAGGATGTTTACCCCTTACCGAGAATTGACGATGCCCTAGACTGCCTCCAAGGCGCCGAGTTCTTCGCTTTGATGGACTTACGAAGGGGCTATTAGCAAGTACCTATGGATCAAGCTAACAGAGAATTTGTCACGGCGGATGGCCTATACGAATTTCGCGTCATGCCTTTCGGCCTTTGCAACGCCCCCGCAAATTTCGAGTGGATGATGGGGATTCTTTTGCGTGTCCTGAAGTGGAAACGTGCCTCTGCTTCCTAGACTACGTCGTCATGTTTTCGCCAGATTTTTCTACCCATCTTGCTAGGCTACAGGAAGTGTTACAGTGCCTTACCGAGGCAGACCTCCAACTGAACCCGAAAAAATGCCGGTTTGGTGCAAGTCAGCTCACAATCCTTGGCCACGTGGTATCCAAAGACGGCACTCTACCGGATGCCTCCAAGCTCCGTGCGTTCGCCGGATTTACTAAGCTGTCCTCCCTGAAAGTACATCGAAGCTTCCTCGACCTCTGTTCGTACTTTCGCCGTTTCATTCGCAGTTTTGTGTTGATAACAGCCCCCTTGGATCAACTTCTACGAAACGACTCAAAGAATTACGCTTGGTGGCCAACTTGAGATGATGCTTTCCAAACTCTCTCGCCTGCTCACTACGCCGCCGATACTGTGTCACTTCGACCTTACTGCTCCGACCGAATTACATACCGACGCTAGCGGTGTAGTCCGGTTTCGACGACTACGTCGTTGAACAGGGGAAAGGCACCCTCACTAAAGCAGAACTGAGGTATTCCGTCATAGAAAAAAAATGCTTGGCCATTATCTCGGTGCTTGGAAAATGTCGACCGTACCTATACGGCCGTCCCTTCGACGTTGTGACAGACCATCACGCACTTTGTTGGCTGTCCACGCTTAAGGATCCATCATGCCGCCTAGCTCGCTGGCCATTGCGCCTACAGGACTTTGACATGCGCGTTGTATACCGATCTGGCCGCCGGTGCACTGATGCCGACGCGCTTAAACGTTCGCCTATGTCGACCACCAGTGCTGCTTTCCTATCTGCCGTGGTTGACGTCATTTCCTTTCCAGAAAGCAGCGGCATGGCGAATGAGCAGCGCAAGTATGCCTGGATCCTTTCCTTTCAAACCCGTCGCCTCCTTATACCTCTTCGCGAGTTTGCGCCGTCAAGCTTCGCACTTTCAACTGCGGAATGGCATGCTCTATCAACGGAGCTACAGCCGCAAGTGTCTCCTCTCATTCCTCGGCATCTTCGCAGAGCCATCTGTTCCACCTTGCACACTGATTCAGTGTGCGCATGCCGGCGTCTTCAAGGCTTACGTGCGGCTTCACTCAAGGTTACTAGCGCGGCATGTAAACATTTTTGAGCAAGTACATCCATCGTGTTCTCAGTGCCAACGCCTCAAACTTCCTGCTACGTGTGTCTCTGGTCCACTCCAGCCAATCCCGTGCCTGGCCAGACCCTTCAACCGCATGGGCGTTGACCTGTATGGTCCACTTCTAGGCACCGCTTCCGGAAAACGCTGGGTTGTCGTCGCCGTTGACCACTTGACGTGATACGCCGAAACAGCCGCTCTGCCTTCTGCCACAGCCCGCGATATAGCGACGTTCCTTCTACACAACTTTATCCTCCGCCACGGCGCACCTCGCGAACTTCTAAGCGATAGAGGACGTGTGTTTCTCTCCGAGGTTTTACACGCACTCCTCGCGGAATGTCACATCGTTCATCGCACGACCACCGTCTACCTTCCTCAAGCTAATGGGCTGACGGAAAGATTCAACCGCACTCTTGGTGATATGCTCTAAAAATACGTCCCCTCAGATGGTACCGATTGGGACCGTATTTAACTGTTGACAACGTACGCTTACAACACCGCACCACAGGCGACCACGGGCTTCTCGCCATTGTTCCTCTTGTACGGCCGCTAACCGTCCACCACACTCGACACGATTCTTCCTTACCTACCAGACTCATCCGAATATACGCCAATCTCTGAAGCTGCCCGCCGCGCCAAGGAACGTCGTCAGCTCGCTCCTTAACAATTGCCGACAAATGGCAACAAAAATCTCGACGTGACGTAGATCACCAGCACTCTCCATTTCTTGCCGATTCGCTCGTATGGCTTTGAGTTCCGTCTGTTCCAAGTAGCCTGTCATACAACCTTGTCTCCAAGTACCACAGACCTTATTCCGTCGTTGCCCAGAGATCGAGCCTGTTAACTATATGTTCACCACACGACCTACCGACCAACGCTGTCGCGGCCGTTAAAAAGGTCCACGCCGCACGCGTGAGGGCTTATTACGCTCAAAAGGACAGAAAGTTGAGCGAGTTGGTAACAGTCCATAATCAAAAGAAGAGGCGTGCAGGACACGGACACAAGGAGAGCAGTGAACAACACGAACGCCGGCGTTCGTGTTGTTCACTGCTCTCCTTGTGTCCGTGTCCTCCACGCCTCTTCTTTTGATTAAGGGCTTATTACGACCTCCTGATACTATGTTCACCCTGAATCGCCAGGATGCCTCCTATTGTGACGGGAGACGACTGTAGTGAAGAAGAGTTCCTGGTGCTGCAGCCGTATCACCAAAGCTGCGCGAGACCGGAGCTCGAGACTGGTGACCAGTTAATACCTCGCCTTGTAGTATATATATATATATATATATATATATATATATATATATATATATATATATATATATATATATATACTATCTGAAAGACAGTGACAAACATAGGATCTATTGTGACGTTTCGGCAGGAGGCCAGCCTTTTTCAAAGATGAAAGTTTAATATGGGCGCATGTTCCTTAAGTACACTTCACGAACATGCATAATGGGGGGTGGAAAGGGGAGAGCTCAAAAAAAATAAATAAAGGAAGTGGGGGGGGGGGGGGGGGTTCGGATACAGATGTGTGTCCAGGAAGCAAAGGCCAGTCCAAGATGACGTCTGCGTCCGCACGGCGCCTCCATAATAAAGAACGGGTGGGCCGAGCTCATCTAGTAGCAGATTGTGCGCCTTCGTTTGAAGACACTCGCGCCGCCATGACCTGAGTCCATGGTGCTGCGACTCCCGCAGTGCAGCGCGGAACCGCTGAAGCCAAATGTCGTTGTTGTGTGGGCAGTACAAAGAGGATGGGGGGGGGGGGGGGGGGGAAGACAGGCTATTCTGTGGGGGGTCAGTACCAGTATAGTTCAAAGGATCGTCCCCGCGCCATGTTTCACGGAAAATAGAGGATAGAGAAAGAAACGTAGCGCATCCGCGAACAACCTTGAATGGTTTGGTTCGTTAAAGGCATGTACACACAGACACACACACACACACAAAAAGAGAGAAAAATAAAAAAAAGAATAAAAGAAGAGAAAAGAACACACAGAAAAGAGAGTCGTTTAGTTGGACGAGTCATACTCCGAGGAACCCGTTCTCTAGCGAAAGTGCGGGATGCTCAGCCAAGGGGGCACAATACATATTTGCACCTTGCGCGCGCGGCGCGGTCTGAGTGAAATATACCAGATAAAAAGGAGAGAAAGACAACACGAAACATGATGGGGAATTAAATATACTAAGATAATACATGAAAATAAATGAAATCATAGCAAACAAGAAATTAACAATAGGAATAAAATAAAATAAAACAGGTGGACATCGACAATCAGTTCCGCATCCCAACAGGAGACACTGCCCGAGTGAGCGCCGACGGCACACAAGACTATTTGCACCTTGTGCGCGTGCAATGTGAAATGAGCAAAACAGATCAGACAACAATAAGAGAAAGCAGGACCGCCGTTAGTTAATAAGCAAACCAAAATCTGATTCCGTAAACACCACTCCAAATCTCATTCTAACGTATTCAGCCTCACCCCCTGACATAAACAGTATCCTTAAAAAGCACCGCAACATCCTTCTCGAAAGCGACAAGTTGAAAAGCGTCATCCCTGAACCTCCACGTGTTGTCTACAGATGGGCGCGAAATATCACAGACATTGTAACGTCATCTAAGGTGAACACTCCTAAATTCACAGGCAGCGGCCCCTGCAACAAATCTAGGTGCAAGCTATGTCCGATGATGAATAGAACCTCCACAGTAAACAACACTGCGTCGCCAGTCTTTTACCAAATAAGAGGAAATTTTGACTGCGACAGCTCAAATATTGTCTAGCTTCTTGAATGCACCGTGTGCAACGACTAATACATTGGCCAAACTGAGACTCCATTCAGGATAAGAATAAACAACCACAGGGCACATATAAAGACCCTGCCCCACCTTCCTCTCTCCAAGAACGTAAATAATCTTAGTCATCCCTTCCATATATTCACAGCTGTGATGCTCCAATCTGATTTCAAAACGCATTATGACCGGGAGGTTAGCGAATCTTACCTTATTCACAAATTCAATACTGTGTCTGGTGCAGTGTTGTACACGTTCCTCCAAAACAGGAACTAAAACTCGTTCCCCGTTCCTTCACAATTTTGTAACGCGTTCCCGTTACAAGTTCCTTTAATAAGAAAGGAACGCGTTCCAGTTACATTTCAAAATTTGGAACGTGTCGTTACATTAACTTTAAAAGCTTTGATATAGCGCAAAAACAACACACGGACACGAGAAGGCACATATGGACACCACACAGCGATGTGCCTTCTCGTGTCCGTGTGTTGTTTTTGCGCTATATCAAAGCTTTTAATATGAACCGCCAACAAGCCCACATCGCAACTCTCGTCGTTACATTAACGTTACATTTGCTTTCTAAAATTGAAAGTACACGTAGGACAACACTGACGCAAAATAGAGTGAAGCTTTTAAATCTGTCATCGACCTATGCATATTTTAGAAATTTTAAAGTCACTGGCTCCATATGATCTTGAGACAAAGAAATATACAAAGAAACGCTCCTAGGAAAACATTTTCAAGGAGCACCGAACATACTACAGATAACTCCACTGCAACTATGGCGCTAGTCAAAGCGCAATTAATATGGCATTTTCCGCGTCGGTCTTCAACTGCGTAGTTATAACGATACTGCGCCTCCAATGTGCAAAGTTACTCACATGTATCAATGCACGTGGGTAACTGCGATGCATCTGGCACTAAAAGCTTGTGATAGATTTAGGACAGCATATCAAGGTTTGTACCTGACCCACGCCATGGCACATAAATACTGCATCTAGATTCCCCAATATATCGTCAGTATTCTTGATGGTAAATGTTTTTGCTCAAAATTGGTAGCGTTCTAGCGTTTTATTAGTCTAATTCGCAATTTCTAATATATTGCTTTTACTTAGTTCTCATCATTTTAAAGTTTTTGTGATATACTGTTATTTTGTTGTTAGTTATGGGCTGCGCTCAATGTAGGTCGTTGTGAGGAATTTCGACATAGCTATCTTGTGCGTTTACCGCAGAATTAAGTAACGTGGGGCTGTTTTCTGCTTTTATTCGTGGCACATTGGGAACAAGCATAAATTGCCAGTTCAGTTCATAGGCCCACCGACCTTCACGCAAGGGCGAACTGCTGTTGTGGTGCAGGAAATAAATAAGTAAATGAGTAGCCTCCATGCATCATTTGACGGGACGCCTACAGAAATGACGCACCCCACACAAGAATTGTTGACAGGATATTGTCACCAGCAAACGAAGCGGTCCAGTGCTGTATTAAAATATTTGGTTATTCCTGTGCAGGCAGCCATTTGGTCTCGTAGCAATGAAGCTATAGATTTGATTAGATGATGACACATGGGCTTTAGTTTTTATTAGAAACAAACTGAACATCACCGAGCATAATTAACTAGGTCCTGGTCAGAACGATATTGACTTCGCTAAGCATTACGAACACGCACGCACGCACCTAAGCACTTTCAGCACACGTTCACGTGAGGACGTCTAGGAGAGGCCTTTCGTTTCTGCTTTTTGCCGAGGGCATAGAACTGTTGACGCTAAATCGAAGTGCGTCCCGTTCAGTTCAACTAAAGCACTTTGAAGAGATTGACGCATAGAGTGTCTTACAAGTATGGCCATAAGAACGCCATCAAAACCATTGCAGTGAGCGGCGATGGTAAAGCGCGCGCTGACTGTTTTAGTTCCGAGGGAGCCGTGGCGGCGGGATTATAAGGAGAATTTCGCTGTTGAATACGGTTGCTCCCGCGTTGCTGCACACACTCCTACAGGGATACCTAACGGCCCGAAACAAGTGGCGACAGTAAGCGGCCACCGCCAAGGAGTAGCGGGATACCCTCACGTCTTGCGGCCGCACTGAAGAAGGGGAAGCTTCACCCTTGTCGAATATCGAAAGCACAGATAGAAAAAGAATGACATTTTTGCACGTGGTTTTCTATGATGGAGCGATCCTGGCGGCAGGAAAACGGGGACCCGAGAGTCGCCTTGCTGTAGCCCGGCCTATTCACCCTGCATGATGTGCTTGCGTACGTGCGATCGTCCTGGAGTGGAACGTTTGTAGAAGGAACGTCGTTCCCTTTGCCGTTCCTTCGTAAATGTAACGCGTTACCGTTACAGTTCCACCAACCTTAAATGGAACGATGGCGTTCCTTCGTTCCTCCCAAAAGGAACTCGTTCCAGGAACGTCGTTCCTTGGAACGACGTTCCGTACAACACTGGTCTGGTGGCATCAACAAAAGTACAGGCCGACTATCTTGCTTGCCCTGTCAGGCAACTAAACCAATTAACGACGCAAGCGACCGTCTTTAATATTTTATATTCCTTTTTATTATTATTGTTGTTGTTGCTTCTTTAGGGCTCCACATGCAAATCTATGTGCACTATGAACTCCCGGAACTCTTATTTTTCCTCTCTTTTTGGCGTTCTCTCTTTCTCTCTCTTTTTTTTCTCGTGCACATTCATGGCGCTCCTGTTAAGATGCAGAAATGATGGTCGATTTCATTCTGTACGCATTGTTAATTTTTGTGTGTGTCCCGATTCTTTCTCAATGGATTTATTTTCGCTTGTTACCTCACGATATTTGGTTCCCCATCATGTTTATTGCTGTCTTTCTCTTATTGTTGTCTGATATGTTTTGCTCATTTCACATTGCACGCGCACAAGGTGCAAATAGTCTTGTGTGCCCTCGGCGCTCACTCGGGCAGTGTCTCCTGTTGGGATGCGGAACTGATTGTCGATGTCCACCTGTTTTATTTTATTTTATTCCTATTGTTAATTTCTTGTTTGCTATGATTTCATTTATTTTCATGTATTATCTTAGTATATTTAATTCCCCATCATGTTTCTTGTTGTCTTTCTCTCATTTTTATCTGGTATATTTCACTCAGCACGACGACAGCTGTACACATTCGATACATTGGTTTCCTGCCCATACCGGGAAGATCGAGGGGGTTCATCTGAACCTCAATGAGTCCGCCCATGAGGCTGCGCGTGGCTTTACCGACCGCGCTGCCCTCGGATCGGGCGACTCTACCCCCGGACACAGAGACGCCCCAGTCACACACAATGAAATTACTAAATCTTTTACTTAGAGAGAAGGGTCTTCCCGCCGCCTCATTCCAAGCTAAGCAGGCCGCAAGCAGTCACGCTTAGACTCTTGCAAACTAACTCCTACCCAAATCCTGTGTCCCTTAACAACATGTACCCCGATATTTACCCTGATTATTCTTGCGCGGCCTGTGGAGAGCCTGCTACTTTGTGTCACATGCTCTGGGAATGCGGGTCGCTGGGCCCGAGGTTCACCAAGGAAGAGTGGGATGTGCTTCTGCGAAGTCCCGTCTTTGAGGACCAAATCCTGGCTGTCCAGCGCGCCCATGACCGGGCCTGCAGGCTAGACCTGTCGGTCCCCTCCTGGGATTAGCCGGGTATGCGACTTATCGCGCTTTGCTGGCCCAAATAAAGTTTGTTCACTCACTCACTCACTCACTCAGACCGCGCCGCGCGCGCAAGGTGCAGGTATGTATTGTGCCCCCTTGGCTGATCATCGCGCACTTTCGCTAGAGAACGGGTTCCACGGAGTATGACTCGTCAAGCTAAACGACTCTCCTTTCTGTGTGATGTTTTCTCTTCTTTTATTCTTTTTTTATTTTTCTCTCCTTGTGTGTGTCTGCGTGTACATGCCTTTAAGGAACCAAACCATTCAAGGTTGTTCGCGGATGCGCTACGTTTCTTTCTCTATCCTCCATTTTCCGTGAAACACGGCGCGGGGACGATCCTTTGAACTATACTGGTACTGACTGACCGCGCACAGAACAAGCTGTCTTACCCCCGTCCCCCCCCCCCTCTTCTTTGTACTCCCCACACAGCAACGACATTTGGCTTCAGCGGTTCCGCGCTGCACTGCGGGAGTCGCAGCACCATGGACTCAGGTGCATGGCGGCGCGAGTGTCTTCAAACGAGGGCGCACAATCTGCTACCAGATGAGCTCGGCCCACCCGTTCTTTATTATGGAGGCGCCGTGCGGACGCAGACGTCATCTTGGACTGGCCTTTGCTTCCTGGACACACATCTGTATCCCAACCCCCCCCCCCCCCTTCCTTTATTTATTATTTTTTTGTGAGCTCTCCACTTTCCACCGCTACCTTATCAGATATGTGTATATTTGCGATAGCAAAGCCACGTATAATTTGTTTTAATATTGTTACGGTGTTAGAGAGCCAAGGAAGAAGATGGTATCTGTTTGGAAGCCCACTTCGTCGACTTCCACACAGATACCATCTCCTTCTTCCTTGGCTCTCTAACACCTGTAACAATATTTTTGCAAAATAAGGGCAAAGTGTAGCGATTGTGTCTATAATGTGCCTTTATTTTCGTTTGTTCTGCACCATTTCAGAAGCCCCAGAAGGAATTATGAAGGGTTTGGCTACGCCAGAGCTCGGAGAAATTGCACACTCCTGTGTAGTCAACTTCTACGCCTACCTTCCCAACAAACGTAAGTATACGTCACAGCTTTCACACAGGAGACGCCCTTCACTGCCATCTATCAGTTAGGTGCGTGCGTTGTTAAGCATGAGATTAAGATTAGCAAGCCTAGAAATAACTTCTGCCTCTTTTTGTTATAACTAGCTTGGGCAAGGTTCGAGGCTCTTGTGTAGGAGCGACCTGAGGATGTCTATCCACAATAGGTAGCGCGTCATTGCGATATCTATAAAAGATGGTGTGGTGTGACAACTATAGAAAATATTGATACAATTGCTAAGTTGAAATCTTTCCAACTAGCGAAAAAAAGCAGCACGTTTATTTACCACAAGCCCATAATATCAAAGAATCCTGCAGATACTAAGCTCGGTAATAATAGGTGTCATGCGAAACAGTCAGAGAGGGAATTGCTTACGGCAAACCATGTGGCATTCAGCAAAGTCGTACATTTACTATAAACGCCTTCGTGCAAAGAGCATGAGGAGACGTATATTGTCACGTGGTAGTGACGCACGCAGCACTCAAGGCGAAGCACGCAGGACTCAAGCGATGTCAGGCGAACTGTTTATTGGGCGAACTTGTGCCCAGAAAAACAAAGCCAATGACAATGCACAGCAGTAGCGGCGTGAACAGTCGTCGGTCGACGGAAAGACTGAGAAGCGGCGTAATGCGTCGGCTTTATACACGCGCCATAACGCGTTCTCGCATTATCTCTCGGAATTCCAGAAGTCACTGAAATGTACGCGTCAGGCATGCCAAGTTTCAAGAATGGTCAACACGGTTCCCGAAGCGACATGCAAGATAAACGCGGCCTGCTTTGCGCGTAACAGAAAGTGATAACACCTCCCCCCGCGAACAATCAAAACGAGCGCGCGATTCATGGGAAGGCGATGACGGCGTTCTCTTTTAAACAAATGAAAACAACCGCACGTGTCACTACCCCCCTCTGAAAGCATCGTCCCGGTGCTAAAAACAAAACATGCAGACAAGAGTGTAAGAGTACATGCAATAAATTAACAGTACGCAACAGTTAATCAGCGCACGATTCATGGGAAGGTGACAACAGCGTTCTCTTTTGAACAAATGAAAACAACCGCTCGCGTCAATATCTAGGCAACTCAACATCTCCGTGTCAACTAAATGGTAGCTCATGGTGCGACGTAACCGTTGGCACCCGGTAATGTGCAGCACATAAGTATTCTGTCGAAGAGAAATGCACGCTATAGTGCGCTCATGTGCGTGTCATGACCATTGTTCGTAAAGGTGTTTCAACTGGATCAATCAAAGTTGGACAAGAACAAGCACTGCGCTAGCAGAACATATGTATCGCTTATTACAAGAAAGCGTGAGAGGAGCCGCCGTAGCCTTGCAGTAGCGTGCTTGATTGGCACCACGGAGCGCGTGGTTGATGCACCGCGAAGGAGGCAGATAGATAGATAGATAGATAGATAGATAGATAGATAGATAGATAGATAGATAGATAGATAGATAGATAGATAGATAGATAGATAGATAGATAGATAGATAGATAGATAGATAGATAGATAGATACGGTCAAAATTACTCGCCCCGTCATGGTGGTCTAGTGGCTAGTGCACACGGCTGCTGATCTGAAGGTCGCGGTATCGAATACCAGCCGCGGCGGCTGCATTACGAACACTAGTATTTTATCAGCAGTATGCCACTTTTCTGATTATTCTCAAAAGGGCTGTAGAATGGTCCAATGTAGACGTAAAATTTATTCGTTTCCTTTTTTGTTGATGTTCGTTGATTTTCGTTGATATTGCATTCAACGTAGCGCTACACGTTTTCAGCATTTTGTTCTACTTTTCCTAGTGTACCAATGCTCAGCGATTGTTCTAACAGGGACGGCACGAATATGAATCCGACTTCCTGCTGTAAACGCAAATGAGCAATTATTAAAATTCAGTAAGGAAGTTAATTAAGAATGGTTTATAGCTTATGTACGAAAAAAAATTCTTGTCTCCTAAAACCATCAGTACATGCCGATTGCCCATGTCCCACATAATAAATATTTCGTCCATTTACTGTTGCACTTGTAGTCGAAGATAATTTTGTTCGGATTATTGGTTGTATAGCTGCAAATTTTCTTCACACGACAACTGTAAAGCGAAGCTCATATGCAAGTAATATTATACATGCATTATTCTACGTATCCTTAATTTTACTGTACACGTATCTGGCTGGTAGCTTCTCTACGTAGTGGTCTCGCGTGCGTTCGTTTGCAATCCATGGCGAGAACTCGATTTTGTCTGGTGAAAGTTTGTCTGCAGGCTTCTCCATTACTGTTAAAGCATGCGAAATGTTCTTTTATAGAAATTGAAGGGATCAACGTAACTACGCCAATACCATGCTTGATTAAATAAAGTGAACATGGTGCACACTCATTTTAGAATACAACTTGGAAGAAAAAAATCCAATTACCGTTACATTTTATAGCTCCGTTCCAGCTTCGATAACGTTTTCTTTCCATTTTATTGTACACAAAATTAATTTGTGCAGCGAAGGCGTAGCGTAATGTTCGATTATACAATAGCGCCATCTGAGCAGTCGTTTGCATTCGCAGCTACGGCAGTGCTCATCTTCGGAGTACGGCCTCGTCAGACATCCGGAATGACGCGCAGGACATTCAAGATTATCGCATTGGTCAGCGGAACGAAAGAGGAAGGACAATGGCGAAAGATGTCCATCAAAGTTGGTAAATGGGATGCTGGAGCCAGGGTAAGCTTTCTGCGTGGTTCTTATTCAGCGTCTGCCTACTAGTGCACCTCGTCGTTACCCAAAACACGGACACATACTAGTAGCTGGGAAGCCCCGAGGACAGCGCGTGGCAGTCATCTCGAGAAATAATGTTTCGTGGTAAAAGTACGAAGTGAATTTTGCGTGAAGGGGAGTTGACAATGCTGTTATATGTCTCAAAAATTCTTTGCTTCAATAGAAGACGCTATGTCTTATAAAATCGCGCGGTCGGCGTCTGCTGATTCTTACGCTCAGAAAACAGCAGTTGAAAACGGGGTGAAAAAATGCTAGGAACTCACGAAAACTGGTGAAAATTGGTCCACATGAAGCAAGGTTAAAATAGAACAGATTAGTGTAATAAAATGAAAGATACTCTAATGAAAGGCGACGATTCGTCACGGTTGTCGTGCGCGTCGTGCGACAAGAAAGTACTCGGGAAAACGTAGCAACTATATTTATTGAACAAGAAAGAGCCACGACACCAGAAGGACAAACATGACAAGAAAGAAAGTGAAATAACTACATTTAGCGTTCTTCCGGGAAAGAGTTCAATGACCTCACGGTGCATTGCCCGGGACGCCGAACACTCCGCTGCGCTGGGAGTCGTAGCTGGTGACAGTAGGGAGTTTGAGAATTGGGGCCCCAAGGAGCTTGGGGACCCAAGAAGCTTGCGACCCGCCAGGGCGCATGCGCAGATGGTTCTGCGCATGCGCCCTGGCGGGTCGCAAGCTTCTTGGGGCCCCAATTCTCAAACTCCCTATTGACGCTACGGAACAGGGAGGCGTTCGATATTGGGCACTGAGGTGGCGACTCAGCGCTGCGGCGTCGCGGCGTAAGAAGCAGCAGGCGCCGGCCCACGGCTGCTCTACCATGGCCAGCCGCACTCGTGGCCCACCTCGCGCTGGAGGTGCCCTGGCAGGGGGACCTCCAATTTGGCCTCTCCCTGGACGAGGACGCAAGCCGATCCAACGGTGTGGATGAGCAGGCAAGGCGTATGCCTGCTCCACGCGGCATCACTGCAGGCGCCCTCGCGCGTCTGCACCACCAGGCAGGCCCGTCGCCTTCAGGGCCGCCCAGGAACCACCGCCGGAACTCCGGGAACAAGGCACTCGTCCGGCGTGTTCGACTGAACCACAAGCTTGTTCTTGTTCTTGTTCACCTGACAATATATGGCTCACGCCCACTGTGGGGGATTGGCCAAGAATTGGGTGCTAATGAATTTAATATTTAGGAATGGAGTAATCTACACAGAGAAATGCGAATAGGTATTGAGGATCATGATGTAATAATATAGGTGGGAAAAAGAAACTCTAATGACTCACATAATGAAATAACTGAATAATAGAAAAAGACTAAAAAGACCAGGCCAGAAATATCGTTATATTTATTCAGATACGCAACTAGCGTTAAATACAACTACAAGCTCTGCTCTGCGTGCACTACGCGAACCTTTTCTTCTTCCGCACCGCCGTTGAGCACGTCACCTGTACCTGGCTTTGTCTTCTGTTTCTTCTTCCTCGTTCGTCTAACACTGAAAATGTCCTCGCAAACCTCAGGACTCCACACACGAGACACCAAAACCTAAATCACTGCAATCATCCCCCCACTTAAGAAAGTTATTCGAGGAACAAGTTGTCCAACCAACCCAGCATTTATGCAACAGTCCATATAAGCACCTGTCAGATGTTGCTTTAAACTCCCGTCAAGTGTCGATGCACACACATAGTGTGCTCTAATGTAATATAAGTCTTTGGAAAAGGACAGATAAACTGAAGAAAACATTTGCAGTACACGTATTTTCACTTTCATAAAGTCAGTCAATACAAGTTTTAAGCGCGGCAGTAAAACTAAATACCGTTCGCTGTAATTCCTGCAACGAGGTCCACATAAATACAATTGCTTTGCTAAAGTGCGCAATACGATTATAGTTTTACGACTATACATTAAAGCAATTCCACGAAGTCGCACCCTGGCAAAGTCCAGTGCACTTTATTTTTTTTTCTGCATTGAGTTCAGTGGTAATTCCCACTCAAGTATTTGCGCATTTTCCGCTTTTTGTTAAAGCGCGCGCTCTGTTAGGCGCAGCTCACTCTGACGTACTCGCCGTGTTATGGGCTCTACGTTACACCTGAGTGCTCGCGTCATCTCACTTGCAGTAAAGACAGGATTAAGTTACACTCTGAAACTCTCCATACTTCTCATAGGGGCCTTCGGAGAGAACGAGAGCCCACGGGAGTTGCTTGCTTCTCTGACTGTTGAAAGTCGTTCCTTCTTCAGCCCTCTCAAATGAATCTGACTGCACACGGTAACCACATAACGTAGGACATGCTGTCATCTCATCCCGTATAGGACAGTATTAGTGACCAGCGCTTTTACTAATGCCACCACTTACACGCAGACGTCCAGGTTGGACCTCGCCTCTCTCTGGCGACCTTTCGCCACTGCTGGATCCAACGTGCACTCATAAGTGCTTCTTTTATACTACCGTCTCTAGTGCCTAGAAGCTCAGAGCTCATCGCATTTACACCGATTTCATTGCCATCAGCTGGCTCCACACGACACTGCCACTTTCGAAGTATTGACGTCCATGATATCACATATGTAGTCTGCTACGGTCAGAAACACCGCTTAAAGGGGTCCTGAAGCACCCCTCACGCTTGGTTTTGAAAACGGCTGGTGTGTATTGAAGGCTACTCAGAAATACACATTCGAAAGAATTTTCCGAAAATATGCGATAGCAGGAAAGATATTGAGACAGGAAAATCTCCCTTTCACACTGCGGCGGAGCCGACTGATTATGTCTGTGGTGGGCGGCGCCAGAGGAGGTGTCCTGCCCACCGCCTTACGTCACCCAGATTCAATGTTGTGTTGTTCTCCTTCCGCCCTACTTGGCGGGGCTGCCCAGTGGTGTAGGCAACTCACATTTCCGGTCGCCTGCTCGGTGCGCGCCCCGACCGCGCGCGATTTTTCTACAGCCTACTGCATTGTTTCTGAGCCCCGACCCGCTGTTTGTTTCCCTTCATCACACGGGCGCGAGCATGGAAACACGCGCGCTTGCGTCCTCCGTGTGCTATATACTTACTTTCGATCTTGCTCGTACGTCAGCACCGGGCAAAACAGTGAGCGATGGATCCTGCGCTGCGAGCTCGGATCGAGCGTGTGACTGAAGCGCTTGGCTTCGACCCTTACGGCGACACACCAAGAAAACGCAAAGCTCGAGCATCGGACGTGCCACAACTCCCAGGACCTTCGTAACGCGGCGGCGATGATATGAATTGGTACGTGAAAGCTTACAGCACTGCACATTTCCTTTACCGCGCATCAATATTTGTTCACAACTCCCATGTATGACTAATTTTTTCGCGTGAATTGCAGCATTTGTAATAATTCCCACGAACGTTCAGTTACAATCATGTCCGCTTCTCTAGATCACACTCGTAAAGCCAGCATCTATCGCGATAGAGCCCGATCTTGAGTGAAATCTGCGTTGTCCGACGATCCAGATTGGTTTGGGTGACTTCTTCCGCACCATGACCGGCCCAAAGCATTTCAATTTGTCTGTTATGCTGTTAGAATTGCAAATATAAAGCTTTCATTTTTTAAAACTGCGTTCTTCCGTGTGCAATAGTGATTCAAGCTTTTCTCTAATCGGCTGTAAACGTACGCCTGCAACTATGATAACAAGCCGCCGATCGCGACCAAGAGGCATGCCTTCTATGCGGGTCCAGCCAAATCGCAACAAAAGGTTACTGTGTCATAGACTCTATCTAGAGCGGGCTCGATCGCAACCTGCTTTCATGCATTTCGGCGAAAGTTCATCGTGTGCTAGCTGAAGGAAGACTCGTGTGAAATCGCTATGCTTTAATTGTACGGCGCAGCAGCGCTGAACGGCAGTGTTGTGTGACTGTGATAACTTAAAATGAACCAAGCACCGTCGGAGCGTTATTCGAAAGTGATGCGCACAGCTGATCAGAGCAGCCATGTCATTCTAGCTTCCAAACTGTGTACTAGCTGATTCGCGCGGCCACCTCGCAGAGCTAGTAGATAGCGGGGACCGTAACAGCATAAAAAGAAAAGCGAGCTTGCCTTCAAGAAATATCTTCCTGCGTGATTACGCATGCAGGTTTACCTGTGGGCACTGCGTGGCAACCGAGAATGCGCTGGAGAACGTATCCTGCCGGGATATCTCCAACGTGACTGCGTAATCCGCCACACTCACTTTGCAAGTGTGCGTTTAAACCCGGCCGTCTTGGAAGCAGTATACTGGGAGGTGACACAAAGTGGCACTAAAATCGAGCGAGAAATGCACAAGTATACATGCTCTTGCAAAGCATACAGTTAATGTGGCCTTCACATGCTTTCTTATTGCTTACAGAACATATTGATTTGTGGCATGCAGGATGTTCACGAGGTGGATTCGGAAAAGGCTTCGCAGGTACAATAGAGTTGTACTGCCTGCTTGCATGGTTGCCAGGATTAGGAACGAGCTCCTGTCAGCCACTTATGTAGGCTTCCAGTACCCCATACAAAAGTAAGTGCAGCTACCTTTGCACAAGTCACAAGAAAGCATTTTAATAGTGTGCTCAACTCATAAAAGTAATTATAAAACTTCATAAGGTAATTACGGCTTGTGCATGCAGTTGGCTTTCAACATTCACTGTTGAAGTGCCAAGGAGTCTCTCCTTGGAGTGTTTTTTTTTTTTATGATGCTTTCTGATTTTGTGTAGCGCTGTGCTGGTGTGAAGAATGAGACTGTAACGACATGACCAAGTGCAGTTCGGGTTATTTCCCTCAATTCCATCAGGGCGTAAAAAGTGTTTCGAGAGACAGGCGCAAGTAGTATAGAAATTGCACCGTCAAAGAATGTCAACAACTAGGTTACAGTATCAATTTAAAGGTTTCTTTATTTATTCAATGATAGTACACAGCAACATTCTTGGCCCTTGCATCAGGGGCTTCGAAACGCATGAGAGAACAATGAAACACAAGAAGTAGTAGTGAACAAATATTGAACGAATGAAACCAAAATGAAACCAAAATGTACACACACATAATTCACTCATTGGAATGTCATGCTAAAGGTTTCAGAAAGCTAGACGACTGGAAAGAGGCCTTAGGAAGAAAGTTACAGTCAGAAATGGTCCATGGGAAAACTGTGTTTGAAAGTTGCAGTTCTTGCAAAAATTGGTTTAGACTTGATGGCTTCCAGTGTGCTGTGTCCATCGAATGGAAAGGCAGTACTTGGTTTGTTCAAGAATAGCAGACTAAATAATAGACTTTATAAAAGGCACTGAAGGCACTGTGTGTGGTGAATGTACACACACATCACATCTTCCTGTCCCTATCATCATTCTTTGCCCCCTCTTCTCCACTTTTCATTTTCTGCCTGTGCAGATTTTCTACCTGAGCAGGCCAGAGTGCACTAAGGCCAACCTCTGCGCCTTCCAATAAATAAAATTATAATATTGAGCTGCATTCAGCATGCAGTCTCAGAAACGCATTGTGTTTTGTCCACCTCTAAACTTTTCACTGTATCAGTTTTGAGTATAAGGTTACATATGCCAGCTGTAGTGATTAGCATAATAGGAAAATGTGATGATGAAGAATTAGTGGAAAATGAGTGAGTGCATCCATCATCAGAAATCAATGCAGATTCAAAGTGGTCATTAAATGCTTTCGTAACACTGAGATTATCTAAGCATGATTTATCAAAAAAAAATGAAGAAAGACAGCTCTGACTTGGTGGACTGACGGCGTTCCAGAACTTTGATGGCTTGTTTTTATGAATGATAGCAAAGAATTATTGAATTAAGCATTCGGTTGTTCACGCAGGTGCCTGATACGACAAATTGACCTATTACGAAAGTGTATGATCTGACGCATGTATCAAGGATTTTTGGGATGGCACTTTACACACTTGGTTCGAATGTGATAAGCGTACAATCATTAACAATTGCATAAAAAAATGGTTTAAAAACATGTCAACATTGTAATAGTTGGAACTGATCGAAAACTCAAAGGTGGATACAAACATCTCGGTTATGGAGTTATCAGATAAGCAAGCAGTGTGCTCAATGCTCAAGACATTTAAGGAAACTGCTGGGTAAGAAGTAAAATTCTGCACCTCGTGTTTCATTATATAGTTTTATGGCCTCACATTCCAATTTTCGATTTCCATGCCAAAGTGAAATAACTTGTCTGAAAACACTGGCTTATGTGGTGAATTGAATAATGCTATGCAAATGACAATGATAGAAATTCCTCACTTTTTGCCATGTTATTTGTTTGCAGGTGGCAAACTGGAGCCTAACATTACGCTGCAGTGTTGTTCACCGTGTTTGTATCATTCACACTGCTGGGTGATGTTAATTTTGTACTATGGCCTGTGATTCACCTTGAAAAGCTCTCATCAAAGGAACGCTGGCTGCTTGTGTCTACCTCAGGAATGACGGATGGAAGCTCTGCAGCGTCTGCGTCTTATTCTGCGTCCGGCACTGCTGTTGAATCGCATGCTGGCTGAAACCTCTACGTTGGTGATGGGGCACCCACGGCTTCAGACTGACTTGATGCGTCCAGATGTGCACATGTGTCAGTTTCCACACCTGCTTCTTTACATGCGTAGGCACTAATGACGGCCTTTGATGCTGCAAAATTTCCCACATAATGTTTTGAAAAACTACATAGCATCTATTTTTGCTATGTTGAACAAAGAATTGGCCATTAGATTAACAACACACTTTGACATTGTTGGTTGTGTTTTGCTGTTTACACCACTGTTTTTCACTTATTTGGTAACTGAAGTGTTTACACAGGTGTACAGGCCTTGTGGTTGGAGTGCACTGGTCTTTGTGCCACTCAAAACAGCTAAAGCTTGTACCTGTACGATTTAAAAACTACCAAATTTCAACTTTGCTGTGCTTAAGGTTGTCTCATCCAAAAGTTGTAGCTTGCTCAAGTGATGTTTTTGTATGGTGTTGCTGCCTCCTTATATGAGGTTTCTGTAGCAACTGTCTTGTTTATGATGGCTGTCTGAGTGCCAACAATGCACACAACAGGAGGACAGCTGCATCTAGAGATCTGAATCTGCAAGGTTACACACTTTGAACTGAGAGCTGCATGGAGCTTTAAGTCATTTTTAGCACAGGATCACACAAAACTTGAGGAGATCTGGTGCTTACTTGACATGACACTTCCATGCCAGCTGCAGATGAATGCACTTTGCTGGACCCAGTGCCATGCTGAGTCTGTGAATCAAGTGTTTTAGGTAGAAGGGCATTATAGTCTCTGTACACCTACTCACCCCCTGTGAACCTCCAGCCTGTGTGTCGCAAGATGGGGCTGTTCTGGTGAAGTAACGATTATGTTCTTCGTGCAGTGGATCACTGGGATATGAAAATACGCAGACATTAGCGCCACATTCCTCTAGGACATAGGAGCAGTTACGGAGTGGGATGGGGTTAGGTCGGCCTCAGGGGGGGGTTACAAACCCGAAACCCCCACCACCCCCGTCGGTGCGCCACTGTGCTCTACGATGCGGTAAAACGCATTTTGTGCGACTTCTGATCGAGTAAAAATTTCACAAAAAACCAGTCCTACCTTTTTTGGCATTTTGGGCAAAATTTTGAGAGACCGTATTTTTATTCAGGAAGGCGCCCAATAAGTAGAGGAATGCTCTATGATGCGGCCAAACGTATTTAGAGCGACTTCTGATCGACTCAAAATTTCACAAAAAACCCTATAATATACTCTTACCTTTTTTGGCATTTTAGGCAAGATTTTGAGAGACCGTATATTTATTCAGGAAGGCGCACAATAAGTAGAGGAAAGCTCTACGATGCGGTAAAGCGCATTTTGTGGGACTTCTCATGGAGTCAAAATTTCACAAAAAACCCAATACTATAGTCTTACCTTTTTTGGCATTTTGGGCAAGATTTTGAGAGACCGTATTTTATTCAGGAAGGCGCGCAATAAGTAGAGGAATGCTCTACGATGCGGTAAAACGCATTTGTGCGACTTCTGATCGAGTCAAAATTTCACAAAAAAACCAATACTATAGTCTTACCTTTTTTGGCATTTTGGGCAAGATTTTGAGAGACCGTATTTTATTCAGGAAGGCGCGCAATAAGTAGAGGAATGCTCTACGATGCGGTAAAACGCATTTTGTGCGACTTCTGATCGAGTCAAAATTTCACAAAAAACCCAATACTATAGTCTTACCTTTTTTGGCATTTTGGGCAAGATTTTGAGAGACCGTATTTTTATTCAGGAAGGCGCGCAATAAGTAGAGGAATGCTCTACGATGCGGTAAAACGCATTTTGTGCGACTTCTGATCGAGTCAAAATTTCACAAAAACCCAATACTATAGTCTTACCTTTTTGGCATTTTGGGCAAGATTTTGAGAGACCGTATTTTTATTCAGGAAGGCGCGCAATAAGTAGAGGAATGCTCTACGATGCGGTAAAACGCATTTTGTGCGACTTCTGATCGAGTCAAAATTTCACAAAAAACCCAATACTATAGTCTATACCTTTTTTGGCATTTTGGGCAAGATTTTGAGAGACCGTATTTTTATTCAGGAAGGCGCGCAATAAGTAGAGGAATGCTCTAGGATGCGGGAAAACGCATTTTGTGCGACTTCTGATCGAGTCAAAATTTCACAAAAAACCCAATACTATAGTCTTACCTTTTTTGGCATTTTGGGCAAACTTTTGAGAGACCGTATTTTTATTCAGGAAGGCGCGCAATAAGTAGAGGAATGCTCTACGATGCGGGAAAACGCATTTTGTGCGACTTCTGATCGAGTCAAAATTTCACAAAAACCCAATACTATAGTCTTACCTTTTTTGGCATTTTGGGCAAGATTTTGAGAGACCGTATTTTTATTCAGGAAGGCGCGCAATAAGTAGAGGAATGCTCTACGATGCGGTAAAACGCATTTTGTGCGACTTCTGATCGAGTCAAAATTTCACAAAAAACCAATACTATAGTCTTACCTTTTTTGGCATTTTGGGCAAGATTTTGAGAGACCGTATTTTTATTCAGGAAGGCGCGCAATAAGTAGAGGAATGCTCTAGGATGCGGGAAAACGCATTTTGTGCGACTTCTGATCGAGTCAAAATTCACAAAAAACCCAATACTATAGTCTTACCTTTTTTGGCATTTTGGGCAAGATTTTGAGAGACCGTATTTTTATTCAGGAAGGCGCGCAATAAGTAGAGGAATGCTCTACGATGCGGTAAAACGCATTTTGTGCGACTTCTGATCGAGTCAAAATTTCACAAAAAACCCAATACTATAGTCTTACCTTTTTTGGCATTTTGGGCAAAATTTTGAGAGACCGTATTTTATTCAGGAAGGCGCGCAATAAGTAGAGGAATGCTCTACGATGCGGGAAAACGCATTTTGTGCGACTTCTGATCGAGTCAAAATTTCACAAAAAACCCAATACTATAGTCTTACCTTTTTTGGCATTTTGGGCAAGATTTTGAGAGACCGTATTTTTATTCAGGAAGGCGCGCAATAAGTAGAGGAATGCTCTACGATGCGGTAAAACGCATTTTGTGCGACTTCTGATCGAGTCAAAATTTCACAAAAAACCCAATACTATAGTCTTACCTTTTTTGGCATTTTGGGCAAAATTTGAGAGACCGTATTTTTATTCAGGAAGGCGCGCAATAAGTAGAGGAATGCTCTACGATGCGGGAAAACGCATTTTGTGCGACTTCTGATCGAGTCAAAATTTCACAAAAACCCAATACTATAGTCTTACCTTTTTTGGCATTTTGGGCAAAATTTTGAGAGACCGTATTTTTATTCAGGAAGGCGCGCAATAAGTAGAGGAATGCTCTAGGATGCGGCGAAACGTATTTAGAGCGACTTCTGTTCGAGTCAAAATTTCACAAAAAACCCAATACTATAGTCTTACTTTTTTGGCATTTTGGGCAAAATTTTGGGAGACCGTATTTTTATTCAGGAAGGCGCGCAATAAGTAGAGGAATGCTCTACGATGCGGCGAAACGTATTTAGAGCGACTTCTGTTCGAGTCAAAATTTCACAAAATACCCAATACTATAGTCTTACCTTTTTTGGCATTTTGGGTAAGATTTTGAGAGACCGTATTTTTATTCGGGAAGGCGCGCAATAAGTAGAGGAATGCTCTACGATGCGGGAAAACGCATTTTGTGCGACTTCTGATCGAGTCAAAATTTCACAAAAAACCCAACACTATAGTCTTACCTTTTAGGGGCGAAGCTCCTTAGGGCGTGGGTCCTTTCTTTTTTTTTTTTTTACACCAGTTTATTGACACAACACAAACATAAATAGCAGGTAACATACAATTTTTTTTCTTAAACAGCAATGCAGACTACTACAGTAGTCTCGATGGTGTTATTTCTTAATATTCCTTTAGGTAAACCAGAGGCTGAACCCTGGCTACCCAATCCGGAACAAACTCTTGATCTTTTAGTACATCAATGTACTGGCCGATGCATTCTCGAAAGAGCACACGTGCTGGCCGCCTGTCCGGGTCGCAGTGAAACCCGGCCATTCGAGCTCGCCATAAACAATGGAGGCCAAGCAGCATTATCAGGTCGAAAGGGAGCCCATCATCGTTTGTGGGTCTGTACATCCCATGGTGTTCGTTGTTGGTGATGTACGTAGCCACGTCTACCTTTATGAAAAAAAAAATTCCGATAGTTGTGTCCTCTGCCTGGATTCGAACCCAGGCTCTCGGCGTGGCAGTCGAGCGTTCTACCACTGAGCTACGCCTGTTTTTTTTTTTCTTTATTGCATGGAAATATTTCCGTAAATGGGTTTGAATTGTACTATACAGTTGCACACATATTAACAGTCTAGCATAAACGAAACACGCCTTTGCACTGAGCTACGCCTGTGGTTGAAAAATTATCGCTAAAAGACCTAAACAGGTATAATGTCTCCCGCGGAATCGCATTAACAAACGTAATGTTACGTTGAAAAATAGTAATACACCGCTACACGACGCGAAAATGGATTGTATAACGAGGTCGAGACATCATTTGAAAGAACACAGAGCTGCGTGCTTTGTAGCTTTGAACCCATTACGGAAGCACTGGTAATTATGGCGTAGTGGGTACTTCCCTACTTGGCGAAATGATAAGTTATGGCGCAGGAGATACCTACCACTTCTACTTGCACTAGTTTCCTCAAGCGTTTAAAGTGGCCTCTAAGAAAGTAGCTCCTCCTGCTTGCGCTGTCACTGTCCTGCAGTTCCGCGCAGGCCTGGCTCTAGCACAGCATATCCCCCTTAAACGCGAGATCCCAGCGTACGAATACAGTGTTTCTCACGCCTTTACATGATGATCGACTGGGCGATTTACGCGAAAGATTCACGGTTTACCGATGATTCCCTCCGGAGCTTCGCCCACTCATCATCATTCACCCCGTGGATATGCTGTGATTTTTTTTTTGGCATTTTGGGCAAAATTTTGAGAGACCGTATTTTTAGTCAGGAAGGCGCGCAATAAGTAGAGGAATGCTCTACGATGCGGTAAAACGCAGTTTGTGCGACTTCTGATCGAGTCAAAATTTCACAAAAAACCCAATACTATAGTCTTACCTTTTTTGGCATTTTGGCCAAAATTTTGAGAGACCGTATTTTTATTCAGGAAGGCGCGCAATAAGTAGAGGAATGCTCTACGATGCGGCGAAACGTATTTAGAGCGACTTCTGTTCGAGTCAAAATTTCACAAAAAACCAATACTATAGTCTTACTTTTTTGGCATTTCGGGCAAAATTTTGGGAGACCGTATTTTTATTCAGGAAGGCGCGCAATAAGTAGAGGAATGCTCTACGATGCGGCGAAACGTATTTAGAGCGACTTCTGTTCGAGTCAAAATTTCACAAAAAACCCGAGACTATAGTCTTTCCTTTTTTGGAATTTTGGGCAAGATTTGGAGAGACCGTATATTTATTCCGGAAGGCGCGCAATATGTAGGGGAAAGCTCTACGATGCATAAAGCGCATTTTGTGCGACTTCTGATCGAGTCAAAATTTCACAAGAAACCTAAGACTATAGTCTTACCTTTCTTGGCATATTGGGCAAGATTTTGAGAGACCGTATTTTTATTGAGGAAGCCGCGCAATAATTAGAGGAATGCTCTACGATGCGGGAAGACGCATTCTGATCGAGTCAAAATTTCACAAAACCCCGAGACTATAGTCTTATCTTTTTTGGCATTTTGGGCAAGATTTTGAGAGACCGTATTTTTATTCAGGAAGGCGCGCAATAAGTAGAGGAATGATCTACGATGCGGTAAAACAGAATTTGTGCGACTTCTGATCGAGTCAAAATTTCACAAAAGAACCAATACTATAGTCTTACCTTTTTTGGCATTTTGGGTAAGATTTTGAGAAACCGTATTTTTATTCAGGAAGGCGCGCAATAAGTAGAGGAATGCTCTAGGATGCGGGAAAATGCATTTTGTGCGACTTCTGATCGAGTCAAAATTTCACAAAAAAACCAATACTATAGTCTTACCTTTTTTGGCATTTTGGGCAAAGATTTTGAGAGACCGTATATTTATTCAGGAAGGCGCACAATAAGTAGAGGAAAGCTCTACGATGCGGTAAAGCGCATTTTGTGGGACTTCTCATGGAGTCAAAATTTCACAAAAAACCCAATACTATAGTCTTACCTTTTTTGGCATTTTGGGCAAAATTTTGAGAGACCGTATTTTTATTCAGGAAGGCGCGCAATAAGCAGAGGAACGCTCTACGATGCGGTAAAACGCATTTTGTGCGACTTCTGATCGAGTCAAAATTTCACAAAAAACCCAATACTATTAGTCTTACCTTTTTTGGCATATGGGGCAAGATTTTGAGAGACCGTATTTTTATTCAGGAAGGCGCGCAATAAGTAGAGGAATGCTCTACGATGCGGGAAAACGCATTTTGTGCGACTTCTGATCGAGTCAAAATTTCACAAAAAACCCAATACTATAGTCTTACCTTTTTGG
>CM023483.1:124086484-124317995 GCA_013339685.2 Hyalomma asiaticum | reverse complement strand
GAAGGGGCTTGTGCGTAATAGGGTGCATCTAGTGCCCTTTTCGGACCCAACCAAGAGCCAACTCAACGAGCCAGCATCCAGGGAAAACAGCGAGGGGCACGAAGACCAAGCCACCGTTACAGACGCCACGGCAACAGCGACGCCACAAGTCTCCAATGAATGCGGAGTGCGAGTCACCAGATTTGGTCGCCGAGTTAAGACTCCGAAAAGACTTGACTTGTGATGTGTCGTGTTTTGTGGTGTGCATATCTCGGGGGAGAGATGTAGAGGGCGCTACGCGCAATGCTTTCTCTATATGGTTGAGGGGAATAAAGCAAGGGGCATTCGTTCGGTCATCAGGGCTCGGAGTCACTTGTGTAGACGCGCCTAGCGTCTGTCAGCTACGGGCATCGTACAGGGCATGCCATTACACAGTTGTTGCGTGTGTAAAAAAAAGTAAATAAAATGCCAAATAATAGTAACATCAATGATGATGATTATTTTTATTATTTTTCCGGCATTTTGCAGAGACATTAGCGCCACATTCTTCTAGGACATAGGAGAAGTTACGGAGTGGGATGGGGTTAGGTCGGCCTCAGGGGGGCGGGGGGGGGGGTTACAACACTCGAACCCCCCCCCCCCCCGTCGGTGCGCCACTGCTACGCTCGTTCGCGATCGGTTACGACGGGAGCCGACGGACGATGCTCAAGGCAGGAACAGGCGCATAACTGTGCTCGCAAAACATTTGTAGGCTCTTGTGCACACTTGGATGTATCAGCGTGTTCGGTGTCGCGATCGGCGCGCTTGATATGCGTCAGCCACAAACTGCGCTGCCTCGGGATTTTAGCTGCTTCGTGCGGCCGCATTGACTGTGTGCGTCTTTTGGCACGTGAAAAAGGTTTGTGTTCTTTCACACTCGTCTCTTCATTGCTCTCCTGCGATTCGAGAACTGAAATACCGCGGCTAACGAGAGCGAGTACAGAAACGCATACGCGTCCGCACTTTCACTGCCGCGGCTGGTCCTCCACGATGGCGAAACGGTATCCCGCAGCGCCTGGTCGTGACGTAGGTGTAAGGCATGTATAGCCACGTTGAGCGTGCGCCTGTTTTCTGTACGTACATCGTTTTCGGACGCGCAAATCTAAATGTTACGCACGTTTCACGATGCGGATGAACAGGCTACGTCGACAGACTGCATTCATCAAACTCGGATTCGATATTTATCGCGTCGTAGCTTCGATACCACAGCTGCCATTGCGTCGGGCGCTTGCTTAAACCGAGCTTGCCTCCGCCGATGTACACACATTTCCCATACTGCACTACGCGCTCGCAGTGGCTTCTGGGATAGCTTGAAAAAGGTCTATTGAGCTATGACAAGTAAGTCACACCTATATAAGCGGATATTAATGATTTATAATTAACTAAGCCATGATATTAATAAACCACGTCTAATTAAGTTAGATCTAATTATGCGAAGCCTAATTTAGCTGGTATGAACAAATCTAGTGTAAGCTAGCTTCTAATTAGACCGTGTTTAATTAAATAGTACTTATTAAATCACGCATAGCTAGGTTATTACTAATTAAGTCATTACCTAAGCTAGCACTTATTAATCGAAGGTAAATTATGCTAAGACTTCAAGGTCAAGCCTCATTAAGTTGAGACTAAACATTTCAGGACTAATTAGGCTAACACTGATTAAATCAGGCCTATTTCAGGTAGTATTCACCAAGCGATACCTAATTAAGATAATATGTCAAAGAACAGCGTAACTAGGCCTGTACTAATTAGGCCATGTATAATTAATATGGCTAATTACCTCAAGCATAAATATATCATGACTAATGAAGACCTGCGTATTAAACAATGTATCATTAGGTATAAGTTAATTAGACCGAGTCTAATTAGTGTAACACTAATTAGGTCGTGCCTAATTCAGTTAAGAGTGAGTCGAGTCTCAATAAGCTCAGATTATTAAGTTACGCCATATTAAGCCAAACATTACAGACGTAATGATTTCATCGAAAATAATTTACCTTAGTCAACCCTAATCTGCTGTAATCCTTAATTAACCGTAATATAAGTCTAGCGTAATTCGCTCTATAATATGCCATAGTCCACCTTAGTCTATCTTAATCCACCCTAATGCGCCTTAATGATCTCTAATCCATGCAAGTACACCCTAATCAGACCTAGTCCTTTAATCTACCTTATAGAAGAAATATTTTGGGTTTGACTACAGCCATGTTATTTAGTACGAGTACTAGAAGGTCGCGCATTGGAGTACCATAGGGAATAAGCCCATCTACAATCACTGATGAATTAAAGTTTGGGATTAATTTGTGATTTATTACAGACTGCAGGCATGCATTTGTTGGCTTCTTGGAAAATTATATTTATGGTGACTTTTGCACCGCACCTTTCGCGTCCACGCCGAGGTAGTTTACGGACGCCTTCCAATGGCATCTATGAGGCTTGCGCATTAACAACTATATTTTTACATATTTCCAGCAACTATTTTGCCTATATAGGTGCTCACAACGCAAGGAAAAGCGAGCGCACGGCACGCACGGCACGCACGCGCTTACGGTTTTAAAGAAGGCGCTCTGCGAAGGGCCCGCACACAGCCGAGGCGGGCGTGTCTGCCATCGGCCAATAGCAGCGACGCTCCTTGTAAGTGCTCTATTACGAAATAGAGCATATTCAAGGAGCGTGAGGAGAAGCCGCTTTTTGAGTTGAGGGCCCCTGAAGAAGTGGAAGCTTTGTGCTCCGTTTGTGAACGCTACGCTTCGCGGATGACTACAGCATTTGGCTGAGATGTTCGTTGCAGCGTAGGCAAGCCGTAGAATATGTTTTTTCACCAAGCCCGGAGGGTGCTTTAGGACCCCTTTAACGTGTACCGACATCGTAAACTACACAGGCCTCATCATTTAGCCTCCATCGAAATGCAGCCACTGCGGCCGGGATTCGATCCCGCGGCCCTCGGGTCAGCTGCCGAGTACCATAGCCACTAGACCACCGTGGCGGGGCGGTTCGCTAATTTATTTTATCTTGTACCTTGGGGAGGTCATGAGGGCCCGCTATCAGCTGATAGCGCCACGAAGTGCGCAGCGCGCGTGCCCCCCCCCCCCTGTGCCCCCCCTTCTATGCTTCATAAGCGGCAGCAACTTAGATTTTAACGCGATAGCGTTAGAGAGCTCGTTCCGCAGAAATACCGCCGTTGGCGTCGGCGTCTCCACGCATCTCTTGTGAGCGAAAAAAAAAAAAAACTCCAACAATGGGCAGCTATGTCCATCTAGCGGAAAACATATAAAGCACTGTCTCGACTACTATGGCCTCCGAGATGGCGGGCGCGCCCGTCGTCTCGGAAGCCATACAACTACAACAGAGCCTATATGCGTTCTCGTCGGATGCTCTGCATCCACTTTTTTAGCATTTCATTCTCACGACACCATTGAAGAAGTGAAGTACTGCAGTTGCCATTTCGCCGACCATAAGTCAAGGCTTGTTGCGGTTGGCCGGAAGAGGTCTCCAGAAGAACAAATCGAAAGGCTGCCAGATAGTTAACGCAAGAAGGACGACAGAGTGTGACCATTTACGAATAAGCGTCACGCCTACGCGGAGTTCATAATACAGGACCATGTGACTACATCACTGTACAAATTTTCATGAGGTTGATATAAATGTGTTGTTAAATAGATCGAAAACCTCTACCATTGCTATAGATACATCGCGCGCGCGCGTGTGTGTGTGTCTGTGCGTGTGTGTCTGTATCAACACACATTAATAAGTATGCACTGAGTGGTTGAAGTGCACACCAGAGGCCGGATTTCGCTATCGCGTTCAAGTCTTAAAGGCGAAGCTTAAAGGGGTCCTGAACCACCCTCCGGGCTTGGTGGAAAAACATATTCTACGGCTTGCCTACGCCGTGATGAACATCTCAGCCAAATGCTGTAGTCATCCGCGAAGCGTAGCGTTCACAAGTGGAGCACAAAGCTCCACTTCCTCAGGAGCCCTCAACTCAAAAAGCGGCTTCTCCTCACGTTCCTTGTATATGCTCTATTTCGTCATAGAGCATTTACAAGGAGCGTCGCTGCTATTGGCCGATAGCAGACACGCCCGCCGCGCCTGTGTGCGGGCCCTTCGCAGCGCGCGTTTTCTAAAACCGT
Organism: Hyalomma asiaticum; assembly: GCA_013339685.2. Lineage (NCBI taxonomy): Eukaryota > Metazoa > Arthropoda > Arachnida > Ixodida > Ixodidae > Hyalomma > Hyalomma asiaticum. The sequence goes on along the minus strand of CM023483.1, from coordinate 124,313,847 downwards.
AAGTGCGTGCGTACCGTGCGCTCGCTTTTCCTTGCGTTGTGAGCCCCTATATAGGCGAAATAGTTGCTGGAAATACGTAAAAATATATTTGTTAATTCGCAAGTCTCATAGATGCCATTGGAAGGCGTCCGTAAACTACCTCGGTGTGGACGCGAACGGTGCGGTGCAAAAGTCACCATAAATATAGTTTTCCAAGAAGGCAACGAGTGCATGCCAGCAGCCTGTAATAAATCACAAATTATTCCCAAGCTTTAATTAACAATTCATCAGTGATTGTAGATGGTTTTATTCCCTATGGTACTCCAATGCGCCACCTTCTAGTACTCATACTCAGTAACATGGCTGGAGTCGAACCCAAAATATCTCTTTTATCAGGTAGGTTAAAGGACTAGGTCTGATTAGGGTATATTTGGGTGGATTAGAGCTCATTAAGGCGCATTAGGGTGGATTAAGACAGACTGAGGTGCATTAAGGTGGACTATGGCATACAGAGCGGATTACGCTAGAGTTAGATGAGGGCGAATTAAGGATTGCAGCAGATTAGGGTTGAGTAAGGTAAATTAGTTTGGATTAAATCATTAGGTCTGTAATGTTTGGCTTAATTTGGCGTAACTTAATAGTCTGAGGTTATTGAGACTTGACTTAGCCTTAACTTAGTCAGTCAGCACCTAATTAGAGTTACACTAATTAGGCTAGGTCTAAACTGAAACCAAATCACACATGACTTAATAAGCGGGGCTTCATTAGCCATGCTATAATTATGCTTGGGCTAATTAGGCATATCCTAATTATACATGACCTAATTAGTTTCGGCCTAGTCATGCTGTGCTTTGATATAATACCTTAATTGGGTATCGCTTGGTGAGTATTACCTTAATTAGGCCTGATGTATTCAGTGTTAGCCTAATTACTCCTGAAATATTTAGTCTCAGCTTAATGAGGCTTTACCTTTAAGTCTTAGCATAGTTTACCTTGGATTAATAAGTGCTAGCTTAGGTTAGACTTAACTAGTAATAACCTAGCTATGCATGGTTTAATTAGTACTAGTTAATTAAACGTGGTCCATTTAGAAGCTTGATTACGCTACCGCACGATTAAACTAGTCATCGCATATTTAGCCCTATCCCAATTAGACTTCGTTTAATTAGTACCGTGGCTTAATGAACGGTAAATAATTAGTATCCGCTTTACTTGTCATAGCTCAATTAAGCTTGAATTAGTTCAGTTTGGCTTGCTTTGACTTAGTTGGATTAGTCCTGTCTGAACTAGGCTTCAATTAATTATTCCTAATTAGGCTCCTCTGAATTAGACTTAATCTTACCTAACTATTTTTAGGAATCTCAATTAGACTCCATTGAATTAGACTTAGCCTTACCTAACTAGTCCTACGAAGGATTATCTTTAATACAGCGTGGCATTGTTATGCTAGCATTACATAGCGGAGTTTTCTGCAAATTTCCCAGTTTCACCAATAGCTCACAGTTTCACTGTTAAAATTGACTAGTGTATTCACACGTTAAATTCATCCATCCTTCTTTGCCCATGTCAACGCGCCTTATTCCACATTAATCTGTCGGCAGGGGTTCGAGTTGTGAAGGTCTTCCTTTCGAGTCATAGTAGTCACACGTTCGAGCCCGACAGGATGATTAACCCGTCTTCAATCACTAATCAACAATTAACTAACTTGGGGTTATGCATGACAAGGTGGAGCAGCGTTGATAGTTGCGCTGTTTGTCCTGGCGCCGTCTTATGCGCAATATCATCGACAAGCAGCGCACTGACGAAGTAAGGGCGCACACCGGCGAGCCTAAACGTGTGTGACGAACGAAAACAAAGCTTCGAAGGATCGAAAAAGAAATGCGGTGATCGCGGGGGCACGCGACAGAGCCCAAACGCGGAGCGAGCAGGCGTCCACAAGCGCGCTGCGGACGGCCCCTGGTAGTCGCGCGCTTTTCGTCAGCCACTCTGACACGTCGCTGAAGTCTGGTGACGTAACGCGGTGGGCGGGGCACCTGCTTCGACACCGCCCTAAGGAGCTCTGTACCCTCTATTCCGCAGAGTTGAGACAGGACTGGAAAGGGAGGTTTTCCGGTCGCAATATCTTCGCTCCTAACAAACCGTTTTGAAGAATTCTTTCGGCTGTGAACTTCTGAGAGGCCTTCAATACACACCCAGCCGTTTTCAAAACCAAGCCCGAGTGGTGGTTCAGGACCCCTTTAGGGTCTGTTGCAAAATAAAGAAGACGAAGGGGCGGCTGGCACGAGCGGGGGCCACGGGCGGGCTCGCGCTATTAAATTTTCTGCCATTCGTTCGAACAGGCCAGACGGTCGGGTCCGGTTCTCCTCCTTCGTATTTTTCGTTACATTCTTTCTGGTGCCGAAACCCGCCCGGTCGTGTGGCCCTTCGCCTTTCGGAGATGGATCAACTGCGAACAAAGCGCACCTTAGTCCGCACTGTCATTACCGACACCATCTCGACCCTCAGCATCCTGCTCGAAGATCCCGCTACCCCGACTGGGACGCTCGGGAACCACCTCGGACAAAGCGCGGCTTCGTCCGAACCGTGATTGCCAAGGCCATTTCGACACTCAGGACCCTGCTCGAGGATCGCTCAACCCCGCCTGGGACGCTTGAGAACCACCTCGCCTTCATCGAGTACAAGCACGCGGAACTGATGGCCTTCGACAAAGAAATCCAGGCCACACTGTTCGACACTGACCTAGAAGCAGACATGGCCACAGCCTTCGAATACGACCGGAAGGTGGGCTTCGTCAAGCCCGATGTTCGCCGCGCCACCCGGTCGCGTACGCCAACCCTACCCGTCTCCTTCGCCCACTCCGCGAGACCATTCGTCGCGTCTCTGGCATCTTCGCAGCAACACGCCCCGATTTTCGCATCGCCATGCCTTTCTACCCCATCACTGACCTTGTCCTGCGTCGTCCAGCCCACGGTGCCTACGCATGCGGACGTGACCTCCCGCGTGTCTGACGCAGTCTCGAAGAAGTTGAAGCCCGCGCAGCTCTGTGAAGTGCCAGTCAACGGCACCACGTTCGCACAGCCTGCCAGTCTGTGCATCAACGATGATGCAGCGCCCTCAAACACGTCCGTGACGTCGACAGTGCAGCAACCAACGCCTGCGGGTAGGTCTTCGTTACCTATAGTGCAAGGTGGAGAGGCGCCCGCCGTGACAACTTTGCCTCCTTTACCACGTCAAGGTCACGTCACCACTGGCTCCTTCGCGCCTCGCGTGCAAACATCTGAACTGACAGTCGTTGACGCGCCCCCCAAAAACAGCAAGAAGAACACGCGAACACCCACTTCGTCACGCTTTTCAAAGTGCAGTGTCAAGTCTTATTCGACGAACAGTTGGGGACCTACTTCGATGTCCCGGTGTGACAAGAGCAACTCAACCACTTCGGATCGAGGTACGCCAAGCAAAATTCCCGAATGCTACAGCGACTCCAATTCGGATGGTTCGACGCTGCCCAGTAACACCAGGCAAAGACACAAGCGCAACGAGCGTTCGATCAAGATGATGTCAAGTAAAGTGGAGGCCTGCGCGTCGGAACGCAGCATGCAGCTAGAAGAACCACCTGCCCCTCAAGACAAGCCTCCTCCCGCAGCTACCCCGCCAGTGGCAACACTTTCCATAGCCGCCCAGCATAACTGCACAAGTAGAACTTCTTGCACCTACACTCCATCGACAAAGCGGCCACCAAACTATCGCGACGACTTCGCCTTGAACACGTCGCCTTCGAGTGACGGAACTGCTTCCCGGTCGGAACTGCTTCGGAATGCGACGGAACTGCTTCCCGGTCGCGACGGTGTCGTGTGAGCGCGACGGTGTCGTGTGAGCGTGTGAGCGCGACGGTGTCGTGCGAGGTCCCCCAATTTCTGGCTATCTTCGATCCCGGAACACTGCCGCGCCTGCCTGGTTGATCGTTGTTGCTGTGTCGCCCGGGAATCTACTGTTCCGCTGCCATGACCTGCTGTTTGTTACTGATTCCGCTATGGCGGGGTGGCCACATGAGTGAACAGTCCGTTGTCGATGAATAGATCGTTGTTTCCTTGTCCTTCGAGGTTTCGGTCTGTACTCCTTCACCTACGGACGGGACGCACAAGGTTTAATCCCAACCCCCTCGATATATATATATATATATATATATATATATATATATATATATATATATATATATATATATATATATATATATATATTGTTATGTCCACGGTAGCCGGAATAACAGGCATACGTGGGAAGAAAAACTTGTTTATTACTTCAGCCGTAAGCACCTTTTTCCAGCCAGCGCGAGCGGTCTGTATTGTCCGAGCGCACACGTTCGACTGTCGTCGTCGGAACCAGACTGTGGAGAGAGGCGCAAGAAGCAGGCGACGGGAGTCCGCCAAAAGCGAGAGGGGGAGCCGGGGGGGCCGGCCTTCGCGTCCTTGAAGCTTTCCGTGAACTCCGTGTTCGCGGTTGGAGACATGGCAATTCCTTCCCCCCTAGTTTTGTGCCTGGTAGCGGTCTGGAGGGTGTCGCTGTCTCGTTGATTTTCGCTGGGCGGGCGCCGTATGGGCTGGGGCGCAGCTGCTCGTTTTCTCCACGGAAGCTGCTGGGTGAGCGGGAAGTGTCTGTTGTTGACTGGCGTCCTGTTCTTTTGTCAGCAGCCAAGCCGCGTTGGAAGGTGCCGGGGGGCTGCTGCCTTCAGCGTGTCCACAGGGCGGATAGCGTGCGCGCACGTGGCGTAGCTGGTTTAAGTGTCGGCGAGAAACAGTCCCATTCACTTCAACGAGCCAAGATCTCAGGCCGATGCGTTTTTTAACGATGGCCGGGACCCACTCGGGCTTCTGGTGAAACTGGCGGGCGAGCACCGCTTGTCCTTTGTGGAGTTTCCGGCAACGCGGGGCATCTTCGTTATCTCGGTTGACCTTGGAAGGTGGCTCTGGTAGAACGGCCGAGATATGCGTTCGCAGCTCACGAGAAAACATGAGCTTTGCTGGTGTCTGGCCCGTCGCATTGTGCACTGTCGCGTGTTGTTTGAATAGAAAGCGTGCAATGCGGCGCTGCAAGGACCCTGTAGAGTCTCTTGAAAGAGCTCGTTTTAGCTCTCCCACGTAGCGTTCGGCCTGTCCGTTTGTGGCTGGGTGGTACGGAGCAGATGTTACCGCTGTGATGCCGTTGTCGCGGTAGAATTTCTTTATCTCAGCCGACACGAATGCTGTCCCGTTGTCCGAGACCACCTTGCGGGGCAATCCGAATGTTGCGAACAACGAGCGCAGTACCTCGATGACAGCTGTCGAAGTTGTTTTGCTCATCTGGCGAACTTCAACCCATTTGCTGTAGGCATCCACAATTACTAGGAATGTGGACCCGTCAATTGGGCCTGCAAAGTCGAGGTGCACGGTGTGCCAAGGCGTGCTCGGTCTGTCCCAGTCCGGTACTGGAGCTCGTGGCGGAGCGCGTTGATTGGATTGGCAGGCTGTGCACTCTGCCGCTAGTGTCTCGATCTCCTTGTCGATTCCCGGACACCACATGTAGCTGCGGGCGCACTTCTTCATTGCTACGACGCCTCGGTGTCCGGCATGAATGAGAGCCGTGGCTTGTTGTCGAAGTGGGCCTGGAATGACAACTCGTGACCCTAGTGTGATGCAACCTCGATGACAGCTCAATTGCGTTGCTCTCTTGCGAAAAGCGTTGAAATTGTCATCCTTGAGCTTTTGAACGCTACCCTCCTGTAGGGCTTTGTACAGCTTAGACAATGTCGGGTCATCTTGTGTGGCCGTTGCGACTTCGTCTGCTGTTAGTGGGGGCCTTGGTAGTGCTTCGAACATGAGCACGCAGCCAACATGAGGCGGGTCCTCAATGATTTCGCTGAGGGGTAAGCGGCTCAGTGCGTCGGCGTTTTGGTGCTTGTTTCCGGGGCGGTACACAATGTCGTAGTCATATGCTGACATCTTAATGCACCACCGGATCATACGAGGCGAGAGTGTCTGAGGAATCTGCTTTTGGGGCCCCAGGATACCCAGAAGTGGTCTGTGATCAGTCAGAACAGTCACATGTCTGCCGGCGATGTACTGATGAAAATGCGTGGCACCATAGACGACGGCGAGTCCCTCACGATCAAGCTGAGAATAATTGCGTTCCGCAGGCGATAGCGTGCGGGAAGCGAAGGCGATCGCTGCTTCTCTGCCTTGATCGTCAATTTGTGAAAGCACTGCACCGACGCCGTAGGGCGAAGCGTCACAAGCAAGAAGCAATGGCTTTGTCTCGTCATAGTGCCTGAGCACCACACTTGCACGGAGCAGCTCTTTAAGGGCTTCAAATGCTTCCTGATGGCGTGGCGACCAAGTCCAGGGGACGTCGTTTTTCAACAGGTTGTAGAGGTCGTTGGCCACCGTTGCTCGGTGTTCTAGGACACGGTCATAGAACGTTAGGAGACCCAGGAATGATTGGAGCTCTTGTTTGCTGGTTGGCGCGCGTGCCTCCGTGATGGCGCGTACCTTGTCGCTGGTGGGGTGAATGCCTTCGGCATCGATCAGATGACCCAAGAATTTCACTTCAGGAACCGCGAAGCAGCATTTATCGATGCTCAAGCGTAGGTTTGCACTTGCTAGCCGTTTCAGTACCAGTTCTAGGCGAGTAGCATGTTCCTCGCTGGTTGCGCCACTGATGATTACGTCGTCTAAGTAGACGCACACGCCAGGAATTCCTTGAAGCTGCGATTCCATGTACCTTTGAAATATGGCTGGCGCTGCCGCTACCCCGAATGGAAGTCGCTTTACCCTGTACAGTCCTCGTGTTGTATTAACCGTGAGCACCTCAGAAGTTTTGTCGCTCACCTTCAGCTGTTGATATGCCTGCGTGAGGTCCAGAGTGCTGAATGGTTTCCCTCCTCGTAGCGTGCTGAAAACTTCCTGTGGTGTTGGCAGGGGGTATGAAGACGATTTTGTCGCCAAGTTCACGGTGAACCGGTAGTCCCCACAGAGACGTAGGCTTCCGTCTTTCTTCCTCACTGCAACCAGAGGTGTGGCCCAGTTTGAATGCTGTGTTGGCGCAATAATACCCTGTCGTTCCAGCTTGTCGAGCTCCTTCTCGTAGGCAGGTTGCAAGGCAAACGGTATCGATCTGGCCTTTAGAAACTTCGGACAGGCCTCTGGGTGAAGCTCTAAGTCAACGGGTGGCCCGTTGTGTCCAGAAATTTCGCCAGAAAAGACCGTCCCGTACTTATTCTGCAGCTGCTCGACGAGTTTTTGTCGCTCAGTTGAGCTTCCTTCGGCTGCCTGGTTGATGCCACAGATCGCGATGTTGAGAGCGTGGAACCAGTTTCTGCCTAAGAGGCTAGATCCAGTGCCCTTCACAATTACGATAGGCAGTTGGGTCACCGTGCCGTTGTATGCAACTTCTACGTTGGCACTGCCTAGAGTTGGCAGGTCTTGTCCTGACCATGTTCTCAGGTGCGTGTCTTCATCGAATAGATGTGGAGCATTCAATGGCCATCGGTTGCGGTACGTCTCCTCGCTGATGAGCGTGCAGGCTGCTCCCGAGTCAACCTCAAACTCTATAGGCTGGCGGTTCACAACAAGGGTGACCATTATCTTTGGTCGCGTGCCGAGGTTGACGTTGTGCAAGTCATACAACAATGTTGGTGCCGGTAGGCTGTGCTGCGTCTCAACTTGAGTTATCGACCTTGGGGAGTTCCCGCTTTTGTGTCGTTGGGGTGGCCCCTTCGCGAGTTTCTTCTTTGATATGCAGGCCTTCTCAATGTGACCGCGTTTGTTGCAGAAATTGCATATAGCTGCTTGGAATTTGCATGTCTGGGGGTTGTGTTGCTCATCACAACGCCAGCAGTGTTGTGGTTTAGCGGACTTTCCTGCACTTGCCTGGTTGTGATGACCTCTGTGAGCCGCTGCATGGTGAACCGGCTCGGTGGTCCCTCGCATGTCTCGCTGCTGTTGGCTAGCGCTTTCCGCTCGAACAGCGATATCGTAGGCTTTCGTGAACGTTAGGTCACTCTCGGCAAAGAGTCTTTGTTGCAAGAGATCGTCCCGTAGTCCACACACAAACCTGTCGCGCAACATAATGTCCAAGGGTAACATCGTTGCGTTGGGAGGTGGCGTTGTTGTCGTCTGCTGTCCGGTGGCTGCTGCATCTGCCTGCGTTGGGCGCAGCGTCCCGAAGTTGCAGTCGGCGGCCAGCGTCTTTAGCGCCGCGACGTAGGCGCTTACTGTTTCACCCTCCAACTGGTTTCGTCGTTGGAAGCGCGCTCGGCTGAATACCTCGGACGGCCTGGGGTCGTAGTGTTTCTGAAGTGCCGCAACGATGTCGTCGTAGGCCACTTCAGCCGGGTTGCTTGGCTGAACCAATGCGCAGACGGTGTCGTACGTCTGTTCACCGCACAGCGTCAGCAGGTGTGCCCTCTTCTTGCTGGAGTCTGAGATGCTGTTGGCCTCGAAGTAGAACTGGAGGCGTCCGAACCACGATGTCCAGGATGAGCCACTGAACTCCGGTATTCGGACTGATGCGTGCGTTGCCATTGCGTAGCACCGGTGAAGATAAACGCGAGCTTCGATTCCACTACCTCGTCGCCACTGTTATGTCCACGGTAGCCGGAATAACAGGCATACATGGGAAGAAAAACTTGTTTATTACTTCAGCCGTAAGCACCTTTTTCCAGCCAGCGCGAGCGGTCTGTATTGTCCGAGCGCACACGTTCGACTGTCGTCGTCGGAACCAGACTGGGGAGAGAGGCGCAAGAAGCAGGCGACGGGAGTCCGCCAAAAGCGAGAGGGGGAGCCGGGGGGGCCGGCCTGCGCGTCCTTGAAGCTTTCCGTGAAGTCCGTGTTCGCGGTTGGAGACATGGCATATATATATATATATATATATATATATATATATATATATATATATATATATATATATATATATATACATGTACGAAGAAAAAGTCAGACGTGGTGAAGAAGCAGTATATTTTTGACGTTTCAAAGTAGGTATATATATATGTATATATATATACCTACTTTAGTGACTCGTACGTGGCCACGGAAGTGCCACCGCGTTCCACTTTAGTTCAGGTAGCTGGCGTGCATTTGCCTCGGGATTTCTGTGGTATCTAGCATACTAGTAATGTGTAGTAGGTACCATTGTCAGCCTTGCTTTTTTCTTGCAGTTCGTGTACGTGGCGAACACGGTTGGTGTGAGCATTGACAGTCCCGAGTACAGCATGTGCGGTCCGGACAGCCAGAGTGAAGCATGTGAGTAGAGTACGCGATCTCCTGTGAGAAAGTAGAGTTGTTGCAGCCGCTGTTGTGGAAGTACCGTAATGGCATTTGGAGACTTGTGCATTTGTTTTGGCATATTTGAAGCAATACAGTTATATTGTGCCTATCGCTGCTCACAGCAAATACACTTTAGTAACGTGTATTACAGTCTATTCACAAAATGCACATCAACCCTAAATAAATGTGTTTAACTGTTCTCATTGTAACGTTCTGAAAATTGTCCCACTTTGAATAAAGTTTGTAATGACGTCTATACGTATTTGTCTAGGGAGGCTAACGTCAGAAAGCGTTAAGTTGCGCGTCCGTCCAGTGTCAGTGACAGCGGCCTAAAACCACCGGCACCACAAGTCTAAAGTTCACTGAAAAAATCTGCCTGCGCTTACGATACCCAACAAAAATCCAATATTTCGGACATGTATTGACATCAGCTCCATTTTAACGCCTGCGATATTTTCAGATTACAAAATCCGAAATTGTAGATTTTTAACTGCCGAGCCAGCGATGATCATAAGCCTTGCTCTAGTGGGGGCAACAGGTTAATGTTTACTATTTTTTAATGTCTCGTATTTTTTACAGTGCACTTAAACTTAACACTGATGGGATAGGATGCGACGAGCCAGCTACAAATGGCACCTGCCCAGTCTGGAAGAATCGCCTTGGATCGCAAACTTGAACAATGCTGCCTTAACTAGATGCCAACCACATAGCTCAATTTCCCAATACCGCTGTGGTTCCCCCAGTTCCTCCAGAATCCGAAAGGTGGCGCTCGTTACGCTTTATTGCGAAAGGTGGGAAATATATCTAGAGAAAAAATCCATCGTACAGAAATTGGTGGAGGGAAAAATTAAAGGCGACAGCGAACGCTGGCTGACAGAAATTCATGACAAAAAGAAGGCCGCGCCTAGGATACTTTGGAGCCACACAAAAGCGCTAGGTAAAAAGTCTGCCACATTGCAACAACTTATTGTTCATGAAAGAGCAAATCAATTGAAAGGGTACAAAGCGCTGGGTTACATCCAGAAGGTACCAGCCAATTCGTTTAAAAACATCGTCCAAGAGGTCTCCCAAGTGGATAAAACTATGAGAGAGAGCGACACTATGGAAGAGCTAGAATTTGAGCACTTCAAGTGGAAAAAAGCCGAAGCAAGAATACCAAAGTGCACTGCTCCGGGTTTAGATGGGGTTCCCCTCAGCCTCATTAACGAATTAGAACAGAACACTAAAGAAGCACTGTTGAAAGCCATAGAAAAATGCTTACAGGAGAGGCAAATACCAGACAGTTGGCGAAAAAGTAGAATGAACTTAACCTGTAAACGCAAGGGAGAATAGAATACCATTCGCTCTTATAGACCGCTAACCATTACATCGGCACTATACAGGTTGGCTATGCAAGCAGTAAAATTAAAAATAGAAACATCGGCAGAGCGTAACAATATTTTGAGAGAACTTCAGAATGGTTTTCCAGTCGAGAGGCGGTTAGACGATAACCTATTTGTTCTTACTATGTATGTAGAAAATAGAAAGCAGGCCCTTGTATGTGGCTTTCCTATACATCAATGGGGCGTACAACAATGTTAATCAGGAAATATCGTGCAATATATTGGAAGGAATAGGCATAGGCGAAGATTGTGTACAGCTTTTCAGGGAGATATATCGAGAAAATACAGTTTGCATAGAATGGGACGGAATCAGTAGTATTGAGAACGTTGCGCTTAGCAAGAGGCTGAGGCGGGGATGTCTTTTGTCGCCGTTGTTATTCATGCTGTACATGGTTAGAATGCAAAAAGCCCTAGAGGACAGCAAAATCGGTTTTAATCTGTCACACAAACAGGGCGGCGTTATGATTGAGCAGATGCTTCCGGGTTTATTTTACGCTGACGATATTGTCTTATCGCGGACAGTCGAGATGATATACAACGGCTGGTGAATATATGCGGAAAGGAAGGCGAGGCTCTAAGACTAGGATTTAGTGTAAGCAAATGTGGATTGATGATATTCAATGGTCCCAACGATCAGGCGGTGTCCGCACAGGACCAAGAAATACCGAGGATAAGCGAATACAATTATCTCAGGGTATGGGTAAATGAGGGTGATATACACATAGGTACACGAAAAAGCCTCGGCAGCAAAAGGAAAGAGGAATGTTCCAATAATGAAGCACAGAGCGTTATGGGAATACATTAGGTACGATATACTTAGGGGTCTGTGGAAAGGGGTAATTGTACTGGGGCTTACATTTGGGAACTCAATGGTGTGCATGAGGCCAGAGCTGCAATCAGGAATGCATGTCAATCAAAGAACTGTGGGACGCCTCGCGTTGGGTGCTCACGGAAAAACGACAAACGAGGCTGTAAAGGGCGATATGGGATGGGTGAGTTTTGAGGCAAGGGAAGCCCAGAGCAAAATAAGGATTGAAGAGAGGCTAAGGAAGATGAAATAGAGTAGGTGGGCAGGAAAGGTCTTCCGTTATTTATATAGAAAGAGCGTCGACACTCAGTGGAGAAAAGGAACTAGGAGGCTCACTAGTAAATATACGACTCTAAGAGAACTGACAACAAAGAGCGTAAAATGAAAATTCAGAGTGGCGGAGAAGATTTACTGGATGGCAGCGATGAAAACAAAACCGACTCTGCATAACTACCGAAAGGCAAAAACGTAATAAAGAGGGAGGCATTTTATGATAATTCAAGAGGAAGCACTTTACTGGTTGAAGCGAGATCGGGCTGCCTTAGAACGCGTAGTTATAAAGCGAAATTCAGTAAAGAAAAAAATGCACATGCTGTGAGGAAGATAAGGAAACAATGGAGCATGTTCTGACTGAATGCGGAAATATCCACCCAGGTGTACGTTTGGGCACTACCCTTCATGAAGCCTTGGGTTTTAGGGAGAACATTGGAAAGCTGAACATACCCGCGACTGAAATAAGTAAGAGACGGTCAGAGTATTGGTGGCAGAAAGCCAGAGAGAACGGACAAAAGCAATTATAGGGGAAAAATAACCACTTTCTGCCATAAGGGGCAGAGAACGGGGCTCTGAATTTACGTTTTTGCTAGAGTATGGTATTTAATCGAAGTCTATTTAAAAGGCATGAGACCAACTTAGAGAGGGGGAAGAAGAAAATTTATTAAATTTTTTACGAGCCTGGTGGCCCACATGTCACCGCCCCGTTACAAAGGGAACGCTCACAGCATCCATCCATCCAGGTGCGGAATGATTTTCGCACAATTTCTTCACAGAAATCGGCATTTCGCTTTTTGTTCCAACACGAAAGATATCGTGGAGTCTGTAGTCTGCTCCGCAAATGTTGCCCGACGCACCGCGCCTGTCGCCTCCAAGACGCAACAGGTGTTAATGTATTCTCAGAGTTAACGATAAACGTTAGAGGAGTGAACCATACGTGGTGGTTACTGCTTTTCTTGGGCGCGATAAAAGATGCACAGAGCACGGAAGAGAGTTCGGGCCACGCAGCTGGCTTTGATAAAAGAGCGACAGTCTTGAACTATTGAACGTTCTTCATCTCCTTCTTTTTTTGTTGCTTTCCATTTCTCACACATCGCTATGGCCGCTAAAGGAGCTACGCCCTAGTGCTTAGCAGCAGGGCATCAAACTACCGTGGAAGATCGTATCATTCGCGAGCTACAGCACACAAAATTGTTATTAGCATGAATAAATTTGAAGTCACGAAATAAGAACAATGTCAGTTAAAAAAAGGTAGGTAGCTTGTACACGTTTAGATGATGAGCAAGTATGGAAATAGCAGTGAACGAAACTTAGCGAGCGATTGCATATATATACAGAGGTAAAAGGAAGAGCAACAACGAATGTTTGAAAAGCCGGCGGCAGCTCCGCTGCCTCAAGGAATATTCTTAATATTGTAGACGTATTCGAGCGAGGCTCTTGTCAACTATGGGCCGCAACACTTTTTCAAGCTAAATGCTGTGACGAGTATCGTCATCGTAGTTTATTTAAGTCATGCCTGGGTGGGTCGGCTGATAAGGGAAAGTTAAGCAGAGCGGCTCTATGCTTTCTTGTATATCACGCAATTCCATTCATGGGAACCTGCATGGGCGATTATGTGTGAAATATGCTTAATGTAGGGAATGTCTAGCTTTAACTGACTAATGAGGGTTTGCATGCTTCTGTCTAAAGATAACACAATTTCAATTCAATTGGTGCACTGGTGTGAAATAATCAGAGCGCCCAGAATTTCGTTGAAAGCACGTATCCCTGACATCTTTAGAGTTGGTTGTGGCCTTTTAGGGGCGAAGCTCCTCTTAGTCTAACCTTGTCAGGCGTCAGGCGTAACCGGCGTGCCGGGAGGCACGCGCTCGCCCTCGGCGCGTGCCTCCCGGCGCGTGCCTCTCTCTCTCTTCCATCTGCTGTCTTGTGAGAGAGACAGAGAGAGAGAGCGAAAGGCGCGCGTTGACTATGGAAACGCTCTTTCTTAGATGAACGCTCTACCAGCTCGCAAAGAAGGAGTACGCGCCCTCACCCGCCAGAGACAACGTTGGCGCAGGCAGCGTCTCCTAGCGAGTTTCTTCATTGAGAAATACCGACTGCTCGCATTGGAGTACCGTTCACCGGCCACCCATACATATATATAGGCACTGGATCTGGACTTGCAATGAAGTGCCGGTGGGAGATTTCACTTGTGCATAGTTGAACCATAAGGATTCGTAGCGTGCGCGTTAACTAAATCAATCCGGAACTCGGCACGATCTACGATGAACCTCCCGAGCTTCGCCCACTCATCATCATTCACTCCGTGGATATGCTGTAATTTTTTAAGATACACTGCGGCTATTATTTTTAGCACGGAAGGGTTTTATGATGGGGTACACCAAGAAATCGCTGACGCACTTATGTCACGGAAGTGGATGTTGAAAAACTCATTACACAATGGACAATGAAAAAAATTCACAGCATATCCACGGAGTGAATGATGGTGAGTGGGCGAAGCTCCGGACGTTCATCGCAGATCTTACCGAGTTCCTAATTAATTTAGTTAATGCGCACGCTACGAATCCTTATCGTTCAACTACGCACAAGTGAAATCTCCCACCGGCACTTCAATTTAAGTCAAGATCCATTGCCTATATATATACATGGGTGGCCGGTGAACGGTTCTCCAGCGCGACCAATCGGCATTTTTCAATCAAGAAACTCGCTAGAAGACGCTGCCTGCGCCAACGTTGTTTCTCGCGGGTGAGGGCTCGTTCTCCTTCTTTGCGAGCTGGTAGAGCGTTCATCGAAGAAAGAACATTTCCATAGTCAACGCGCGCCTTTCGCGCTCTCTCTCTCTCTGTGTCTCTAACTCTCTCACAAGACAGCAGGTGGAAGAGTGAGAGCTCGCGCGCCGGGAGGCACGCGCGGAGGGCGAACGCGAGCCTGCCGGCTGCGCGAGGTGGCTACATACATACTACTAGGGATATACTACTACAGAGGAGGGAACGACGCACACCCTAAGGAGCTACGCCCCTAAAAGTACTGCGTGCTAGGATTCCCACCAACGACTACCTGTGATGCCACGGTGGGATCTGGAAGTCTACCAATCACACGAACGCAACATTGAGTATATACAGAACAGACGAGCCTTATATCTTCGCTACACTACTTTGGAGGAGGACGCCGGAGGAGGAAGGAAAGACAGGGAGGTTACACCACTTTGGAATTTCTATCAGACTTATGTGAGGATAAATCAAGCGTTTAGAAGGCAAATTACTCGTAAATTAATATAGGTTCTCTTTCACAGTGATCTTCCTTCGAAGCAGCAGTGCCTTCGTCGATAAGCGATGGAGTGAAGCAGTAGCTTGTCGGCTACCACATTGCGCAGGCAGTCAACGCTTCGGTAGTTCCAGCGCCTCTATCGCATTGAGTTTTCTGGGTTTCAGAGCTTCGGCGCAATGCCGGCGCGTGGTTAGAGAAATGTGACCACGCCCGCTACATAATTTCTCTTGTGGGTTAGCCAGTTGTGTTGTAACGCACAATGCTGTAACGCACAGTGTTGTAACGCACAAGACCGCAAAAAGGGCCGTCGACAAGCAAAGGATGCGCCTTTCGCTCCAGCGGATCGGGTGCACAAAACGACCCGCAGAAAACCCTTTCGGTTTCGCTTGCAAGGTTTCACGTTTATGGACGTTCCTGGTTTATGACAGGTTTGCAGGGCGCTCTGTCGCGTGCAGTTCAATGTGCCCGGATGTCTACAAGTAACGCCTTCAATTGTACAGAGTACCCAACCCCTATTGCGCCCCTCGATGTATTGTACAGCTTCGCGAAAACTTTCACGCTTCAATATCATGTTCGGTCGATTTCTATGACTCAGAGAACAACCTTTTTTTTTTTCAATTTCGGGAGGGTTAACACACATTTCCGTGATGTGCTTAGCATGGTGCTTCTGGTATTCTGGTATCCACTGTTCCATTCTGGTATCCACAGTGTTCTGGTATTCACTGCAATATCATTCAAATGGACCCCAAGGGAAATATTAAGTTGAGCAAGATTGAAATATGTTTAGCGGATACCCAGTTCCCCATTACAGCGAGAACACATAAGCGAACACAGCAGTTAATAGCTGACGTATTGTCTTATCTTGGTAATCTAATGTTTACTACTG
Source organism: Hyalomma asiaticum (assembly GCA_013339685.2). Lineage (NCBI taxonomy): Eukaryota > Metazoa > Arthropoda > Arachnida > Ixodida > Ixodidae > Hyalomma > Hyalomma asiaticum. Next base: position 124,297,953 of record CM023483.1, on the reverse strand, counting down.
GCGTGTTTCCCGATGACTTAAAGATAGCCAAGGTCTGTCCATTATTCAAAGGTGGTAATCGAATGGAAATGTCAAATTACCGACCAATTTCTGTGTTGCCAATATTTTCTAAAATATTTGAAGGAGTCATTAATTGTAGGCTTGAATGTTTTTTTTTACTACACACAACCTGATATCTGTTCGCAGTTTGGTTTCCTGAAAAAAAAAACCTCAGAGCAAGCGCTACTCGTTATTAAGGATAAAATACTCGAAAATATAGAGCACAAGCACTGTACTCTCGGTCTATTCTTAGATTTTCGAAAGGCGTTCGACTGCGTACAGCACAATATTCTCCTACACAAGTTAGAACACTATGGTGTACGTGGTATTACACTTAACTTATTGCAGAATTATTTACTTCGTAGGATGCAATATGTACGGGTGAATGACGTTTCATCTAACCGACTAGCTGTCACTTCCGGAGTCCCTCAGGGCTCTATTCTAGTACCACTATTGTTTTTAATATATATCAATGACATTATCAAACTACCAGGCTCTCATGATATGATTATGTATGCTGATGAGACGAACATATTCTTTACAGCCAAATCTCTTGTCCAAGCTGAGGTTATGGTAAACAGGTACCTGAGTAACTTCCAGTCCTGGCTCCAATGCAACATGTTTTCCTTAAATTTGTCGAAAACTAGCTATATTATTTTTAGGCCAAACAATACTCCTGATTACCATAAAGTCAACATTCAGTTTGGACGTGTGACAATACATGAAGTTGATTGTGTTAAATTTCTCGGTGTCTGGTTCCACCAGAACCTCTCCTGGAACACGCATGTATCAAAACTGGCATCTGAAGTAGGTAAGAGTGTTGGCTGTCTCTACAAAGTAGCTACTCTGGTACCTGTGTGGTTGAGACTGCAGATGTATTACGCGCTTGTATACTCTAAATTAACCTATTGTATTCTAGTATGGGGAACAACTACGGCTACTAACTACCAGAAACCACTAGTCCTTCAAAAGAGAGCTTTGCTATGTATCCATGGTTTTTATGGCAGACCAAGAGATTTTTCTACGTTGCCACTTTTTCGCAGTTACGATTTGCTTCAGATGAACCAAACCTACCTTTTTCGTTTGCTCCAGCACATTAAAGTCAATAAATTACACACTCAAAACAATACATTATGTAATACCACACACCATTTACGTAAGCAAATCCACCGGCTCCCTATGATGCGTACGAACTATGGCAAACAGAAAATTAAACTATCAGGTAACAGCGGCTATTAGTAAAATGTCTCCAAATGTGGACTTTGATGTTTCATTGAAAATCTTTAAAAAGGAAACAAAGGAATATTTAATAGCTTCTGGTTATTGCTATGTGTAACACCGTTTTTCACATGTGACACCTGCAAGTGCAGCTAATTTTGCACTTATATTGATGCTTTATTTGTATTGTTGTTTATATTGTTTATAATGGTATATTGTTTATGTTAATTTATATGGTTGCTTTATTTATATTGTTACTTTATAGTTATATTTTCAGTTATATGTATGTGTATATTGATGCCAGACTGTACAGGAGAGCCGAGGCCTTCATCAGGCATTCCAGCCTTTAGCCCCAGCTTCCTCCTTTTGTACGAAGGGAAAATAAAGTTCATTGACATTTCGTTGACATTTCAAAAATGAAGAAATTCAAAAATTAGAGTGGCGCCCTCTGTACCGCTCTTGCGTACCTCTTTAAAATGGCGTCAAATCATCTGTTTCGGTAGTCCCTTACTGCTGTAGTTTCTCCGTAAAAACATTAAAAAACGTAACTAGGTAAATTTTAAAAATAAATCAATGTGCAGTAGCCACAGTTGGTGATACCTACTACGGCCGTGTGACTAACTGTATTGTCGGCAGCCGAGATCATGACGTCAAGGCCTGTTCTCGGCGTGGGGCGAATCAGATTGAGCTTCGAGACCTGGTACTTCAGACGGCAGTTCTCGATGCAAAAAATTCGTTTATTGATACCCAGAAAGCGCTGATAAAAAATCGATTGTGCTTTAGGGTCCCTCTAACGTTGTGCTCTGTTGCTTCTTACGTTGTCATGCGTCATTCTAGCACCGTCAGTTTTCACCTTTACGGCTTAGTGTGATGCTAGAGCCACCAGTGAATCAATAAAAATCAGACCTTTGTGCGCATTTGGTCGCACATTTTGTCGCATATAGGATAGCGCGTAGTTGAGCCACTGTAAACAATGCCACATGAGATAACAACTTGCATTGTTTCTCCTCAGCCGATGCTGCACAAAAGGTGAGCTGCAACTTCTCAAATCCTTCAAGCTGCGGCTGGTTTCCCGAGCACCGGACGAATGATTCCACGTGGAGTCTCTACGGGGGAGGATTTGGCCTGCCCACATACGAGTGGCAGCCCACCGACAGTGACTCCCACAGAGGTGCTATTCGCATTGCTCTTTTGTAAAATTCTGTCCAAGCACTTCGCAGGCACTATCGTGGTCGTATTCCGGACCTGTCATATGTGCCGTTTTGTTTGCAATCTTAAAGCTTTTTTCGGAAAGAACTACTCTTGTGACAACATGTACAATAATGCTCAAAACGATGTAAAGCTCAAGCAGAAAAAGAAATTTTTGAAGTGTTTTCTATCTTCATTTCTGGAGTTTTACGACCCAAAACGCGAGACGCTGTGGTGGAGGGATCCAGAAATTTGGACCACTCGACTTTGATGATTCATTATTTCTGGAGAATTGCCTCCCAAAACCACGACATTATTACGAGGGACGCCGCCAAATTTCGACCAACTGGGGTTCTTTATCGTGCACTGAAAACGCACAGTGGGCAGGCTTCAACATTTCGCCTCAATCAAAATGCAGCCGCCGCGGCTGAGCTTCGATCTCGCCACCTTGGGGTCAGCCCTTCGTGCGCCATAGCGTAGTGGGACGTGGGCTCTTTAACGTGAACTTACATCAGATAGGAAATTACGTCGCGAACGCCATTCCTTCCTCGTGTTTTCTCGTCGCATTGACTTAATCGAATTGTCCGAAACGCGCCATATTAAGTATCTGGCTTCCTTAAAAGGCGATGCATATCTGCCTTACCTATAATAAGTTATGTAAGGCCTAATAGGCGCCGTCAGAAATGTATGACGTCACTCGCATTAGTGCAGAAGCCTCCGACAGCAGTTGCCACCTGCATTTCTTCTTGCTGATTTTCTAACACAGAAAGCGTCTTCTCCTCGCGAGTGTGGTGTTTTTGCTAATGTGAAAAGGTAATTTATTTATGGGAAAAAATAGTTGTCCACTTTAGTTGCCCTGTAATAACTAACGGCAGTGTTAGCCACTGCCACTCTTTGTCATGACAGCGAATGTAGGACTTCATTGTCTGCCAGCTGACGTCGTGTAGCATTTGGAGTTTACAAGTTGCAAATGGACCACCACACCACATGCTACTACCTAAAAGGCACTAGCTTTGACGCAACGCGGTTTTCACGCTGAAGTAAAAGAAGTGGGAAGACTAAATCTAGGGGCGATTCCTTTTTTTAAATGAGAAGCCCCTTAAGGACAGGGGCTGTCGGCGTGTACAATGTCGTTGTCAGGCTCACAAAGCAGCCGTTGAAAATAAGGCAAAAACGTGCCATTAGCTAAACAGCCCTAGTTAACATGGATCGAGCAGTTAAAATAAACCAGATCGGAAAATGTAATGAGACGGATGGCCGAATGCGTAGGGGTAGTAGGTGGGGGCTGCTAAAGAGTCTCCTTAATGACAAGGCATCGAAGGGGGCGGCTTGTCTGGCGACGGATCGGATCATTAGGAAGCAGTTGAGTACAGGAATCACGGAGGCACAGATGGCCCATGACCTTGCCAACCAGTACCTGCCTCTTAGGAGTGGAAATGCGACTGGGGATCGGTTATCGAGCGAATATGGAGGTGCGGACAGGCAAGAGCTTGATGCGCCTTTCACGGTGTCAGAGATTAGGCATGTTCTGTTTAACCTTAATGGTAGATCCGCAGCGGGTCCAGACGGGATCACAAATAGGCTCCTACGTAACCTTGACGATAAGGCTATTGAGATTATTACGAAAGAGATCAATAATGTGTGGTCCACTGGGCAGGTGCCGATTGAGTGGCGTACTGCAACGGTGGTCCTCATTCCTAAGCCTGGTAAACCACCGCATGTAGACAACCTGCGTCCGATTTCACTGACGTCGTGTCTGGGCAAGGTCGCAGGAGCATGCGATTCATAATCGGGTTACAGAGTATGTAGAGCAACATGAACTCTTCAGACACAATCTGGTCGGGTTCCGGCGAACGCTATTCACACAGGATGCCCTTCTCCTCATTCAGCGGGCCGTTCTAGATAATCCTACGCGTGATGTCAAGGGGCTCTTGGCGTTGGACATTGCTAAGGCGTTTTATACGGTTGCTCATGAGCACATTCTGAGGGAGATCTCTTTGCTGAGTTTGGGACGTAAATTTTATAGCTTCACGCAATCTTTTCTCGCGGGGAGGAGAGCACGTCTTAGATTTGGCTCGGTATTGAGTGAGGAGTACGAGTTGGGGGAGAGGGGCACGCCGCAAGGATCGGTCTTATCCCCTTTACTCTTTAATATTGCTCTCCACAGGCTGTCGGAAGTGCTAGCGGGGGTGCCTGGCATTGGACATGCTATTTACGCTGATGACATTACCGTGTGGTGTAAGGGTGGCTCTCTGGCCACGCTTGAAGAGTCCCTGCAGGAGGCGCTGGACGTCACGGAGCGTTTTCTCGAGGGTACGGGCCTCGTGCTCTCTCCAAAGAAGTCGGAACTCTTACTCTTTCGGAAGGCGCGACAGGGCATGCGAAACCTTGAGCCTTTGGCTTCTCTTCCGGTAAGGCTGTGGTCTCGGGAGGGGACGGTTGTTCCGAGAGTGGATTCTGTGAGAATCCTGGGTCTGTGGATTGACGCGCGAGGCTGTAACGGAGGAGCCATTAAGCGATTGGGGGGTCAGGCGAGCAACATTTTGCGCCTGATCTCTCGGATTACGAGTAAGCATGGTGGTTTGAGAGGATCGACTACTAAGAGTTTTTGATGCTTTCTTTATTAGTCATGTTAATTATACGGTTCCATATTTGCAATGGACTAGAACAGAGAAGAAGAAGATTGATACGCTCATCAGGGTCGGGCTTAAGAGGATTCTGGGAATTCCACAGACGACTAGCACTGAGCGGCTTTTAGAGCTGGGATTGCACAACACGGTTGATGAACTGATTGAAGCGCACTTTGCGGCACAGGTGGCTCGTCTGTCCAGCACTAAGGCTGGTTTGAAGATCTTGGATGAGGCTGGCATTGCGGCTCCTAGGGTAGAGATATCTGACGGGGTTCAGCTCACACGAGACGAGCAGGAGGATATTCAGGTGGATCCTATTCCGCGCAATATTCATCCTGTGCACCACGCAGGCCGTCGTGAGGCTCGAGCCCGGGCTATACTTCGAAGTGTAGGTAGCGATGCTAAAGCGGCGCTTTTTGTGGACGCTGCGGGGTACAGTACGCGGAGGGCCTTTGGCGTGTCGGTTGTCGATGGTAAAGAGCAGCTGGTGGCCCGGGCATCAGTCTGTACAGATCATGTCACAGTTGCGGAGGAGATCGCCATTGCGTTAGCTCTTCAGGCGGCAGAGGTGCCTTGTGTGGTTTACTCGGATTCACGATCGGCCGTCCGTGCCTTCTCTGGAGGTTTAATTTCGCAGCAGGCGGCACGGCTCCTTCGGAGTGGTCGCAGGCAGGCGACATGGGCCGGTGGTCATCATATCTCTTGGTTTCCAGCGCACGTCGAGGGCATTGATGGGGTTAATCCCAATGCCAGCGCTCACACCCTTGCACGTGAATGCACGAACCGTGCGGGGGGTGGTGAGGCGTCTGGGGGGAACATTGACCTCAGAAAGGATCCCTTGACAACGTTCCATGAGATTACGACTAACTACAAGCTGAATAGGAGGCGCTTTCCCCTTCCTAATGCTAGGCTCAACAGAGCGCAGGGAATCACTTTTAGGCTCTTACAGACGGATACGTATCTCTGCCCGCGTACGTATCGCAGGATAGCACCAGACTTTCCAGAAGAGTGTCCTCGTTGTGGCCTCGAGAGTTGCTCGCTAACACACATGCTCTGGCAGTGCCCCGCGAATGTAGGGACTGATTTTTGTGACGAGGACTCGTGGCGGCGGAGTTTACACAGCCGGGACCTGGGTCTGCAACTGCTGGCTGTCCGGAGGGCCCGGGCCATCGCGGAGGATACTCATCTTCCGGTGCCGACCTGGGTGGAGTCACCGACTGGTTGAGGGGGTCCAAGGACCTCCTTAAACTAGTCCCTCTGGTCTCACAATAAAGTTCTTTGTATGTATATGTATGAGTGAAACAAAGAAAATGACACATATTCATGGTGATTGTTCGCATAATCATATCAAATTAAGCAAATATATTATGGAAGCGCCGAAGACAAACACAGCAGAATAACGACGGAAACGCAGGCTGATTACTGATCCGCATTTCGTAGAGATGCCACTGGAATGGATGTAGCTTAGATTTGTTTTTCTTTTCACACAACCGGAAGATTGCGCGTAGTAATTTCTCGTGTCTGAGGTTGTAAATCGGATTTACGCCGCTGGCAGCTTACCTTTCTTTCCTCCAGTTTGTTCGATTACTTTTCAACCCATAATTACTGCACCAAAATTACGAATTACAAATGTTTCCAGGTATGCTTTCTGCGGCTCCAAAACTTTTGCTTCCACGATTAATTGCTCAAATGCTCGACGAACATCTAGTGGGGAAATACAAACGTTATACTCCACTAATAGGCATATCTAAAAAAAGCTTAGCAGTGCTAAAAAGCTCATTTTCGTGTACTTTCATTCAATCACTATGCAGGACCCTACATGTATGCTCGAAACTTTCGTTCCGTCGCAACTTCTGCCCACCTGGTGTCAGTCAAGATGAGCCCGACCTCAGAAACAGGCCGTTGCTTCTCGTTTTGGTGAGCAGTGATCACCTTTATTTAAAATTTCTGTGTGAAATTTTTTTTGCATTTATTATGAATTACTTGTCATGTATACGAAGCCCTATGAACGTGTGCTGATTTCTTGTTTTTTTTCTCTAGCTTGATACATTATGTACGTAACGTAAGGCATCCAGAATACATTCTGACTAAATGCCGAACGCTGCCCACGCTAGCAAATGCTGGCATCTTCTTGGGAAGATAAATCCTTATGAGCGACACAAACGGAAACACATGTCAGGTATATTGTAGATTGCGCGTTAAGCACTAAGACACAGACGTGCAGGCAGGCTGAGGCGTTACAAGAAAGCGAAGTTTAGCGCAAACCAGTATTACCTAAGGTAGGTGAACGATCGCTGCAACGAAGGAAGCGTAAAGGTAACAGGAAGTAAATCACAACGAAACCAAACTGCTGTGCGTGGTCTGCGTTAGATGGGTAGCTAGAGACACCTTTTTTTTTCATGCGAAGCATTTCTAGCGAACTTTTTTCTATGGAAACGCTCTTTCTAGAGGAACGCTGTACCAGCTCGGAAAGAAGGAGAACGCGCTCTCACCCGCGAGAGACAACGTTGGCGGAGGCAGCGTCTCCTAGCGAGTTTCTTGATTGAGAAATACCGCCTATATATATATATATATATATATATATATATAGGCACTGGATCTTGACTTGCAATGAAGTGCCGGTGGGAGATTTCACATAGTTGAACCATGAGGATTCGTAGCGTGCGCGTTAACTAATTTATTCCGGAACTCGGCACGATCCACGATGAACATCCCGAGCTTCGCCCACTCATCATCATTCACTCCGTGGATATGCTGTAATTTTTTTTAAATGCGAAGCATTTCTTAGCGAACTTCGGCGAGTTTGAGCGTATCTATCTATCTATCTATCTATCTATCTATCTATCTATCTATCTATCTATCTATCTATCTATCTATCTATCTATCTATCTATCTATCCGCCTACGATTTTGTGCTCTCCTGGCCGTTTCGCTCATGGGATGTTTACGAAAATTGGTATGCCACAACACGACGGCATTACGGACATAAATGACAGGTCATAACATTAGAATCATGACATGCGTGTCATGAGCGGCATGGTTTACGTGCGGCAGTCTTGGTGCCCTTTCGGCCATTTCGTTAATTTCATATGTACCAAACTCGGTATAGCGAGACAACACTGCAAATCCATTTTACGTTCCTGATACGTGCTTCGCATTTCCTTGATTCCCACTGCACGTGGGATCTGCCAATTTTTTTTTCTCTGCTAACAGCCAGGTGGGGCAGCTGTCTTGATGAGATCTTATCTCGTAGGCTTCGACGCCAAGCTTTGCTGGCTAGCGCGGACTTCTACGAATTTCCGGGTATTGCTCTGCGCAATTCACTTTGTCTCAGTAAGCTTCAGTTGTGAGTAGTGCCTCCTCACGTCTGCTCGTCTGTGTCCCTGTGTTTCGCATTGCAGTCAATGAACCCTCACCTAGCCGAAGAAGAATATACAATAGTACATTTCTGGTAGCTCAACCGATTTTGCGCTACGCAACCCAATATCATCGCCGGCATAAAACCCGCTCCAATGCGTTCCATGAGCGCTTGAAGTGCACAGTTACGAATACTAAGGCGTCATTGCTGCATACAGCATGAGCGCAGTGCTAGAACATATGGTGTAACGGTGTTTGTAGTAGAAAACATGCGTAAATAGTAAGTGGAAATTTGAAATTCTAAAATTTCACCGATGAATAGCTACAAGAGAAAAAAAAACAACGACGTACAAAAGCAAGGCGCCGTAAAAGTTCGCCTTGAGCCTCTGAACCTGACTATCCTCCTGTATGTCTAGTACTTAGCGACAAAGAAATGTTTACAAATATCAGAGGAAGCTCCATAGAGCAAGATAATTGCTTAGAAGTATGGGATTCACACCCGGCGCTAATGTCTTCCAGCGCTGGTTAGGCATCTCAGTTAAGTAGGCGGCTAACCAGTCATCACGAGAGGGCGAGCAAACCGAGAACTCGATGCGCACTGACCGATCATCGAAAGAGCAAATTAACTAGGAGCTGTCGAGTTCGCACCGTCTTTCTTTCAAGGAGTCGATGTCTATGGTGCGAACTCGCAAAGGAACAGTTTAATGGAACAAAAATGGAAAAACGTGTGAGAACAGAGGGCACACTCCTCAAGGGGCACAACGCACCAACTTCAGTTACTTAGCTAACGCAGTTTGGACCCAACAGTCAACCGGCCATCCGAGGACCGCCTCTACCCCTGTCCCCGGCGAGGCAGGCACCACCCACTCACATGCGCCGCACACCCTCGCCAGCCCGTCTGCCAGTGTCCACTCAGTGCATAGGCTACTTTTGAAAAGGGAAACGGGACGGCACGCATTGCTACCGCGCATCACGTGGTGTCATGGGCGTTATCTAGCCAGGCACGCGCGATCCCTACGTAACTCAGTCTTGCTGTTTTGCGCAAAACTGTCAAGTCCCCCGGAATGGCGTTGATATCGAGCTCAAAGCTCACACCAGGATAAACATTTCGGAAACAGAAAGCTTTATTATGAGAAGTACTTGTAAATTTTCCTTTGCGATTCCTGTAGCAAAACCGAGTGGGTACACATTTTTCTAACATTATAAGTTGTTATCCAATCTGTGGCACGAAAATTCAAGATTTAAGTGGTGCTGCAGGTACAACATCTGGCATCCAAACGTGGGTGAACTGTACCTGATCAAGCGCGTGGAAAACGTCTCCCTCAGCATTCTGTGGAAACGCTCGGCACCTCAAGGCAAAGAATGGAAGCAAGGACAAGTACAACTGCACTCAGATGATCCTCATCAGGTAGGAGGAAATTCTATTGCGGGAAGTTTTAACTCAGCCTGCTATTGATGCAGGTCGCCAGACCTTCAAGCGAGCCACTTGCTACGCTGAGCTTCAGTCTTCTCGTAGCAGTACTTCCCGCATGGCTTATAAAGATATGCATATATATTTTGAATTAATGCCCCTCATAGGGAAATCATTGTTCTCACTAAAATGTCATTGTATATTTACTTAATTTATTCAAAAGCCGAAGAGCAAGCATTCCACCCCGCACCATAAGCGACCTGTCCACTTAAAGGAAGTTCTATGGTGAGAAGTGTTAGACGTTTCCTAGTCAACAGCAGGGTCCTTTCTTAGCTTTGAATAGCGTGGCGCTTTTTTTATCTCCGTTTGTTTTTTTTTTTTACGCTTTGGCTCCGCTTTTCTCTGGAAATGGATAAGGCTCTTACGAATTGATGCTTAACTTCGTGGTCATTATGGAAATATGAACATGCGTTATCCCATGTGTTGGAGGACCAAGGGAATGCTTGTCACGGAATTTGTAAAAATAATATAATAATCGATGGGGCTTTACATGCCAAATCCACGACATAATTACTGCACGTCCGTTAGTGGAAGACTCTGAGTATGAGACTCGGAGTAAGACTCGGAGTAATTTCGACGACCGGAGTTTCCCTAACGTGCATATAAATTCAAGTACAGGGCCGTTTTCTGCATTCAGCCCCTGTCGATATGCGGCGATGCCACGACCTTGAGCTTGCCAACCTAACAGCCTAGCCATTAAGCTACCAGTGTGCGTTGTTGCAGTGTTTCCGCTTTTGTTTCACTTTTATCGAATTTGCTTTCGTTCAAGGTATAGTTGAGGGCTGAATATTGTCGTACTTCATGCAGGAAGTGATGTGTATGCTTATACATTTTTTGACGGAGAGAAGATTCTACTTAGCATACCTCTGAGCCAATGGCCCTGGCGTGACATTGCAGTTTTTTGCGCATGGAACGAAAATCATGAGAGGCGCCGTAGCCGTTGTTAAGTGCAAATTTCAGGACTCACTGCCGTTCCGTCTTCCTGGAGTATTCATGTATGGCCCGATGGCCATATATAGAGCCATATATAGAGCATTTTATATTCTTCATTAATTTCCAGCTTTGTAAACAGCACCAATCAGCAGCTGTCTTTCGAAGTTGGGAGGTCGCCAGTTCAGAAATCGTGGACCGAGCACTGGTAGATTCGTGGGTAAGGGCAGCTACCCCGCACATTGAAATGAGGGATTCATTAGTTGCATGATGAACTATAACTGCTGTTACATCATTGGTTCCAGGGAGCAGTTAGGTACGGTAGATTCACATTCATTCAATTCAATTCAATTCAATGTAATTCAATTTAGTTTCTTTGAATAGAGCGTAACATCGTGTATGTATTACATTCGGAGGTCCCATAGTTACGAGAACTGACTGGGGGACCTCCTAATACTTAAGATCACATGTATGTTATGTCTCAAGTGCAGCATGACAAGAAAAGAACACATTCATAAAAACTCACAGGAAGGCTATGGAGAACGCAAGATTAAAAAAGAAATGGAAGCAAAAATGAAAGAAGAATTAAACCGACAAACAACTGAACAGTTTAATTTGTTTAGTTTGGCAGAAGATACGTGGCGTTCGACAAAAGTGAGGTGGGGTGGGTAGCGGTGTTAACGCTGTGATGCTGCGCAAACGACAAAGTTTGTTTCGAGAAGACAAAACGAAGTGTTTCTCTGGTCCTGCCAAGCTCTGCCAGCGACACACCTCTATAGTCGCGTAAAACTTCAGAAGGCAGCGGCATTTTCCCTTCAAATGCGCCTCCACCAATAGGCGCGCACTTCAGGTGACGTCATGAGCCGGATGGCCGGTGACGCCACCGTCGGAGAACATGCCTAACATGGCCGCAGTCGCTTCGAACTGGGCCGAGTAGCGTCAGCTGCGTGCGTCTCCCTTCGTCAGAGTGAATTGGAATTGTTTGTGGTGGTCTGTCATGCCGGAAATATTGTGTGCTTACGATGCACAATTTATGCCGCGTGCGTTTGTTCTGAATTGTGAGCCGGTGACGAGAGATTGCAGCGAACATCGGTGACGCTGTGCTGCGCTTCGTCTGGAAACAGGATCCCGTGCCGGACATACCGCTGCAAACAAACATCGTGCGTGCTTGTTCCATAGTGTTTTGTTTTGCTCCTAAGTGAAGTTACGACGAGGAGAATTTTTCAAAGACTGGTACCTACTATGAGCGGCGAGTGTGTTTATGTACTGTGCCCCTGCGTTTCTTGTCGGACGTGGCGAAGTGATGGAGCAAAACTACTCTCAGGATAAATGAGAAAAGCGGGCGCGCATGAAACCAACCTACGACTTTCTTAACAGATAACACTTGCGAAAGCAACCTCCAACGCAAAGATTCGGTGCTGCCAGCTCAGCGCGCAAACGACCAATCATTGGCACCAGGGTGATGAGATAGCCGGGCGTCCAGCAGTGTTGTTCGGGTGTTGTGTAACACCGTCGATTGATTGCTTTCCATCAACACTAACATTGATTGCTTGCTTTCCATCAACACGCGATTGATTGCTTTCCATCAACACGCGCTACTTGGGCGAATGTCATTGGATTATTAACGGTCAGGCGTTTGGGAGCAGTGTTTGTTTCCTTAATGTCAGCCTCCGTGCTAATATGAAATTCTGACTGATACTGGTGCCGCTACAAGGGAGCTTGGCATGAATTCGCTCTGATGTGTGGCTTAGAACTGTTCGTTCACTGCACGCGCCAGCTCTAGAATGCCTGCTGTGACACAGTAGCGCATAAGTTGTGCTCCCAGCGCTCGACTTGCTTCCCACAAGACAGCTTTGCGCTGCTTTTCGATTGTCGTGACATGTCACTACTAAAAAAATCCTATGACAGTTAAGGCAACAGAACCAATATCTACATTAAAAGTATAAGGCACAGCTGCTTGCAAACTGACTCCTAATAGTCCTACTCGCATCTGCGTTAAATGTGTGTGCGTGTTTTCTTGCGTATTTGTGTATATTTATTATTTTACCCGTTTTTGTATTTTAGATCTCAGTTTTTGCGCTCGCATTTGTGTGCATGTGTGTGAATATGTGAGTGCTTCCGTGCGTGTAGCCCCGCCACGGTGGTCTAGTGGTTATGGCACTCGGCTGCTGATCCGAAGGTGGCGGGAAGGAATCCCGGCCGCGGCGGCTGCATTTCGATGGAGGCGAAATGTTGAGGCCCGTGTGCTGTGCGATGTCAGTGCACGTTAAAGAACCCCAGGTGGTCGAAATTTGCGGAGCCCTCCACTACGACGTCTCTAATAATCAGAGCTGGTTCTGGGACGTAAAAACCCACAAAACAAGAACGTGCGTGTATATGTTTATTCCCATTTATGTCCTTTTATTCTGCGTTTGATCTTGTAAGCATGGTGCAGCCACATCTTCCTTTACAATTTCATTAACTCGTCTCATTCAAAGCACCAAGTCCTGTGGAGAGCAGAGCTGGCCTCTTCGATGCCATTAAAACGTTTTTCTCTCGTCTACCTTGCCTCCTCAGTCTGCCATTTTGCTTTGTTTTCTCCTACTATTCGGACCTTGCTTCTTGTGCTGTTGCCGCAAAGTGAATGACCGACCTGCACTAGAGAAAGTTCTATCAGCTGGGACAACAGAAACATTGACAGATACAAAATGTTAAAAGCATCACGTGGCTTGCACAGTTACTTCGTTTCTTACACCTGTTAATGTGTTTATGCATCAGCGCATACGGCAGCTTGCCAGAGGTGCACATGAAAAGGTGCCATATTCTGAAACAGCACCTTGCTATGTTGTTGCATTCAGTATTAATAAACAGGTGGTTTCGCTGCCCGTCACATGTGGTGGTACAAATATATAACATTGTGCACTGGGATATTAGTTCCTGTCTTGACGCTTTCATCATTACAAACGCAGTTTTCCACTGAAATGAGTCCAGCAAAACAGTGCTATGAGAGCTTTTGTAACTTTCACCATTTATTATTTTACCAATGTCACCGTCTGAATCTGTCCGCACTTTGACTACGGCTTCTAATGAACAAAGTAACCACCAAAACACGTTCAACTCTGCTGAGCATTTTTACGGCATGTAAGTATAACAAAAAATGATAGCAACGTTAATCACGTTATTGAAATTGCTTGCATTTCCGTTACTTGCCAGAGTCAGATTAATGAATTGAAAATTGGCTATGACAACACCTAAATTTCCAGCGCAGACTGCTAACAGAACCATAAAGTGTGCTCTGACTACTGCTATTTCACTGTGGGGCGCGGAAAACTCGACGGTGGCTGCCTCAATGAAATTTTGGGCCTCACTAACCTAGCGATGTTTTATATTTGTTCTCTTATTTGCATTACTTGGGTGAGCCAGATAACCAAAATAAACAATGAATCAACATGAACGTGCTTTGGCGTGCAAGCTGCTAATAGTGGCTGTCAGTTTCGTGTTGACTACTGCTATTTCACCAGCACTGGCTATGACATGACTGTGATATCCAGTGCAGGACTGCTAACAGAAGCATACAGTGTGCTATGACTACTACTATTTCACTATAGGGCGCGTCACAACTGACGGTGGCTGCCCGAACGAGCAATTCGAGCTCGCCAACGATAATCAGGGTTAACAATAGTGTTTCAGTTCAGATATGCCAGCATTGAAATGTGTTTCTACGCCACTTCTTAAATTGAGCACGATGTGTGCAGGACGTTGTTGATCAGAATTGAGCTTCTGTTATAAGGAATACGCCACAAATGGAACAGCTTATTTATTTGAGATGTCACGGAATGGATGGTTGGCTGTTGTAAACCCACTGCAAAGATTTGGTAGCTCTAATAAGGGCTCTTCTTTCGTTAATAAGTAGTCGCTATGCTTCGTCGAGTGGCTCAATGCCAGACAGCTCGCAGTCGGAGTCGCTTTCTTCAGTGTCATCTTCACCCAGCTCTATGATGATTGGTTGAATGCGCTCACTCCCAGACGTGTCAAGTCTGAACTTTGCCTCCGAGTCCATCACGTGCTGAATGCTCTTCCTCCAGTCTTCCGCCGCTACCTGTTTGATTTTCTCCCTCAAGTTGGCGTCGACCGTGGACAGCTTGAAGTCTCTCTTCTCCGCCACGATGCCATTATTGACCTTGGTCCACATAAGCTCCATGGGATTAAATTCGCAGTGGTATGGCAGCAGCCTGAGTACAATGCAACCGGCCCTTACATCTGTGTTGTCTACGATGTAGCTCAGAAATCTTGACATTACAGATGCCACCAGCTCAAGGATTCTTTATCATTCTTTCCCCGTAGATGATGTCTTTGCTTGTGAGCCACTCATGTATCTCTTCCCTTTTCCGGGCCGTTTTCGGCAATTTCTCTTCTCGCCGGCTATGGTAAGGTGCATTGTCTAAAACAAACACGCTACCAGCCGGCGACTTCGGCAGAACGTCACCGAACCAGCCCTTAAAGCGATTGACGTCCGTTTCCTCGTGATAGTCGCCTGTCTTTTGCCCTCGGAATACATCCAAGCAGCCGTCGACGAAGCCATCCTCGCTGCCGATGTGCGTCACAATCAGGCGCTCACCTTTCCCGAAGGTTGTTTTAGAACCGTCGTCAGGCCATTTGCTCAAGCGAACAGGCAGGCGTCCGCGCTTCTGCACCACGGTGTCTGTCCGTCCACATGATCGACCGAGTGTGTCCCGCCGTCACCCATGTCTCGTCCAGGTAGATCTTTCGGCTTACCGCCCGGTAGCGCTCCACGTCACGAAAGTAGCGATTCCGCCAATTAGTGATGTCATCCCGGTCGATAAGCAGCGAGGTGCGGCTTCTCTTTTCGTGCTTGAAGCCGATCTCGGCAAGCAGGCCACTCACACTACACCGCCTTAGTGATGGGCGTTCCATACGCTCCGAGAACTCGGTAGTTATCTTCTCGACCGCAGATATCTCGTTGCGGCGAAAGAAATCGTGCACACATGACCTCAGCGCGCACAACGTGAAGCTGTCAAACTTCGCGCTGCGTCTTCTTCCGCATTGCGTGGGCGCTTTCGCGAGGGCGTCGTCAGTTTGGCACCCGAAAAATGCGAAGCTTTAACTTCCTCCCTCACCCTGAACACAGTCCTTACGCTAACACAGAGCATGTCGGCGACAAACTTGCTCGTGTCCTCCATGCTGTGTTCAGGCTCCCTGTTGCGCCAATACGTGTAGCAGTGGAAGATCATGTTGCGTGAATCGCTGTTCAGGATGTGGCCGCTCTTGTTCTTGCCGAGGCTCCTTGGTGGTGTGGCCATCGAGGCGACACAAGGCTGGTTCGGCAACAAAGGATCGCATTCCGATGTCACCTCGCTGGGCTCCATGGCGGAAAACTGGCACGGAAGGCCGTGCGCGAACTCACGAGATTGCAGGTTCGCAACCGCAAAAACAAAAAAGCCTAACACAATGAAAAAAAAAAGCTTGTGCAAGCATACAAAAAGTATATATGAATCTTATGCTATTAAGTGAGTGACTGCTTTATAATTACACGCCCGGTGCCGTCGATCTTGCTCCGTAGCAGACGACGGACAGCGTTGTAGAAGGCACGAGTTATTTTTCTCTCGCGATACGGTATGTGCTGTAGCATATCCATCATGGCAGTCTTACCAAAGCACTCGTCAAGATACACGAATCTCCTTTATACTGACAAATACGCGTTTTAGAAGCAGTCACTATTTTTTGAGCGGGACTATTTCTTTAGTCGCGGAGGCAGTTGGCTTCTGCGCTTCGGTCATCTGGGCGGGGCCTCTCCTGTCTTCTAAAGTTATACCCGACGTGCACGCACAAGAATGGAACGCGATCTGTTGCCATGCTTGAGCAACTGAACGGTCTAGCGTATGGTTCTAAACAACCATATTGGAAATCTTGGCATCACGGAATCTTTTTCATTTGGTATATTTCACTGCGCAATGATTTCACATATTCAGTATATTTTGTCTTTTGGCGATGTATGAAAGAATAGGAGCAAGGCGGTCAGTTGCACTGACATAGATAGCACCGAATGGCAGTGAAGATTGTATAATCGAGAAATGTTCGCCTTATGAAGAACGTTCGCCTGCAATGGCGATACACGTTTGACAACCGTGGTGCTTTCGGGTGGCGTTTTAGCTTTATTCTCTGAGAAATTCGTGTGGATTTCTTTGTAGTCTTGTGCAACAAACGGGCAGATGCAAGATTTTCCTTTCATGACCCCTACACCACGTTGCCGGATTGCGCAAACCTGATGTCCAGCAGTAATTGTTGTGTTTCGAGCTGCCGACCAATTCGCCCTCGCACTGCAACTCACTAGCATTCTCGCTGTCTCAGTTGATAGAGCGACCGTCCCAGGGTGCTATCCTGGACATTGTCAAATTGCGCCATATTGTCAAATTCTGTAATGGCGATATTCTTCAGGCACTCAGACAGCCAACAGCGGCCCCATGGACCAATCAGGGCTGCCAGCATGACAGAATTCGACAATGTCCAGGTGTGTGTAGGATATCTGACACGGAGAGGAGTTAATCCCGGGCTAGAACAGTGCACTGCGACGGATTTTCTGTCAACACTGTAGCCTTTGTTTGTAATGAACCACCATGTTTTAAATGCGAAGCTTTTCTTGGCGAACCTGAGTAACCTTGACAAACTCTGTCTGTCTGTCTGTCTGTCTGTCTGTCTGTCTGTCTGTCTGTCTGTCTGTCTGTCTGTCTATCTATCTGTCTATCTATCTATCTATCTATCTATCTATCTATCTATCTATCTATCTATCTATCTGTCTGTCTGTCTGTCTGTTGTCTGTCTGTCTGTCTGTCTGTCTGTCTGTCTGTCTGTCTGTCTGTATCTATCATCTATCTATGTAGCCGCCTACGCCTAGGTGCTCTCCGGGTTGTCTGGTTCACTTGTTACAATCCGAGATCGGGATAGTAGTGTTGCTAAATAAAGAAAACGACGGGGCGCGTAACTACGAGCAGCGGCAACGGGCGGGCTCGCGCAGCAGTTCAGTCCATACCTTCGAACAGGACAGACGGTCAGGTCCCGTTCCCCTCCTTCGCATTTTCCCTACATCGTTCTGGCTGCCGAAACCCGCCCGGTCGTCTAGTCCCTCGCCTTTCGGCGATGGAACAACTGCGCACACAGCGCGGCTTCGTCCGAACCGTGATTGCCAAGGCCATTTCGACACTCAGGACCCTGCTCGAGGATCCCTCAACCCCGCCTGGGACGCTTGAGAACCACCTCGCCTTCATCGAGTACAAGCACGCGGAACTGATGGCCTTCGACAACGAAATCCAGGCCACACTGTTTGACACTGACCTAGAAGCAGACATGGCCACAGCCTTCGAATACGACCGGAAGGTGGGCTTCGTCAAGCCCGATGTTCGCCGCGCCACCCGGTCGCGTACCACCCTACCCGTCTCCTTCGCCCACTCCGCGAGACCATTCGTCGCGTCTCTGGCATCTTCGCAGCAACACGCCCCGATTTTCGCATCGCCATGCCTTTCTACCCCATCACTGACCTTGTCCTGCGTCGTCCAGCCCACGGTGCCTACGCATGCGGACGTGACCTCCCGCGTGTCCGACGCAATCCCAAAGAAGTTGCAGCCGGCGCAGCTCTGTAAAGTGCCAGTCAACGGCACCACGTTCGCACAGCCTCGCATTCTGTGCATCAACGACGTCGCAGCGCTCTCGAACACTTCCGTGACGTCGACAGTGCAGCAACCATCGCCTGCCTTTAGGTTTTCACCACCTACAGTGCATGCTGGAGACGCGCCCGCCGTGACAACTTCGCCTACTTTGCTACGTCAAACTCATTTCGTCACTTCTTCAGCGCATTACTCGCTAAATTCGAAGCTCACGTCCGCCTCTGTACCCTCGAAGACCATGAAGGACGGCGAGAAGAAGCGACCACCAACTTTGTCTGGCTTCTTTAAGTGGCGGACCAAGTCTCATTCATCATGCTGTAGGGGACACACTTCGATATCGCGGTATAACAAGAGGAGTTCAAGCACTTCGCATCGGGAGCAGAGAAGCAATGGGTCTAAATGAAACAAAGGCTCAAATTCGGATGGTTCGAAGGTGCTCAGTAACACCAAGGAAGGACATAAGCACACCACGCCTCCAATCAAGAACCAGAATTTGTCAAGCAACATGACTGTTACTTCCCCCGGATCTAACCTGCGGCTAGAAGGACCTCTGGACCCTCAAGATAAGCCTCCTCCCACAGTTACACCGCCAGTCGCAAAACCTTCCATCGCCGTCGAGCAAGCGCCTCAGATTTTCTTGGGCGGCACAGGGAAAACTTTTCGCGTCTATGCTGCACTCATAAGCCGGCAACAGCTTCACGTCGACTTCGAGTTAAAGACGACAGCAGGGAGTGGGAGGACAATTAGACTCTTTTGATCAGAAGTTGTGTCACGTGACGGAACTCCTCCCTGGTCACGTCTGAGGACGGTATCCCGTCTCAAGGTTCGCGCTCTTAAAGAACGTAGGACTTCGCAAATTCGTCGGCCGCGGGAGTAGGTTGCTAAATACAGAAAATACAGGCGCGTAACACGAACAGCGGCAACGGGGGGTCGGGTCCGGTTCCCCTCCTTCGCATTTTCGCTACAAGTAGCTCATCAATGTGTGACAAAAATGAGAATGAATTGTTTAGCATTGCTAAAAGGACGTACTCGTCCCGTACGTCAGATGAATGATTAGGCGATCGCGTGTGGCTCATACACGCAGAGTGCGGCCCGGATTATGCTGATATGCGCCATAGGTGATTGACTCTTAACAATGGAGTTTACGTTACCCAAAGACCAATACAAAACATTTCATTTGATTCGGTTTTAGCCGGTGTTGTGTGATAGTTTTTTTCCAATTGGAGCCATCTAACGTGGGTCAAAAATTTGGCCCTTCGACCATCCATACGGAGCTGCACTGTTTTACTCGATTCCAACTAGCAATAGAAAGAGAGCTGTGCAAGAGGGAGTTCAAGGATGGATATGACGGAGGCCCGCAAGGGACAGTGCTCATAACATAGCAGTGTTTCTTAGTACGCCTCTATTTTCACCAGGTTTCGCTGATTTATGGGAAAACATCGCTCGCTCTATGCTATGTACGAACGGGCCCTTACACAGTCTGAAAAGATCTGCGTATGTGCGATGCGTGCGGTGCAGCATAGAATGGGAAACGAAGGTGGCATTAAATGAAAAATTACAGAATGCGTGTTCTTCAGGGCCAGGTCCTAAAACTTTCAAGCACGACAGTTAATTATTCTTGCCATTGGCCAGCTGCCCTAGCTTTCTTGTGTTGTAGCGTATTGCCCGAAATTTTAAATGATGGACAGCTCTAATTCGACATGCATTTTTTTTCTTTTTGAGAGTGGAATTTCAGTCATAGTGGACATCGGGATGCCTCCAGTCAATCGGTGTTGCTAGCAAGAACAGCGCTGTCATAGTAAAATTTGCAGTTTACTGCGGCTAACAGGTTTGCGAACTGGGTCAATGTTGGAAACACGTTCGCGAACCGTTTTAAAGCTTTATTTTCCCGAATCGGAACAGAACCAGGAATGAAACGGAGTGGATGAGCGGCCGAGTACTGCAGTCAGTAGACCACCGAAGCGGAGCTACCTAATTGTGCCACGCACGGCTCAGTATCACTCCAGCGGCACTCTCCAGCTATTTACGAAAGACTTCTCAAGGTGCTGTCCCTAAGAAAGGCCATTTATTTCCAAGACGAACGAAGAGCATCGTATGTTTAATATGCGATTGGCGTATGGTGCAAATACCCGAGGCCTTTTTCGGCTTCGCGCGGTTGTTGGGAATTTTAACAATTGTATCTTCCAGTTTTAGGTGCCAGTTCTATTTTAAGCTTTCGGTTAAGAGCAACTGCAACTAAATTCTTTAAGAATTTCGAGGTAACGACGCATATCAACCGCCTTATTATATGCCCATAGAAAAGGAAATGAAGAACCTTCGGCGGGCATCAGCTGCCCAAATTGAAAGCTCACCTAACGTTCCGCTGCAGGCATGTTATATCACTCGAGGGGCTTTCGCTGGAGCACGACTGCAATTTTAAATCCGAAGCATTTCTTGGCGAGTTTGAGCAACTTTGACCGCATCTATCTATCTATCTATCTATCTATCTATCTATCTATCTATCTATCTATCTATCTATCTATCTATCTATCTATCTATCTATCATGTCCAGCCTCCTACGTCTCGGCGCTCTCCTGGTCGTCTCGTTTGCCTGTATACCCAAATATTTGCATAATAGGGTTGATTGATTTGTGGGGTTTAACGTCCCAAAACCATCTCTGATTATGAGAGGCACCGTAGTGGAGGGCTCAGGAAATCTCGAGCACCTGGGGTTCTTTAACGTGCCCTAACATCGCACAGCCCACAGGCGTCAACATTTCGCCTCCATCCAAATGCAGCCGCCGCGGCCGGGATTCGATTCCGCGACCCTCGGATCAGCAGCCGAGTATCATAGCCACTAGACCACCGTGGAGGGCATGCATAGTAGGGTACCAATGCATGACGAGCTTGGACGACTGGTGTTAACACCACGAATATAACACACTCGTCACGTACGTCACGTTTAACGATATTCCAATTACGAGAGGCTCATAGCTGTAGTGCTTGGCCTGCGGTATGCGGGTATGCATCGCATTTGTCTGAACTTATGCAGCCATATCCATCAAAGGCTGACGAAAAATGTCATTAGTAGACTTAAAAATAATACAATCATACTGTTCTTCCGAGTTTTCAATTAAAAATGTATATCTAAGAAGCGCACAGGCACACACGTACTTTGGAGTCCTAGGCATGGAACCCGAGCTCGGGCTAGCAGGTAACGTGCTTGCCAAGCAAGCACTTTACCGCTAAGATACAGCGCCTACTCCTACGCGGTATATATAGTAAGTAAACCCATTACCCGGGAGTTCTGACGATGGTGCTTGTATAACGTGAGTCGCGTTTCTAAAGTCTGTTAGGCGCTATCATAGCGCATGTTCTACTATCACTAGGCACGCTTTTGTCCAACTTTGCTCGATCTGCCAGGAACTCTTCACAACAAACGACGATTACGATACGTACATCAGGGCACTGCAGGGAGCATTTTCCCTCAAAAAAAGAAAGGTCTGTGCTGCTCACTGGCGTAAGTGTCAATGTTACGTCGTACGATGAGCTACCATGCTGTCCTCGTGGTATTGTCGACCTTCCTGGTGAGTCCACGTTGATCATACGCTCACTCATCTCTTTGCACAAAGGGCTTAATCCGACGCGCTAGACTTGTCTTAATGTCAAACAATTCGCTGCAGTATATTTCATCGCTCACTGCTTCGCATAACACCGAATGCCACATTCCGTGGGATCTGCAAAATTTTTTTCTAACCTCGCTGTTCTTGGGTGGTTGTGTTCACGTATTGCAGCTGATCTTTGAAGCCGTGCTCCGCTTCGGCAGTCCTGGCATGATCGCCATTGACAACATTGTTCTCAACGACACGGGCTGCGGCAAAGACATAAGTATGTCAAAGTTTACTTACTTTTCTGCCGTAGTAAAGGTACTTCGCGGTGCTCAGTGAGGATGATTTCGCATTAGCTCAACAAGTTTTGCCGAGATGGTAGGTCTACGCTTTATCAAATAAATGTATTGTACTAGTTCTGGCGAATGTTGCTTCGGAAATAATTCTTGAGTAATTTAAGCCATCTTCTTCAACTTTCTCTCATACCTACATAAAAACAAGATTATCCTAAACGGCAGTGGATATTGCGGTATTTCATAACTGTCAATGCAAGAGCGATGAAGGTAATCTTGAAGGATATGTTGGTACGTTTTGGGAGATAGGATCCTGCTGCTGTTTCACTCGGAGAATGACAGTTTCCTAGAAGTCGTCTGCTTCGCGCAGTGGAATTCAACATATTATATATATATATATATATATATATATAAGCAGTGAAGAAACGGACGAACGTGCAAGAACTTTTTACTTTCAACGTTTCGGCCGGTGGTCCGGCCGTCATCGTGGCTTTTCCTGATGAAGGCCGGACCACCGGCCGAAACGTTGAAAGTAAAAAGTTCTTGCACGTTCGTTCGTTTCTTCACTGCTCATATTCGTCTGGATACGCAGACACATTTACTGGATTATATATATATGTATATATATATATATATATATTATATATATATATATATATATATATATATAGATATATATATATATATATATATATATATATATATGTAGCAGTGGCACTAGCTATATATTCAGTAACATTAGTCATCCGCTAGATACTTTAGATATCGTGTACAGTTCGCGTATTTTATGCCAAAAATGAAATATGGGCAAGCAGGGAAACAGTCGCATGACAAGCGTGCTAACGAAGCGAAAGAAATAGTGGCCCTGCAGTATCTTTGTGTGTTTTACCACGTTCTCGCATATTATTCGACGCTGCGATCCGTACCTGAAGGATGCCTGCTGTGTGCTTGTTAACTTCGATACTTGTGCCATCTTTTAAAGACGTCGAGAGTTGGACGGAAACCAGTCTGGTCAGGAGCATGCATGAAGACAATTAAATATGACACTAAGCATGATAAAAGCAAATAAAAGCAAGACGTTTCGGCTCCGGCCCGGGAAGCCTTGTTCACAAGTGAAGAATGTGTGCTCGAATACATCCCTTGCTTCTCTTAATTCTACCATTGTACGAAACCGTACAGCTGGAGGATGCGACTTCGAGGCTGATTCGTGCGGTTGGGAGCTGAACAACTGGGAACACGCGAGAGGGAGAGACAACCCCGTCGCTGACCACACCACCGAGTCACTCGCAGGTAAGGCTTGGTTTAGACTAGGGGTTGGCCCAGAAGGTCGATTTTGGGGGTGTTACCCATGGTGTGTGCAGAATGCAGGCGGCGGGCGGGGGAAGGGGGTGTTAAGGATCCTTTGCGTGTTATGTATAAATACCTCGTCAAAACACCAAGTTATATTTATGAGCTGCACATCCAGTATGTGTACGCTGCCGTGTTCGCACAGTGGTTACGGTGCTCGGCTGCTGAAACAAAAGAGGCGGTTTCGATTCCAGCCGCGGCGACAGCATTCTGATGGAGAAGAAACGCTAGAGGTCCATCTGCCCATACAAGTTAAACAACCCCAGGTGGTCCAAATTTCCAGAGGCCTCCACGACGGCGCGCCTCATAGTCGTATCAAGGTTATGGCACGTGACATCCCAGTAATTATTAAGTGTACTCCAAAACACGTTAGATGTGAAATTCAGCGGCACCAAATGTGACACTTTTTTTCTGACTGATGGGGTTAGGGTTTTACAAAGCGCCACTTCTGCACCACACTTTTATTGGCCCAACTTTTGACCAGCGAAAGAAGAAGAGGCGAACACTAGTCAGTCATAGAAAATTTCACTTACGTATCCAACGTGTCCGCTATCTACAAGAGTCCTGCATTCCAGCAAAATCGCTGGTCCTCGCCTACCTTCCAGCATAAACTGCGCTTTTCGCGCCATGCACACAATCTCATCAAAATAACCTGGGACATTCAAGAAGCTCCCTAAAAACCAAAACCTGGCCTGTGCCGAATTATAACTTGTGGGAGAGTCTTTTCCTGTTCAAATGCAGTAAAGTGAAAATAAAAATGAAGAACGTTGCAGAACGTGTGCAAGTTCCTGCACCTGTTAAGGTACATCAGCTGTGGGATCTGTACGTCAACTTGACAAATTAGCGCGCAGCAGCCATCTTGTAGTCTTTTTATAAGTCACAGAACACTTGGTAACGTTCAGATGCTGTCGATTTGGCCACTTTTGTATACATGTAAGAATTTCTCCTGAAATCTCAATTAATGTGAAATGTTCCTTTCACTCTGCTTTGCAAGGAGGTTCCGTTTTATACTTAATAATCACGTCCATTATATGCTCGAAAGGAAGGGCTACGTTAAATTCATCTTTTTTTACACCGCTTCCAACATGTAGGCCCGGGGCTAAGTCCATGTGGTGTTCTTATAACAACTACATCTTATTACCCTCATCTCTACTATTGCTACTGGGTACCGCAGAGTGGTTCCCAGACATGCTTTTCTGGTTAGAACGATTATGCATATCCGTGAAAGCTTAATACCCGTATTCGCGCACTCGAGTATCGGTGGATAAATAAACTAGTGGCAACCACCTCTTTTATTTTCAGTATTAGACACGTGCTGTGCTCCACTTGAGGTCCCATGCTGTGTTTGAGGCTGGTGTAATTAAATTTAGGACAATTTTTTAAATGACTCATAGTACTGGCAAAGGCAATGCTTTTTACCTTCTACCTTCACTCAGAGCAGTGTGTTATTAATTCTCTTATGTGGAAAACTCCACATCCGGTGTTCTAGGAGACTCGCGGTTGTTGGCCACTGAACGCACAGGGTGCTCATGATGTAAGGTCAGGTGGAGCGGAACAGGCACATCCAACACGCATCATTTAAGTCTGCCTTTCCGGCAGGAATAAACTAGCTTGTGAGTGCGCCGGGTGAGTTGAACCACAATGTGTGACTTTATTGTATTCGTCATGATTTGCTGGTGCGAATAGCGTCACAATAAATTGACGTTAAATACATCACAGCAGCTTCAACTTGTTCGTAACAGTTGCCACATAAGCTAGAAATGAAATACCCAAAATATATCTCACCTCGCGGAAACATCTTCCAGATTGTTTCCAGATTAGGACGAGCTCGTAATATCAGTTCGCTTTTCGACACATACCCAAATGTCTCCGAGGCGATCGTTTTCTTCTTTCCCCTGTAGTGTGTTAATGAAAAAAGCCTATAGCAAACGAGTTCTACAATATGTTGGAGAGAACTGTTTAAAGTGTTTAACCGCATTGTAGGAAGAACTTGCGAAATTTTTAGGTGAGTTGGAAAGATATTTCTTTGAAGTAAGTTTGCCTGCTTCTTTAATCGATGAGTATTTAGGCTCTCATTTTGCTGAACTGTGTACGACTATTGTTCATTAAATTTTCTGGAGTTTTTCGCAAATGGCTGTAATGTCGTTATTCTTTTTATTAGTCTGTTGAATAGTGTTATCGATACCTCTATCTCAAGTGTCCTTTGGAAATCTATGTGCCAGTTCTGTGCATTTTTTTTTAGTTTACTGCCATGCACTCTGATTTCTTATTCTCTTTCTTTAATCGAATACAATTCACTCATGCCAATTGCTCAATGGTATTTCTTGCAGGTAGAAATTAGCTTTCATTTCTTATTTCTCCTATTGTAAATTAGTATACCTGTAACCGTCTCGCATATGTTAATTTTCTAAGTGGCCCCTATACTGGACCTGCGGCTAAGGGATCACGCAGGTTGTTCATAATGTATTCAATAAATTCTGTAGTAAATAACATTCATTCATTCATTCAATGTCACAGGCCGCTTCGCTCTTGCAAAGAGCCCTGGTGGTCGCATGGTTAGCCCTCAAAGCTGGTACGATGCAACAAAGTCCAAAATGCTTCGCTTCTGGTTCTACCTCACCGGTACAAGCGCGGAAACCCTCGAAGTAATTCGTGTGCTAAAAGACGGTCAGGAGACGAAGCTATGGTCCGGTACGCCATTTGAAAGCAACAGCGGACAGTGGCATCAGGCATCTATTAACCTACCCGCCTACAAGGAAACACCTACGGTAAGTGTCCCTTGACTGTCTCTAGCTAATCTATTATCAGCATAACTATTATCTTTTCTTGAATTCTTATACCGCAGTCACATGCGCAAACTTACATTCCCTTTGAGCGATTGCACATAGTTGCACGGAATGTCACTTCGGCGGTGCGCTGCTAGAGGGGACAGAGAAATGTATTTCAGAAATGATGGTAATGCCGATGGTACAGTCAGTAGCGCAACATATTTCTCAGGCACGTGTCTTTTAAGCAAGAAAGTACTTTCAGTGTAAACACGTGGCAGCGATTCCTGCAGCTAGCGCGCACATGTGCAGAGAAGGACGAGTTGCTCAACCGACAACGTAGCTTCGCTGCGTTGCGAAAATCCATACGCAATGGCGGAGCTACATGTGCTCACTTCGGTTGTTACAGGCAGTGCAGCGTTTCACGTGCTTCCAAGGACTGGGTAGTTGGGCTTCTGCGAAACACCAACGCGGTAATGCGGGCTAGTTTGTTGCGACTGCTACCTTCTGCGAAATGACTGCGAGGTTCTCTGAAAGCCCGTGCTGCATTGTCGAAAGTGATGCTCGAGGTAGCACAAGGAGTATGTAATGCGACGTAAAGTGCGTGAAAAAACCAAAGGATAGGCTAGATGCAGGTGTCTTCAGCGGCGTAGGACATGCATGCCAGCTGCAGCTACAACCGCAGCCCAGGCGGGTGTGGCCGCTATTGTGCAGAAATATTCGCTGTGCAGAAAGGCTGCCTTGTAGGACTCGCGTCTCGTGTGTTCCTAAATGCTCCTGACGGCTTTGGCCATAAACAGCCTAGCCCAACAGAGAGGATAGTGAACTGATTTTTTTTTTTTTTGTAGTATGGTCTGCTTTAGTAGATAATAACACTACTCATCAAGAGAACGATGTTGTAAATAATACTGTGGACGGCGTTTCAATATTACTTTTGTTTGTTTTGGAATCCCTCTTACTGACACTAGAAATTTCTGCGGAGTGAAGTGACTTTTGCGAACCCACTCGCCGCCGAGTGCGCTGCGCACACATTTCCGTGTGACCGCATGTACGAATGACACTCAAGGCGAATCGGATTTGCTCAAAGTTGACTTAGCTTTGCCCATGCGACAGGGGCATTCAACGCACACCAATGTTTCTCATATCGACAAAATGCGCCTTCAAAGCACAAGAAGCTCTACTCTAGCACCGATACAAAGCTGGATACGACATAACACCACATAAGCAATCGCAGTCGTTTTGCTTCGGCTGTTTTGGGTTGTTTTTCGCTTGAAATGAATAAAATGCGAACAAACGCTGCTGTGTGTATTTTTCTTAAATTCTATGCTAATACTTTTGGTCATGGGGTGCATGGAGGTGCCCTAAGTTCGCCCAGAATTCTAGCTCATCAGCTCAACACCACTTTGATGCCATTTGAATGGAATCAACTATATACGTGTGTCGGGTCGCGCAGATCGTGTTCGACGGAGAAACCTCGGGTGGCCAGAATACAATAGTAGCCGTGGACGACATTAGTCTCGCCGATGAACCCTGCCCTTCTCCCGGAAGCTGCTCCTTCGAGGAGGACTTGTGTGGATGGTTCAACAAGGAAGGCCCGAACCGTACGCAGTGGTATCGACACAGGGGTGCTACATTTCTCAATACGACTGGCGTGGAAGAGGACCACACGTTGGGCACAGCCAAAGGTGAGACGCCTTTTTAAATTCATATCGCGTTGCTCTTCATTCATCTAACCTCTCTAGGACGTACCACATACTATTTTTACCATTTTAAGTACTATATTGACTCATTCAAAAACTACCCTACACGCCTTCTGCCTTTTCCATGCAGCCTTCATTCAAAGATGCGAGCAGGCGCACGCCTTCTCATGAACTCTGTGGGTGATAGTTCCCAGATGGCTTTCATATTGCTAAACCACCCAAACTTGTGGCGCCCAGAAAAGGCATTGAAGCGCGGGCAACGGCGTCGAAGTGGTGCCACAGGGTTACCCTGTCGAAGCGCCTGTGCCGGCACTGTCACTCTGCGCCCCTTTCGGAGTATGAGCGCTGATATTTTGTCGCCATTTTACTTCGATAGCAAGTGCATGGTCACTTTAGGCCTATTTGCACCGTTATGGAATAGGGAACGAAGCGAAGCACATGGACATTGCCACTAAAGCTTCTAGCATTACTTCGTATTACATTCAACTGTTGTGCTAGCGCGTTGATTGCTTTACCTCTGTACTTTGGCTACTGTGTTTTCTTAGATGTATTTAGATGTATTAAGCAAAATAAATGTTGGGCTTCTAAATAAAGTTACCTTCTAACGAACTTTTTCAAAACCTTCTTCGCGCGACCTATATCTAAAATCCACGACAATATTCTATGAAAGAGGCATCGTCATATAAACATTGCATATTCATTGGTATAGCATCGTCCCAGTAAATTCAAGGATGTACCACAAGAACACCACTGTGATACCTTGGCCGTAAATATGTGTTCAGAACTCATATAATTCGTATCCAAACAAAATGGCTTCTTTTTCCTAGCTTTCAGTGTATTTAGCATGTTGAACGTGCCAAATGCGTCACCTCGCCGAGTGTTCTGAAATTCAAAATATAAGTTGAAATTGCACTCCGAGATGGAGGAACATAAGGCCCTTCAATTCTTCGTAGTAATTTTTTCCAGTTTATAATTTTGCCTGCGCGCACTCCTTTAGAATATACAGCGCTACTCGGGCCACAGTGAAATCGGGGAGTAGCTGACGGGGAATTGTTGCCATCAAAGCAATATATGTAGGGCATCTGTTTAAGCTGCGATTGTTTAAACGAACACGCGGGTGCAGAAGCGGCATGCGAAGATGGACACACAGTATCGTAAAGACTATGAGCACACCTCTAGCAATACTGCTAGTTCCATCATTTTCTTACTGCTTCGCCATGGAACAAACAAAATAGTAGCGTACGCGAATCTGTAGGAAGCACCTCGGTGTAGAAATTGCCCTTCTCTATGCAGCGATTAAACTATCCTCGCATTCTGAGTCACATACCTCACCGCTCACAATGTGATGTTTTAACCTTGCAGGATACTACCTCCTCCTCGACGCAGGTGATTTCGCCAGTTCTCACTACGGCAGTCTCCAGAGTCAAACGTTGTCCCTCGGTCCTACAGTATGTTTCAGCCTTTACTATTCCATGGGACAAACCTGTGAGTATTTTGTGCTTATTATATATGCATACTTTAACAAATTACGAAAATGGGAAGCGAAGTAATTGATATAAATGCTGCCCGTCGGCGGCAATGTTCTGTAGTTCAGAATATTTGTGAACACCAGTCTAGGGCACAACTGTGTGCGACGTACCACAGAGTTCCGAATATTATCGTCCGCAACATGATCCTAAATATAGTTCCCACGCTTTGAACGTTACACGTTCGTTTGCTCGCACGAATACATTTTTTCTCACGTGCAATAAAACTTTAGAATTCCTACTCTGATAAAATTTGTTCGTTATCGCTAAAACACTTCCTAGTTGAACAACATTTCACCGACCTGTAAGCAACTTATTTTTCTCTGTATTTGCTTTACCATTTTGCAGTATGTCCTTTCATTTGTTGCTTGCTCGGTAGCATTATATAACGTCCCATTCCTGCAGTATGAACAAATAAATACCTGAAGGGGGCTGCAGTATGTACAAATAAATAAATATTGCAATGTCAAATATAGAGTACGAATGAACATAACTGACCAATGCTGGCTAGTCATGGTCCCTACTAAACGCGTAAACGCACTTTAAGCAAGAATAAGCTGAGATGTAAGCAAATGACTAGTCCTCTAGCGCATTGACCCGTGAGCGTTTGATGTACTCCGGTAAAGCGGAGTAAAATGTTTACCCCTGTAATATACGGAGATCTTTTACCGCCTGGCGGATTATACTTTTAAAACCCAAGGGGCATTTTTTGTGCACCTAGGATAACAAACGTTTAGATCCATCAAGCCATAATTTTGTGTTTGATGTGATGCCCCCCGGTTGCATTTTCTTTCACGCATTGTGTCCCACCCTGTAAAAACGCTGGTAGGGGTTTGAGCACGGTGGGAAACAATGCGTGAAGGCACCAATAAATAAGTTCTAATATTGGTTCAGTATCACAAATACATTTATAATGTCAATATTTGAAAAACTATTTCGCATTATGTCTAGCAAGGTAACTGTGGTACCCTTTTTGGATTTTATTTACCCGGTCGATGTCATTGACGCTTTTTCCCCCTAATCCTTGCTTGTCTAGCGCTAAGTACTGATTATATTATATGAGCCTGTGTTAGCGGTGTTCCCACTCAGTGGACCACCCGTGCCTGAACCCCGCCATAAGAAATTATTTTTTAATTGCGGATTATTGTGGCAGCCTGCTCGACGTGCGGCATTTGGCTTCTAGCTTGAGGAATAGGGCTGATGTCCAGTGTTGTTCAGCGGTGCAAAGGCCTTGACACGCTCGCAAAAACACCAATGAGCTGTTGCAATTGAACGGTGCACTGAAGATTCACACACGCGCTCTAAACGGACCCGCGCACACACATCAGTGGTTACTTGATCCAACCGATGCACTGGAGCTTCGGAGGAGCGAAGCATGTAAAATTTCAGAGGAGCAACGTATGTAAATATTTCGACATAGTGTAGCGCGAGTTCTAGGGAACATTTTATTGCAACTTCGGACGCACTGATAGTTTTTTCAGAGTTATCCCAAACGTGCGTGTAGATGACTCACTTTGTTATAGTGCTCCCAGGAATTGTTAATAATTGTCTCATGTAGGCTGCTATAATAAAATATAGCTAACATCACGGCTTTCGTATGCTGCTTTTGCTACACCTGCGGCTTCTTAAGCATTCGAAGGTACATGCGATCCATCGTACTTTGCCGCTCGTGTGGCCAAGGGTGTACATCACCGCCATGCGAATAATGCGACTGAAGCAGAGCGACGCCATCTCAGTGTACCTAAGGCATATATACTCTTGCATCCGATGAAAACTGCCAGAAAGCGGGGATAAATCTCTCGGTCTTTGCGTTTCATGAAAGGCGTGAAACCTGAGATTTCTGGAGAACGTTTAATTGTGTACATCGATCGTAGTACCGCTTCGAAAAATCCTACAGATCGCACGCTGAGTGGGAACCTGTGTTATGCGAAGCAGTGAACCAGGTAATTCTTTGGCATTCAGCCAAATGTTGCGAGTAGGCCCAAGGCTTTTGTGCAAAGCGCGTATACCCACTTATGAGTATTTTTCACTTGGGCCAACCAGGAACGCAGATACGACCGTGACTTTTGAATGGTACCTCATGGTTTGATGTAACGTTGGAACTCGCGTTAGTTCCAAAGCACAGACATCTCTGTTGTCAAATAAAAATGCACTACACGGTGCTTTGATGTGCTATCGTAAGCGTCGTTCATTGAACTCTGCCTACGGAATCGACCGAAGCTGCACAAAGGCATACCGAGTGGTATGAGGACACATTGACGCAAGCCGCCTTCAGACTACGCGCCGCGGCCGCTTCAGACGGCCTCCTACTTATCTGCGGCGTACGTGCAAGGCTGAACAACAGCGTTGCTTGTAGCAAGTGCATACACAGCAACCGCGCGCCGTCCGAGAGGGACGAAAAAGAGAAAGAAGACGAGGCGCACAGCTCGCGCACATGGTGTCCTCGACAGAGATATTGGCACACATTTGCTTATCCGTTTGCTTTCTGGACAGAAGTTTGTCCAACTTAAATTATTAAAGAGTTTTCCTAAACTGCGTGTTGCAAATCTGTTGGAGGTGCGGGTTGCGATGTCAAGCCCTTCTCCCGTCACTGAACGCACCCCAGAACAACGGCCCTAGCCCATCGAGCTCACACCTGTTCACCAGCGCTGCAGTCGTCGCCTTCGTGGTGAGGCTTCACAGTTCTCAGCTTTATCGGTTCTAGCCAGAACCTCTTTATCTGTGAGCGGGAACGCTGCCGAAATGACATCCCGGGTGGCTTCAGCTCATATTGTATTGAATCAGCCAATGCCACCAGAGCCTTTGCTCGGCGACTCTTACGAAGATGCGGAGGATTGGTTGGAATGACTCGACGGCCTCGCGAAAGTCAACGGCTGGGACGACAATCGCAAGCTGCGAAGAGTGTACTTCGCTTTGGAGCACAGCGCCCGAACGTGGTTCGGAAACGACGAATCTGCGACCCTGTCCTGGAATGATTTCGGACGGGAGCTGCTTGGCGCTTACCTAAGTACGAACCGCTGAGAGAGAGCCGAAGTCGTCCTCCAAACAACTAACCAGCGTAACAACGAGATCGTGGCGATCTAAGTGTAGGAGCGGATCGAAAATGAGCTAAGACAGGAAGGTGGGCCATTTAATGCGGGGCGTGAAACAGGAGCTTTTTGTCGCCAAGCAGGAGAAGACGCTATAACAGCGAGCGACAACTTACAACCGAGACATGAAGGTTGCCTCTCTAAAGGCATTGCCAACACCTTTCGAAACATGCAAATACTGCCGGAGCTGGTGCGCTCCATGGTGCGAGAAGAGACTCAGTGGATGCGGCTTGACGAGGCTGCTCCGATTCTTTGGCCACTAGCCGACATGGTTCGCGAGAAGGTTAGGCAGGTGGTCCTGGAACCTCAGCAACCTGTATTTCCAGAAGTTCCACTGCTTCGACAGCTGAGAATGGCCTATGCCGGTGCCCTGCTGCAGGGGAACTCCTGGGCGTGGGGTGTCGCAGCCGCCGTCCCTATGCAGCCCCAGATGTACCCAAGCACACGGCAGCCACCGCCCCACAGGAGATTAAGAAAGAGCGATGTCTGGCGTACACCTGACAGAATACCCCTTTGCTGCCACTGTGGAGAGGCTGGCCACCTGTACCGGATGTCCCAGTATCGTCAGGTCGCACTTCGTGGTTCTCCTATAAACGTACCTTGACCACGCAGTAATGAGCGGCCTTTCGAGATCGAGGAGCGCCTTTCTACTCGTCAAGGTTCCCGCGACTTTCAGCATCAACCTGGACCAACAATGTGAGTTATGGGTAGCGGAGTACTCGTCCATGAGCAAGTTCTCCCAGGCGTCGTTCGCCAAGCCACCTTCGAGAAAATTAATCAGTGACCTGAGGAAGCAAGGCCGCTTTCAAAGCCGAAGCAGAAGAACCTCCGCCGCTGGCTTCGAAAAATGACAACGGACACGGCAATCGATGTTGCGATACGTTTCTGAGCTGAGCATTTCTCAGGCAACGAGAACTGACTTACAAGAAGCGGATTCCGTGCTCTCATCCGTCAACGTCGAAACAGTACTGCTGCCGAGCCAAAGGAGGAAGTAGAAAGCTAGGTAAGAGAATTCGACGCATGTTTTTCGATGTCCTCTACAGTACGGCGTACCATATCGCTAAGCATTGTATTATTGTGGATGAGTCAGCGAGGCCCACACGCCAGCATCCCTATCGAGTGGCACCAAAAGAGAGAAGGCTTTCGTAGTTAGGTGCAGCAAATGCTTAGGGATGATGTAATTCAGCCATCAGCAAGTTTGTGCGCGTCCCCTGCGGTCCTTGTAAAGATAACAGACTTTACGCTTCTAGATTGAGTAGTGTAAACTAACCGCCGTCACTAAGCAGAATGTTTATCCTTTCCCCAGAAATGATGACACGCTACAAGATGTAAAGTACTTTCCATCACTAGACCTTAAAAATGGACATTGGCAGAGAGAAGTGGACAAGAGAGATCGCGAAAAGACGGCGTTACTGAGTCCAGATGGGCTATACGAGCTTAAGGTGGTTCTGTTTAGCCTTTGTTCTGCACCCGCCACGTTGTAGCAGGAGCGGTGCTCTTTGGAGTGAAATGCCCGTCCTGTCTTGTTTACCACGACGACGTAGTGGTTTTCTCTACTACCTTTGAACAGCATATTGAACGACTGCGAGATGGGCTGGCAGCTATTAGCGCAGCAGATTTGACGATAAAAACACAGAGATGTCATTTCGGCTTCCACACGCTCCTTTTCCTCGGCCATATCATCAGTGCAGAAGGCATTCGTGCAGATACTCAGAAGGCCGCAGCCGTGGAGAAGTTTCCAAAGCCCACAGACAAAAAGGCCGTTAGACGACTCTTAGGATGCTGCGCCTCTACAGACGTTTCATCAAAAATTATGCAAGGATTGCCGAGCCGCTGACGAGGTTGACGAAAGAAGATACACGGTTCGTTTGGCTTGAACAGAAAAATGTCTTCAATGAAATACAGAGCTGTCTCCAGAGCCATTCAGTTCTCGCAAATTTTGATGAGCAAGCGGAAACGGATACTCACACAGATTCGAGCAATTTAGCTCTTGGAGCCGTGCTCATTCAGTGGCAAAATGGAGAAGAACGAGTGCTTGCGTATGCCAGTCGCACTCTTTCGAAAGCTGAAGCGAACTCTTCAGCAACAGAAAAAGAATGCCTCGCGGTGATATGGGCTATCATGAAGTTGCGGCGATACCCATACGGTAGAACTTTTCGAGTTATTAGTGACCATCACTATGCTGGCTCGCTAACCTTAAGTACCAGGCAGGGTGACTAGCAAGGCGGAGCCTACGGTTCTGGGAATACTACATAACGGTCGTGCACAAGCCTGGTTGCAAACACAGTGACGCCGATTGTTTATCGCGTATACCGATTGAATGCGCTGATCCTATTTCTGCAAACTGTTTACAAGATTTTCCCTTCTTGGGAGCTGTTACAACATCGCAGTTGGCTCATCGCCAGCAATCTGACCCTGAATTGCTCCAACTAATCCAGTATTTAAAAGGGCAATCACCGAGGTTCCACGTGCGTTTGTCGGTGGCTTGTCATCCTTCATCCTGCGAAACAACGTCCTTTACAAAAGGAACTTTGAGCAAAGTGTGGAACCATACATGCTTGTTGCCCTGCTGATGCGACCGGAGATCTTGGACGATCCATCAGCAGGACACTTGGGAGTGAGCGCAACATTAGCGCGCATTTGTACGAAATATTACTGACCCAGGTTGTTGAGTTCTGTGCAGAACTACGGCAGAACTTGTCGGGAGTCAAAGAGGGAAAACACCACAGTGGAAACCAGCAGGTCCTGTTCAGCCTACGGAGCCACCGGCAGCCCCCCTCGCATAAGTGGGAATGCACTTGCTGTAGGAATGGCCCATTTCCAGCGTCGTCCTCAGAGAAGCGATGGGTCATAGTTGCAACTACCTACCTAATTCGACATGCCTAAACAGCGTCCCTGTTCGGGGAACTAACGTTTAAGTCGCCCATTTATTCTTAAACAGCATTGTAGTGTGGCACAGCACTCCTGCAGTGCTAATCACAGACCGAGACACCGCATTTACGGCTGACTTGCTCAAGAACTTTGAATTCTTACTCATACCAGTCCTAGAACGACCACAGCGTATCACGCACAGGCAAATGGAATAACCGAACGGCTCAGGACATCCAGCACCGATCATGGGACGAAATATTACCGTATGCCACGTTTGCCTATAATACCCCATTGCAAGACACGACCAGAAAGACACCGTTCGAACTCGTTTTCGGTTGTACAGTTGTCACGCCTTTAGACGCAATGTTTCCTATAGATCAGATATCCGAGAATGACTGTGATGCCACCGAGTACGTGCAACGAGCCGAAGAAGCAAGACAGCTTGCGCGGTATCGTATTCACCAACAACAAAGAACTGACGCGCATCGATATAATTTGCGAAGAGACGTACAGTATGCGCCGGGTGATAGAGTATGGGTATGGACTCCATTTGACTACGTGGACGCTCCAAGAAGCTCCTTCGCAGCTATTTTGGACCATACAGAGTGCTTCGCAGAGTTGGCTCGTTGAACTACGAAGTGGTTCCAGTGGGCCAAGAACTAGTCATCAAGATGGCGCCAACGCGCAGTTCTGCACGTCGTAAGGCTGAAGCCTTACTACGACAGAGAATGAAAATCGAGGAGCCACCCCTGGTTGATGATAACTGGCTTGACCAAGAAGCACTATTGCCGCCGGTAAGCGAGGATGCTTTGAGTATCGGGATAATGCACTCTTGGAATGTGGGTAATGACACAAGCTGCCTTTAAGCTACGCGTCCGGGCCGCTTCCGACGCCCTCCCACTTATCTGCGGCGTACGTGCAAAGCTGAGCAACAGCGTTGCTTATAGCAAGCGCATGCACAACAGCCGCACAACAGCCGCAGAGGGACGAAAATGAGAAAAAAGAGGTGCAGAGCTCGCACAGACGGTGTTTTCCACTGAGTGAAAATTCGCGATGTACATCCCATGACTACTCAACAAAATCGTCCGGGGAGCGTGTATGATACACGAAATTAATACAATACCGTTTCATACACGGATTTAGCTAAGGTGGATTTCTGGCCTTGGTGCAACATGTCAGAGTTAAGCGCGGAACTTATAGACGCGGACTGGACAGGAGAGTAACACACACACTCGAGCGCTATCAACAATGCTTTATTTGATTCCGGACGAACAATATATAGAATTGTAAATGCTCAGGCATGCGCAGTGGTGGAGGCCTCAAGGAATGACAGTTCTTTTCTAGATAATGATAATGAAGGTATGCTGACACAATCTTCGCCTAGTTTAAGTATGGTGGCAGTTTCAATAATCAGGCGCGTGATCTCGTCATGTTGCTTGCTAATAATGGTGGACTTATGCAGAAGGGGAGAGCACCCACACGTGCCACAATGCGCAGACAACCAACCATCGCCACGCTTTTTCACTTTGTTCTTGTGCTCATTTAGCTTGACGTTCAGGCAACCCCCAGTCTGCCCAACATAGTGTTTACCACACGACAAGGGTGGTTGCCTTCCTTACTGATTCTTTATCTGCGTGCTGTTCTTTGTCAGCGCCTGGGGAGTTGCCTGCATTAAAGCTCTTTTTCTAGCTCCTCCAGCACCTAAAATTTATTCCCTTAATCTCAGCACCTGGTCACACAGGTTTGTTTTTAAATGAAATTGCCGATTTGTTAGCAAAGGCGCCGCTTCATTCGCCTATAATTCGGGTCCTTCCGCCAAATGCACACTTAACAGCCACAAGGTTTCGTGCGTTTATACTCGCAAAAGGATTGTCTGAGCCAGTATTGACGGCTTCTCCAGGCTACAAACATTTATTCACCTGGCTTAGCGGATTATGCATCACTAGGGAGATGGAGTTTGCTGTCACAAAACTACCTTGCTGAAATTCCTCACCTAATTTTTATTTGCACAGGTCCGGTCTGGTTGCTTCCTCACTGTTCCCCTTCTGTAATAAGAAACGATTCACCGCTTTTCTGTGTCCCGTCGCCGCTTCAAAATCGAACGAAAGCAAACTATCGAACGAATTATTCGGCAACTAGGACAGGAATTACTGAAATGACTATTCTTTCGACGGGAAGGACCAATTTGGGGCGGAGTCACATGGATGTCTGTTCAGCGGTAATGTAATTTCTAATTGAAACCAAATGAATTTTACCTTAATTTTCATCATTTGGTGCTTCGCCAAACTACAGATAAAGAAGTCTGTTTTAAATCAGAGCAGTCTTGGCCGATCCCCTGCATTGAAGTACATGCTAACTAAGAGGGGGAAAGAAGACGAGGTATAGTCACACTTTTGCTAAGCCGTTTGCTTCCTGCACACAATTTCGTCCAACTTACATGACTAGAGAGTGTTGCTAAACTGCTTGTTACAATCTGTATTGCTATGATAATGCTTATCACATATTAAAACCGGAATTCACGTTACGCATGCATAATCGTAACGTCTGCTGGTGCAATAGGTGTATATAATATATACACCAAGCGGTAGAAGCAGCCGTAGCTTCGTGGTAGCGCGCTTGCTTCCCATCTCGAGGGCCCGTGTTTGGCACCGCCCTGAAGCTTGATGGGTTGCAGGTGTTTCTATGTGCTTGTTATGTGGCTTATTGTCTTAAAAGCCGAGATTTTTTAGCCGGCCGTCGTGTGTCAAACGTGAACAGAGAAATGTGGGACGATCGAGAAGGCACTGCGCCGTGGTTCAGGTGCAGACAATTAGAGGTGCCGGTCAAAGGTGCGGGTTCGATCCCCGCAGTCGCAGCGTCCCGTATGTATGTTTTTGTTCATCGTTGGTTGACAGGTTCTATAAGATTCCAACACCTGTGGCGCATACAAGCTTCCATGGGCTGAGCACTACTGGTATGGGACGCAAGAAATTGCAGTGTCTTCATTCGTGATGTATATGACGAGTACATCAAATTAGTGCTGTAAGGGTCAGACATTCATGTTCGTCATATATGTATACCCTGCCTCCATAATATCGGCCGTATACCAGCTGAACGAGACGAAATGGATCGTAGGCGGATAGATAGATAGATAGATAGATAGATAGATAGATAGATAGATAGATAGATAGATAGATAGATAGATAGATAGATAGATAGATAGATAGATAGATAGATAGATAGATGAGGTCAATGTGACTCCAATTCGGCAACAAACGCTTCGCATTTAAATGTGCTGATATGCAGAACAGCTCTCCTAGAAACTTGGTAACCTCGTTTGTAAAATGCAGTCGCTACAGACATATACGGCTTTTTGTGGACCAGATAAATCGATTTGTGGAAGTTAACAAAATATCACTCTCTGTGCAAGTTGCCTGGGGTAAAGAACAGGAAGTGATCCATCAGTTTCTACTCCGCAGAAAACATGCCGTGCATTTTGTTCTAAGGGCACGTAATGAAACAGAAAAGTGCTTTAGAATGTATGGTTGCAGAATAATAAAGATTTCGTCGCATAAAACTAAAATGTCAACGTTTACTTAGAGGTATATTTTGTTGTACCTTTCACAGCTGGAGCATCTTTGACTCTTTCCTTCTTGGACAAGTCTGGCACAAGAGTAGGCATGCCACACAAAGTGGCAGCCCATTCGTCAAGCAAATGGACTCGCCTCAGCATTGAAGGCTCGGATCTTCCTGATACCTTCTCAGTAAGAAGCCAAAATTCTTTAGTTAGCTCTTAAAGACTCGTGTATAAGTGTTGTTCCGATTACATTATACACAGCACTAACAAATCAAGCTATGAGCATACTGGCTTGCTAACTTGCACGCAGAACCTAATTTTAGGGGCGAAGCTCCTTAACCTGTGGGTCGGTTGTCACGTATCGTCGTATCGTGTAACCTACACCACTCACAATACCATGCAACGCCAGGAGGCTCGCGCTCGCCCTCGGCGCGTGCCTCCCGGCGCGCGAGCTCTCTCACTCTTCCATCTGCTGTCTTGTGAGAGAGAGACAGAGGGAGAGAGAGTGCGAAAGGCGCGCGTTGACTATGGAAACGCTCTTTCTTCGATGAACGCTGTACCAGCTCGCAAAGAAGGAGAACGCACCCTCAACCGCGAGAGACAACGTTGGCGCAGGCAGCGTCTTCTAGCGAGTTTCTTGATTG
Organism: Hyalomma asiaticum; assembly: GCA_013339685.2. Lineage (NCBI taxonomy): Eukaryota > Metazoa > Arthropoda > Arachnida > Ixodida > Ixodidae > Hyalomma > Hyalomma asiaticum. The sequence goes on along the minus strand of CM023483.1, from coordinate 124,258,085 downwards.
CACAAGAGAAATCTCGCACCGGCACTGCATTTCAGGTCAAGGTCCAGTGCCTATATATAGGGCTGGCCGGTGAACGGTTGTGCCGCGCGAGCAGTCGGTCTTTTCAATCAAGAAACTCGCTAGCAGACGCTGCCTGCGTCAGCGTTGTCTCTCGCGGGCGAGGGCGCGTTCTCGTTCCTCGCGAGCTGGTAAAGCGTTCATCGAAGAAAGAGCGTTTCCATAGTCAACACGCGCCGTTCGCTCTCACGACAGCAGATGACATTGTCTTTGTGCATTCCCTCCGGGATCGGCAAACGCATGCGCACACACTGCCTGACTGCACTCATGACTGCCGCTGTCGAAGAGAGAGATCGCACGCCGGGAAGCACTCGCCGAGAGCGAGCGCGAGCGTGGCTACAACGGCGCGACGGGGGACAGGCCTGGACCTTAAGGAGCTTCGCCCCTAAAATTCTTGGCTCAGTATATCGGCCTTTTCACAATCTTAGACCGAATCACTAACCTAACGTACGTGGTCGCACGTGCAAGGTCACAAAGACGCCGATCTGGCACTACCCAAGTTGCGCACATTGCACGCCTCAAGCGGTATCATCCTACCGCTCAGCCCTGACACCCCAGGGTGGCCTTCGTCTGCGAATCGGGGAATGTATCGGGTTAGGAGCGTGACGGAGAAGATGAGAGCGACTGGTCTTTGTGGTGCGGAGCGAAGAACAACTAGGGCCCGTCTGTCTTGCCGGACTCTCACCTATCATTTGTCGATAAGCATATCTCGTCCGTAACAATATAATTAAAGAGGAGCATTTTTGTTGGGATCTTCGCATGGTTACACAGTGTTAACTAGAATGTTTCGAGGCTGCAGCGTTCTGCGGCTCGACAAGGCTCGTGCCCTTTAGCCTAGACATTTATTTCTAGGGTGTGGATATTTCGCTTCATTTTCACGAAGATGAAATGCACGACATCAATAGGTAAACTTCAAAAATTTGGAACATTTAAGCGTGGCATGGGAACCACAGCGCATATTCAAGAGGAAAGGACGAACACATATTAGACACAACTGAGTGTTTTCTGTAAATTATGTTCTTCCTTTTATCTCATGTTTGTGCCATGGTTATTATATCGTGCCTAGCAAGCAAGCTCGGCACAACTCCTTGAGGTAGTCTAAGCGTTAACAGTTTTGTTTATTGACAGACCAAATAACATGAGCAGATTGGTTGTTGAAAGAAAAGTTGAGGCGAGGGATACAGTGTATTTGACGGCAATGTTTCGCGCACTCCTGCAGTGTCTACATCATGTTACGCTTAGTGTACAAACCACGTCAGTCAAGTGGCGCGTGAAAGCTTCGGTGTCTATTATTAGTATTTGAGGAATGAGAATAAAGGCATTTTGATCACGCAGCAATCGGAACTAACGGCTTTGAAAAGAAAATGTTTCGGTCTGGGCGTAAACGGCACCCAGGCGTCATACGAATGGGAAGCGACATAAAGAGCCCGCTTTCCCAAAGACCCGACGAACCTTACTAAAACTGGGCCTATATATAGTGCGTGTGGGAATATGAGGCGCACCACTGGCTAACGAGAAGAAACAAAGAGCAGGGTAAGAGGCCAGGGGCACGGCACACGTGGGCGACTCTGCCACAGTGCTTTCGCACTCCTTCTCATGGTGCCATCCAAAGTGGTTGTAAAATTTCTTACTTATGGGCCATTGCTATATCGGATTTATTTAGCAGCTAAAGGCCAGGTAGTTCCGAGGCTAAACGAGCGGCCTTCCGAACGGAGAAAGAACGCATACAGCGCGTTTTCGTTTTCAAACTTGGCTATAGTAGTTCACCAACTTCAGTGAGCAGAGACTACTTGGTGAAGTAAACATATACTGTTCATTTGTCGTGCGAACAATAAGATATTACGTTCGATTCCCAGAAAAAGTTCAAGACATCACCCTTCCGTGAGTACCTCTTCCAGGTTTTACAAGTAACAGGCTTGTGTAGTAGGCGTAGCAAGAGTTTCCAATACCTTCACGTACAAAAAACCAATTACGGCGCATCCTGTGTCGGGGTACCTTTGAATAGTTTTTTAGAAGCTATTCCTCTCTTTGGTCAGGTGTACCTAGATCTCAATACACAAGGGTGCTCTCGCATTTTTACACCTAAATGGCGACGCCGCAGTCGCATGCTCGAGCTTAATATTCAGGCCGGTTACCTAGAGTAATGTTAGTTACGTTGTACGGGATGCGCAGTTTATTCGCTCGAAAATATGGTCCAGAGTGAAGGACGGAAGGAGCACCAGTTACACTGTAACTCCGACGGGATTAGTGGCGTTACAGCATTTCTGCAACCTAACGGTGCAAACCTGCGATTTAAGCGCAGTATGAAGTGATAGAGTTGCCAAAATATAATAAACTCTTTCTTTCTTTCTTTCTTTCTTTTATTTATTTATTTAGGACAATACAGACGATTGCCTTAGGGGACACGGCTAAAGGCAAACATTGCCGTGCAACCCCTACTGTCAAGGAAATCAGCAAATATTAATGTAACCATTAGAGGTTTTCACAGATTTTCTTTTTAAATTCCCTACTGAAACGTTCCGTATGGCCGTTTCTAAATTCCATAAGTTTCCGTAAGTCATATGGAAGTATATGGCAAATGTACAAATATACGGGCTATATGAGGACTTCTTATGGAAAGGCATAGGATGATTGCAATATGCAACGGAAGGTTCCAATAGGGAAACATGAGTTGAAGATGTACAAAACCAAAATAATTGAATAATACTTAAAAATCGTAACGTGTGTATTGCAGTTTGTGGATATTCAGTTTAACCTAGACGGAAAATGTTTTTAACAAAAACTTTCTTATATCGTGCGCACCGCATATGTACACAAACAGGCGAGCGTGCTATAGAATTATTTACACTGTTTCATCTCACAGCAAGTGTTCATATCGTATTGCGCAGGTTATAATCATCGGTTCGACTGCACGTGGTCGCACTGACCTCATGATTGACGACATCGACGTTCGTAGTGGGACATGCGATGGGATAACGACTACAACAAAAGCACCCAAGCCAGGTATGTGCATGGTTGCCTTGGAGTGCAGGGCATCGTACAAGCCAGTCTAAGGCATCAAGTTACAATTCATATAGGCGGCGTGTTACTTTTATCAATAGACTGCACTTTTTCATGCTACACTAGAGGAAGCCAAGTGCAGCATTAAAGTGTAATGTGATGAGTAGTATCATACAAAGAGCAAGAATAAGGGAAAAGTCTTACGAAGTTCGAATCAGTAGATTCTACGCCGTTCTTATCTTTGTAGAGTTATGCTGAAAGCCTGATGCTTGACAATTAACACGTCTGTTGATGGCGGCTATCGACATACTTGCATATAGCTATCGTTAGAAAGAACAAAAGGAAAAACGCCATATTTATGGATGTCATTTTTGTATTCTATGTTTTTTGCCCATCCTACAATAATCACTATTGGGATTGGCAGTATGTTTAAATAAATAAAAAATAAAAACAAAATCTCAAATGTATTAAATTTGAAGAAGGGGAATCAAAGCACACTATGAGCTCAAACAGACATTACTTATTACTTTTTTTCAGTAACCATGGAAATTCCGTATGGTGGGTCTTCTTACATGCCATTCGCAGCTTTACCATGCCGCCAAGGCAGTCTCAACAATTTGAACGTATAGACATCGCTTTCCTATCAGTTACATGAAAAAAAAAACTCATTTTGTTGTTGGAGCAGTGTCATGACATCGGAATAACTAAAACGAAAAAGCACGAGGAACATCACTCCGAAAAAAAAGCAACCTGTGAAAGCGGAACAAATGCTGTCTACATATACCACATTTTATACGATAAAATATATGAATAGTGAGGGAATCGCATTAAACCACCACGATAGTAGGCCCTCCACGAGCTTTGAAAACGAGCTCATAGGGTGACACATTTGAGCGATATTCAGGCTCTAGTACATACCTACCTTTCTTTTTCTTTATGAGTGTCTTGCTCAATATTTATTACGCTAAATGCATTCGGTACCCAAAATAAAATTAAGTTTAAATACGACAAATTATTATATGTGCTCATCAAAACCACTTTGTCACTAGATACGAGAAGATGCATCGCTCGGAGATCGCTTTACCTTTTGCAAATGTATCCTATTTCAGCAACTCCAGTTGATCCTACAACGTCAGACGTTCCACAGCGGGTGTCTACGCAGGAAATTATTTCCACAGGTAATAGTATAGCTGTTTACGAACCGCATACTTTTCCCTTCTGTCCTGGAACATTGCAACGCCACAGGTATCTTTATGCTTAGCATGAGCTATACACCAAGCGTAATGTTTCAATGCACATAAGTAGCCTGAAAGGCAGGGTTTAGAATGCCCTTAACGTTTAGGCCTTTATAGTGTGCCTCTATCTTATGTGTCTTGCCTTATATAACAGCAAACAATGCAGAAACAGTGACAAGAAATGTCGTACCTTCACAACATGTAAAAAGGAACAATTCACGCAACACTTTACCCCTGAAAGCGGTGGAGTATCTCCATGTCAACCACTAATATTTGTGCAGCTACATTTCATACGCTCTTCTAAGCGGAACTAATGGAAAACAGCCTCAAAGCATCGAAGATGGATAGCCTTCCTGAACTTGCAAAAATCATTTGATATTAATTCAGCCTAAGAGATTTCCACATATCGTCCACTGGCGCGATCTACACACTTCGCTGCAGCTTACGCTTTCTCCGAAGACATTAATCTGTGGCCACCGTAAGTAACTCTTCACCACTCCTTTCCCTAGAAAGCCTCGCGTGAACGAGACTGGTGATCGTTGTGCAGTACTACCGCTGAAGAACCGCTCCCCACCTAACACAATTGAGGGGGTGTAGCAATCGTTGGTGATGCAAGAAATGTGATTCAACATCACCCATCGAGAATACGCAATGTACTTCCTCTTTACGAGTTCTGACACCTGAAATTGAAGGCTAACGACACCCGACCGAGTGGTAAATTCATGGGTGTTTTGCAGCACGACCTTGTAGGTGCCTTTGGCTACTGACTTTCATAAACAACCAATAAATGTAAGAGGAATGCCATCACTTTACCTCAAGGTTCTTTCTCAAGAGTTCGTTGTCGACGTCGTAAATGGCTCGAGAAGTTCTGCATGTTTCACGAATCGCAACGCACTCTGGTACATCTAAGTGAGGAAGCCTGTCTAATAGAAAAAAAAACGCATAAAGGGTTCAGAAACAGCGTAGCTAGGAATGCGCGTGCTTGGTTAGGTACCATGCTAAATGATCATTTTTCAGACGAAAGCATGTACATTCTTGAAGCATTGTTATGATCGCAAAATTCACATTCACATTTGTTCGGTGAGGTAGGTACACGTATAGGTGGAAGGCGGGATATTTTGTTTGATTAGGTAATTACTGAACACTACATTTGCCCTTTCAGAGGCGCCTACAGTGCCCACGGAAGTTATTACTCGGCAAGCAGTCACAAGTGAAACATCCCTACCTACGACGAGTGATACTCCGGAACCGGTGTCGAGTGAAATCCCGATGCCTCCTGAGCCAAGACCGGTCCTGGCGTGTCGTCGCGGCGAGTTCAGTTGCAGGGAGGATAACACTTGCATTCCAGCAGAACTGCTCTGTGACGGTGTTAATGACTGTCCTAATGGATTGGACGAGAAGTGCGGTAAGAATTAAGAAGAGGGGCTTTTACGTGTGCTAGCTTATTTCCAGTAAGTGTTGTTCTTGCGTTTACCTCGTTGCACGGTGTCCAAACAACGCCATTCTAATCCAGGAGCTAGTAATGTGTCCTCTGCTAATATATCCCACAGTATTGCAGAATATCTTCCACAAACATTTCAGCAGGATACCCTGCAATGGCCCCCTTTAGGCGATGATTACGTAGCACTTTTTGTAACTGTATCAATTTTTAAAAAATTATCCCGACGGTATTCAGTATCGCACTGCTAGAGTGGAAATACGGCAATATCCTAATTTGTAAATTTTCAGTGATAGCCATAATTAGATTATAACCAAATATCCAATTATTATGAAATCATTTATATTGTATTTTTGTGTAGAAATAATTAAAAGTCAGGCCCGAAATACATGGGCAACTATTCGTTCTGTTCATTCAGATCAACAAAGATATAGATATTCTGTGACTTCCCGAACACGGTACGTGGAATGACTTGTTGAACAAGGCAGCGTCTGAAGCGATATGCAGCAAAGTGAATTTATATTAGCCCAAGTTGCCCACTCAGAAAGCGTCTACTAATGTTCAAACCACGTTTTCAGCCGGTTGACGTTGCAGGCGATTAGTGATGCGCGCCTAAAATTTATATGCTCAGTTGTGCACATGGCTGCTCAACGGAGAGAATGTATTCAATGCACATCCACATACATACATACATACATACATACATACATACATACATACATACATACATACATACATACATACATACATACATACATACATACATACATACATACATACATACATACATACAGTTAAATAGCCACCTTGGTGAATTAGCGAAAAGTGTCACCGTACTACTTCAAGGGCGTGGATCCTGTTCCCAGCCTAGCTGGCCGCTCTTCAAGCGGTGTGCCTCGCACGTACAACCTGTAGGTGCGTGGTAGAAAGCCCCGGTTGCTAAATCTTATTCTTCAGTCCAGCACTGCGGAATCATATCATAGAATCGGGAGATGAAATGAGAGCGTACTGTACACTTTCAAGAGCTTGCCAATTGAGGTGCCAATTTCTGGTCCCAAGTGTGTTGATGCCGTGAATATTTAAAAGCGAAATTTACTTCATCAGCGCTAAGGCCAAGGTAATTCAAATGCAAATATAATAAATTGGCTTAAAATTTGATCTCTATTTCATCCCATCTTTCCAATTAGTACTGCAAGCTTATCTACAGCATCTTTACAGTTACTATCAGTGCCATATACAGTGAAAGTCTTGTTTCGTTCATATATTTTCTATCTTCTGGTGACTGCGCACAAGCTCCATAAGACACCCACCTATAAGTATGCACGACAATATTTAATTCATCGATTATAGAATGGCTCCTTATAACGCAGCAACCAGCCAATGCACGTAACTGTACGCTTCCGTGCAATGCTTGGTTGCTTCTCACTTCTAATTCTCTGCACTGGTTGCAGGTGCCGCCATGCGTTGCAAAGAAAACGAATTCTTCTGCACTACTGGCTCCCCCCGCACGTGCATGCCCCGTTCTCTACTCTGCGATGGACACGAAGACTGCGCAGGCGGATCCGATGAATCGTTATGCCGCAGTAAGATTAACTTGTTTTAAATTTGGCAGCACACTTATTTTCGTTGAGTGCATGTCTTCTCATTAGGCCCTGCTGTGAAGCGACTATAGCCTCTGATTATGTAAAACACAGTACTTTATGAATGGAAGGCCCGACTTCTTCATACGTGCTTAAAAAAAGATAAGCATACAGTCAAAGTAGTTATTTGTTCTCCGTATAAGCTTACGACAATGTGTTGAAAAGCAAACGGTTGCTGAGAAATTCAGAATCGCTGCGTTAAACGTGTCCAAATGTTTGTTGAATACGCTAAGGAAATAGTTTAGATTAGCAGGTCTTAGTACTAAGGATGTAGCGCCCGTAATGGCCTTGCGTACTCTAAGCGAAACGTGACGCTCTCTTGAACTCAATTTCGTTACGGATGCTACGGGTGCGGCACTCGTACTTGCTGTTCCCTTGCTGTTCCCTTGACGAGATGCGTTGCACAAGCGCCAAATGTGTGTCAACACATAACTAAAAAATACCAAAAACACTTTCAGCACATTGCGGACTCTGGTAACCCTGCTTCGCGTGTCGTAATTCAAATGTGCATCGCAACTGGAGGAAAATGCTGCGTTATCATGAGTGTCTGATACACAAAAACGGACGATGAAGGAACCATGCATGATGACACAGGCACGTTCAGCTGAACGTGTCCGTGCATTGTCAGTTCATCTTTCTTCAATATAAATATATTCCATGAAAAATTATAAGTTTAAGATGCGCAAGTGCGGTGCGCTTCTTCTATTGCCTGGCCTCATCTATATGTAGCGTTCGTCATGCCCATATACGTATGACGAAACATCACGTAATAAAGAGTGCTTAATTTCTGCTCCGCGTTTTTGTGGGTCTAATTGCTCCTTTTTACGCTACAACGCGAGGCCCTAGACGATATTCTAATGCATTCTAAATCATTCATTGCTTCGTAATTATTTGCCCCGCCACGGTGGTCTAGTGGCTATGGAACTCGGCTGCTGATCCGAGGGTCGCGGGATCAAATTCCGGCCGCGGCGGCTTCATGTCGATGGAGGCGAAATGTTGAGGCCAGTGTGCTGTGCGATGTCACTGCACGTTAAAGAACCCCTGGTGGCCAAACTTTCCGGAGCCCTCCACTACGGCGTCTCTCATAATCAGAGCTGGTTTTGGGACGTTCAACCCCAGAAATCAATCTGCTTCGTAAGTATTTAGCAATTCGTGTATTACATGGAGTCATTCGTTGGTTGAACCGCCGAGAAATTCAACGAATGATGTCGCGGTATTGAAAGTGGAGGTATTTAACGTTACACAATTCATTCGCCTTCGTAGTTTCCAAAAAAGCAAGTCAATGCTCGTAGATTACTTCAAGAGCTTTTCTTGTCACTTTAATATGCACTTCTTGAAGATATGTTCCCCTTGTGTCTCATATGCAGCATGCCCAAATTACTTATGCCAGAATGGCGGCACATGCGGATGGACGCCAAAAGCACCCAGTCCGACTTGCGACTGTCGGGATGGATACGAAGGCCGACGCTGTAATTTGTTGGCCAACACTGCATCGAGGGTGGGCAACATGCCATCAAAAGGTACCCGCTGTGTGCCACTTGCTTTGGACGGAACGTCAAAAGAATATCGCGTAGTTTGATAATGCGAATTTTGTGGGCTTTTATTTGCGTTTTCATTGTCGTTCGTGCACACTGGGCTCCCGTAGGGTTCTTAACTGCTTCTCGGGCTTTTTCCTGAGTGTGATATCAGCTACGTAACGCTTATTGAACTTCACATTTTGGAGGAATTCAATGACACTGAAAAGCGCTGTTATTTCTCCGATTGGCAAGCTTACTGCGAATGCTACATCCTCCTCTCGTTGGCTCTTTGCTGTTTACACTTTTTATCATTCCTTTCTGTTTGTGCCCGAACATATTTAGCAACCTTCTATCTTGCCTGGGAAAACGCCTGCACAAGGAATTTTTTTTCCTGCCTTCTGCGCACGCTTACCGTGGGCCCACATAATGCTCACATAAAGAGCGCACTCCCTGCTTTTGTTACCGTATTTCAGTGTTTTGCTTCACGGCGCATTTCGAGTGCAGACATGTGGCATTATCCTAACGATGGTTACCGAAATTTACGCGTTATGGCCACGCTGAATTTGGGAAGAAAACGTGCTTGGGACTGCCACTCTAAAGCGTGGCTCCTCCATCAGGAAGAACACGCATCCTTTTGCTAGAAACATTGAATAAACATTGGATCACCACCGAATGAGCTACGCACAGCATTAGCTTGGTTGCGACGCAGAAGCCTGACGGGAGAGATATCCGCGATAAAGATTTGCAGCAGCGTTTTTGGCCACGGTGATGGCTGGCGCGCATGCTGGCGTATTTCACGCCACAACAATGATTGGAGAGACGTGCCAAATTTCTCACTTGAGAGATCATCTTCAATCAGCTTAATATTACCGCGATTGTCCACACGAACATAAATAGAACGGACGACCTACAAACGTTTGTTTTTACCGCCATTGATTTGCAGTGTGTTTTCGCACGTGAAGATCTGCTGATTACGAGTTGAAGTTCAGCTAGATGACTGGTTCCGAAAGATGAAACCATGCTCTCTTGTTGGCGTAGGACCAGTCACTAGAATCTTCAATCATACATACTCTTAGCGCATTGCAAATGTTTGAGATAGCATACACCTTCTCCGTTCCTGATGTGTCAGCTTCTCAGGTATATCTGTGATAAATCTGAAGATATGCCCGATTACGATTGCACTGTGCATAGAGAGCAACATGCTGGCCGTGGGCGAAGTGCACTCAACACTCCTTATTCTTGTTCAATGTTTTTAATGAATTACTATATCAATTTTGTTGATTATTTTTCAGATTCTGCATCTCCTGGAGGCGCTGTGACGGGCGTAGTTGTTGTCTTGGTTATCCTGGCGATAACCGCCGCAGGAGTCGCGTTCGTTGTGATGCGCAGGCGACGGAACCCACAGTGAGTGTTTCACTTATTCCTGAAAATGAAAACATCTTTTGGTTTCTACTCATTACGTGCATTGAGGACATTTCACTTTCTCTAAATAGTGGCACTTTAAATCTCGCGGTTCTATAAAATATTGGTCCTCTTGCTTTCAGAGCAAAGTTAGCACTTGTTTCTTATAGCATATTCTAGAAGGATACGCAGAAAAGGCGCGCTAGCCATGTATAAATGTTGTGGATTCCATGTTCAATTTTCGAAAGAGTCAGAGATTGAGAGGTAGCTTCCTTAATCGAAAGACAACATTCAGTATCTATCTTTCTTGCTAATAGAAAAGGGTAATGACATTCGAATTGTAGGATGCCTATGTTTACATCTTCGAGCAGCCTTCGCGTGCTTTTTTCAGTGAAGGGACGCACAGGGAATGGTTTGCTTTGCCTGACTTCGACTACAATAAAGGGAAATTTTGACGTCCCTGAATGCTAGAGATAGTACGCACATTGTCCATCCATTGCGATCACAGAGTGACTCAGAGTCAGGAAAAAAGAAATAAGAATGCACATAAAAACATTGTTTCACATAAATGAAGAGCGCCTGTCATGTAGAGAGGGGCCCACGATTCTGATTTCGAGCCTTCCAGGAAAACATGCTACGGAATTGTGCATCATCCATCGAACAAGACAACAAGGATGTTTTCAAAGAAATGATTTATGACCTCATTCAGCGAACAGTTAAAGCGGCAGTAAAAATGAATAGTCAATAAGATGAAACTGAAACGGAACACGAGGGTTCAAAACTGGCGACCGTACTGTTGAATGGGTACGGGAGCATGTATGTCTCGGACAGCTGCTGAAAGTAGATCCTACTCGAGCGAAGGAAATTCCCGAAGAACAAAATTAAGTTGGAGCACACACGGCAGCAATACCCCACTCATGGCCGGAACCTTACCACTGTCATTAAAATGAAAAGTGTACAAGCACTGTAATCTAGCGGTACTAACACGCAGTCCATAAACATGGAGAATAAGAAAGAAAACTCGACCTACGTTTTATGGAACGAAGAAAGAAATGTTAGGCGCAATTTTAAGAGAAAGAAAGCGATGAGAATGGATCAGCGAGCTGACAGCGGCAACTGATATCCTTACGTCAATTAAGAGGAAAGAGTGGCCCTGGACGGGGCATGTAACGCGAAGAACCGACGACGATTGTACAGTGAGAAAAACATAACGTGTAGCACGAGGTCAAAGACACACCCTAGGCAAAAGAAAAGGTTATGTTGGGCGGTGAAATCAAGGTATTTGCAGATGTAAAGTGGAATCAGCTCGCTCAGGACAGAACCAAATAGAAGTCTTAGGGAGAGGCCTTCGTCCTGCAGTAGGATTAAAACATGCTAAGCAAGGTATTGATGATGACATTGTGATAAAATTTGCAGACGCGCAGGACAGGTTAGAGTGGATATTGGAAGGAAAAGCACTCGTCCCGCAGCGGACATAAAATGACGATAATGATCTGTAGTCTATGTTATAAAGGACCGTTTATTCTGGCCGATCACCACAAGCTGCAACGACGATCAAAAATCCGTCAACTGATGATTATATGTGGATATGAGGCAGAGAGATATAAAAGCGGTGATGACATCCTGAAATGAAGAAGAGTCTGTAATAGGTCGCGCCCACACTGATTTCCTTTGCAGTGGAAGCGGTGGCCCAGCTGCGCAATATTTTGATACCCGGCGCGTATATGGCTACAGCCGAGTGACATGAACAATCACGGCACCAGAGCAACATTGGTCGGAAGGAATTCTTAGAGGGGAGACGCGGTACTTAACAGGGGATGTCCTTTCAGTTGTCACTTCACGGTCTATGAAATTACTGCCGAATTTTTGGCACAATCCGGAAGCGAGCACAGCAATCCAAAGAACTTCATCTCCAACGGAAAAAGTCACAGCATGGTGTTTCGAGTCATAGCGATCCTTCCGGATAGATAGACACTGGTTCTGATTCGAGCACGATGAAGGAAGCCTACGAAACGAGACAAAAACTGTGCCGAAAAAGGCGTTGCTGAAGGTGCAGCAACTGCTATGAGTAACAAAACATCTAGAGGGAAACATGGCGAGAGGCCTTACACGAGGAAAAATGAAGAGCAGCCGGTGGTACGTTGTAGAGCCGTATTGTAAGCGAATGGGAGGAACGGTAGGAGAGAATCTTAGTTGGGCTCATGTACCTGGCCACCATGTCTGATAGAGTACGATGAAAATTCTCTGTCAAGCCGTTGGTCTGCGGACGGTAGCTGTAAGCGGTCTTACGGACGGTAGTTATGGCACGCAGAACTTCGGTAAGAAGGATGACAGGAATGCCTCTCCACGCTCGTTGAGGAGAATGTAAGGGAGTCCGTGGCGTATACAGATATTAGTCAGAAATAAATGGCCGACTTCAGTGGCGGTACCAGATTGTAAACATGCTGTCTCCGTATGCCGTGTCGGGTGGTCAACTGCCGTCACAATCCAGCAATTGCCATTTGAGGGCTATGGTAAGAGATCCTTACAAGGACGAAGGACTCAAGGTCCGTCGAAGCATGACTGATATATTATTCTCGATAAATTTGCGCTCGTGTGAGACCCAAGTTGTGGCCGCCGGTGAACAATGCGGGAGCCAGCGATCTGTATGCGATCAGTCGCGCCAGTCGTCAAACCGGGAGCTGCCGAGTTGATGTCGAACAGAAAAAGGCGTTTTTCCAATAGGGAGAGAAGATCCTGGCTCTGCGAAGGTGTCAGGTAAGGGCTGATGGTTGCTGACAGTAGCATGGAACAGGCAGTGAGTGGCGAAGACGTTGACTCCGGTAGACCAGTCTAGAGAGCTAAAGTTGCCTTTGGCTGAGTATGAGCAGCACATGTGAGACTTAGAAGCGGATATAGCCAGAGGTAATAAGAATTCCTCGAGATACAGCTTGGCCGTTGGGAAGAACAAGCATGTCGCCATCCAAAATGTATCTACAGCTCACGCTTATCATTCCTTTACTAGGTAGCGAAAGAACGTTGTCGGAGGAGGTGAGGAGGCGCAGGCGTTGTTCGTGGCTCGGTATAGAGCAGCTGGTGGCATTCAGGTGTACGAATCGTTCATGGCAACATGTAGCAGCGGATGCCGAAGAAATCCCATCCTAACATAGGCTCGTGGTAACACTCGCGAAATACAACAAAAGCAATATAATGGTGAATACCGTCAAGGTAAGTACGAACTGTACACTGCGCGGGAATGGCCGCAAGACGGCGTCATCACTTCTTGAAGGTGGCACCACAAGTGGACACGCATAGTCGAATTACGCGCACATGCTCAACACGAGGTTCGAAGGGCAGGTCGCACAAGTACAGGGAAAGCTGGTTAATTGGACCGTCGTTAATTCGGAAAACTTGTTGATTTGGCCTGCGCGCGTGGTGCCTACAATATATGAAGGGGTTCGTGGAGCAGAACTCTCGTTAATTCGGTAAAAAGTTTAGTGCGCATCGGTTAATTCGACTTAGCGTCGCAGCCTGTGAGCTTCCCCAGACAATGCAAAGGGAGAAACAAAGAAAAACAAAGCACTCCCATGAGCATGCCTACTGTAGACCTGAAAAAAATACGTGTAGGCCAATCGCATGGTTAGGGTTTGTTAAGAGGGAATGCTAATCGAAACAGCTTGTACAACCTCAACCAGAGAAGATATGGCATCTGTTTCGATGACGTCTTGCTTCCTTCCGCGCTGCACGCCGATTACATATCCATCGATGATGGTGTTGCCGTTTCCTGGTAGCTCACCGAGGAGGAAAAGATTCAGGGATAGGCGCTCACAACAAGTATTCCTCGGAACTGAAGTGAAGGTTATGACCAACTGCCCCAACTCCCAAAACGCACGGTAAAAGAAGCCGCGGAAGCGTTGTACGTGCTGTAGGAATTCCGTGAGGAAGCTCCAAATGCTGCCTGTCCCACGGACCATCTGATAGCTATTATAGCCATTATGGCAGCACAAATTCGCCATACGACAACAGGCGAACATTACAAACTTCATTGGCAGATGAGGGTACGTCATGCCGGGCAAAATTTAATTTTTTGTTGCTCATTCGATATTTCGACAATCGCATATTTCAAGAATTTTTCGCGGTCCCACCAGTGCCGAATTAACGGCACTTTCACTGTAGTAACGAGTTGGACGGCCGCTTTCGAGGAATTATAAGCTGTCCGGTTGGTGCAGTTTTCCTTCCTAAAACTACATCGGAGAGTTTGCCCGAGTAGGTTTTTAGTAATATGAGAGGCGCTGTTGCGAAGATAAGACAGTGGCCGCCTGGTGCGCAGAGGGTTACCTGCAGGAAGATCCTCGTGAATTAACAAGCGTGTCATTAAGGAAAGCAGGAGATGGTGATCGATGATAGGATGAGCGATGAGGGTTCGATAAGAGCCCCTTGGTGGACGGATGCCTATTCCGTCCTGGAGTGCATAGCTACCATGGTCATCCATTTGACGACGTTGAAAAAATCCGGATATATCCGTTATAACTACAATAGTCAGAAGCTGGTCGAACAGCAGGTGGAGCAGAGTAATGAGGCTGTATGCGCCCATGTAGTGACAAAGAAGACAAACGGGACGTAGTGGTCTGTGGTACGGGGACGGGGGGAGCAGGAGATAGCGTCATCACGTCGGCGTACGTCCTCACCTGTCGAGAACAGGTGGTGTCGGAGAACGTAACACGCGACGCGCATGCGATCTCTTGTTTGATGATGTCGCGCAAGTGGGTGGAGGAAGTGGGGATGCTAGGCTCCTTCACGGAGGAAGAGCACTGCCCGTGAACTTCCTCCGTGTGATGTCGCGTAGCTGTGTGCGCATTTTCAATGTTGAACATAGAAGAATTTCTGTGGCATCTACGGATAGCTGTAGGAATTGCAGTTCCTCAACGCCTTGGGAACTCGTGATTAAATCATCCATTGCGGCACGATCCTGTGTCGCGAGTGCATTGAAGGCGGTGGTTGTTGATGCCTTTAATAATGTTAAGTTGGGGCGCTGGGAAGAATAAAGGAAATATAAAGCAAAGTATTATAAATAAGTAAATAAATAAATAAATAAATAAACCATCTGTACAAAAAGGAAAGGCCCCTCCCGTACCACTAAGTATCACAAAATCTGAAGGAAAAAAAGGAGAGGGGGGGGCGGGGCAGGCGGAGAAAAATAGACTGTCGCTGGATCTTCAAGGGTGAAGTAAAACTTTTTTGTGTGCAAAAGTTTGCCCTCAACTTTTATCTGCAAAATGCTTAAAGAATATCTAGTAAGGCTTGGCATTTTTAAAACATTTCATGTGATTATTCTACAGTTAGACTATTGTGTGACAGTTTTGGTTTATATATATGGCATATATGGTTGTGACATATGACATATATGGTTTTGAAGGCTTAAAGATTGGCATGTCTTTGTTGACCTCCTATATCTCACTATCATCAGCCATCGCTCTTTTTCTTCCCCTTTGCCCTTTCCCAGCGTAGAGTAGTAGGCCAGAGCAAATTACAGCTCAGGCCGACCTTGTGCTTTTCTGTAAATAAAGCTCTCTCTCTCTCTTTCTTTGCTGAGCCAATGTGTGAGCCCTTTCGTTATACTGTTCATCTCAATTCTAGCGTTGTGGAAAAATAGTTGTGGTGCAATGAATTAGCATGATGCTGAATGCGTCTACTAACTTTGTACTGTGATTTTTCGATGATGAATGCGATAGTCTTAGCTTTCTTTAGGTTTTCAATTCTTGTAATGAGTCAGGCTTGATAACTTGTTTTAATACAATTTATATCCTTCGTTGATTTTCTTTGTGCTTCCTTTTGCAATATCATCCATAAGTTTCAGTGGTCGCTCATGCTTATTTGATCGGTTTCGGGCATGGTTTAATTGACGCGTGTGCACAACGCTAGCACATTCTTAATGTATGAGGTGTACGGTTTGCCAGGGAACTGGAAGCGCTCACCAAGTTGGTTTTTCACCACCTCTGCACAAACAGAGGAAGAGCCGCAGATGTCACGAACTTACTGTGTAAACGTCGGCCAGGCGGGGAGATCTGTCTCATGGTTCCAATAGCAGGTTTTCGCGACATCGGACAAATAGGAGACATATCGCAACTTCTGGGCATTGTCCCACCAATTGAAGCAGCTTACAAGATTTTAGTTCTGGAGCCAGTCCTCGACGTCATCACACTGCAGCGCAGCGAGGACGGTTGGGTCACCATGGCGATTGTGGTTGCCTGTAACAGATGGCGAAAGCTGCGCTGCGGTGGCAGTATCCGACGTCCCTTGATTGTCTTGAGGAGACAGTATACATCCGACGTGCCTTGAGTGTCTTGAGCAGGCAGTATGGCAGATGCTATACGGCGACCCAAAGGGAGCTGCAGTGAGAATTGCGAGGGGTGTTGAAGATAGCAAAGTAGCTTCCACCACTTATAATGAACCGTTTATTCTTACTGATCACGAGCTGCGACGAAGATCAAACCGTCCAGCTGATGGTAAGATGTACTCATGAGGAAAATATAGGAATCATGATTATATCCAGAGATCAAGGAGTGTCATTATTAGGTCGCTCTCACAATATCTATACCACGCAGACAGTGCAGGTCAACACTATCAAAAAGACAGCTCAACTTTATGCTCACCAATCAGCAACCACAGTAATACCTACGATGCCCTTCCTGTTTAAGCCTTTGCTTCATAGGAATACTGCCCGTTTCTGAGCACTGCTGAAAATTACTTCGATCAATTGCAGCTGCGAATATGGTGTTCACTTGCACATTACACTTGGATTAATTGTCAACGTGGTACTGTCGGACCTTCTCAGTGCGCGTTTTTCTATTTCCTTATTTATTTTTTGCCAGTTTAACAACTACAAGCTCATATACTTACACCGTCACGGTTTAAATATAAGTATTTCCGGGAAAGTTGTGCTTTTAGCAATGGATGAAAAGGATATTGGCTCCAACACGTACTTGGGTATGGAACAACTGTGTGCAGTTATTCCTATCTCTCAACTGTGGTTTCGTTCGCTCTTCCGCCAGTAACGGCACGAACTCGATCGTGGTTTGAGCACCAGGACGACGTCAGTAGCAGTAACAACTCTGTGTGTGACAGGCTATTTAATCAGTAACATCATCGCATCTCGAAGGATCACTTGTTGCTTGTAAATAGTTTGCAGTGTACATTAGCATAACTATGTCAACGAGATTAAGGCATTACTCTAGTTGCGCAATTTTCATAAGTCATATTGTGTTCCATAAAATCTATTTTACTTTGCAGGAGCACGCCAGTCTTCCTCAACAATCCTTCATACGATGCGTCCACAGACGAAACAAGTAAGCAAAATCTGAGTAGAAGTTTCTGTTATCCTTGAAAATTGCCTTAGCATGCACACAGTGGTTACTTAACATGTGGAAATATTTTCCATTACCACCCTCTGCCTTCTTACATTGAACGATAGTATGGAGAGGAAGAGCTTCCACACCTGAAAAAAATCCTTGCAAGAGAACTACATTTTATTACAATATTGTTCATCATGTCGTTCCTCAAAAAAAAAAAAACAGCAGTGAATGCTTGAGACACTGGTTTAGTGCTCCTGTTATGAATGCTTGCGGGAAGCTGTAAGGGTGTAGGCTAAAGAAAAACCATGAACATTCAGACGCAGCGTCGAGACAGTGGTGTTCCGTTGATTTCGAAAAATTGTTTTCAGTGCTTCCGCTCGAAATCGTAATCAGTCGTCAAGAAAGCCACGTGTCTGATGTCACTGCTTCATGATAAGTGTTTTCTTCTGAACGTGTGGCCAGGAACGGGTAGTGCCGTTGATCTGTCACAAAAATGATGTTATGAAAGGCGGTTCTACGCAATGCATATACCGAATATTACTGCACAGGCTACTGTACATTCAAGATTTTTGAAATAAGCGTAAAATTTTGCTGTGAAGTAGAGCTCAAGTTTCCATAAATAACTATATAATCTATGTGTGGTGTCCTCTTTTTACATTCTAGGTCTCTTCCATTGACGGGCCATCCTGGTAACATACTTACAAGACAAGCATGCACACGCTGTACAAAAGGAAGAGGCTTACGCATGCTAACTGCTTTATTTATATTGTTTTTTTTTTGTGTACATGAGAACGAACGCATGCCCAGGGCTAATAAAGCAGTTGTAGAAGTACAGGTTGCGTTATTCTGCATGCTGCCTCGGCAACATTGTACAAGGACATGACGCACAGCAAGACCACCATTTCAGAAGCGGCCAGTGCAGCGGTTATATGTAAAGCAATGGGAAAGAAAGAACGAAATGATTAAATGTAGTCTTTGCGTGCGACCGCTAAGCAACAGTAAAAATACGAAAAGCAAAAATCGTGGAAGACAACCTTGAAGTGGTGATAGCTTGTGAGTGTTATTTTTGTCTGAAGAAGGTAATGCAAATCGAGAACAGCCGTTTCAGGCTGTGTGCAAACGAGAGTAATGTAGTACGAGAATTAGACTATTCTCTTATGGGTGAGCTATGTCATTTAGATTAATAATATTGCAGTCTGTGGAAGAGAGCCCTGCACGACCGATAACCATATTCGTGACAACCCTGTGGACGTCGATATTTTGTAGCGATACCGCATATCATGGTAGTTCCAGCTTGATGCTCTTGGAGGGTGGTGAGAATGAAGATCCCTTCAAGTTATCAACGGAGTTAGCCAGCCGTGAGTTGTGCATGGTAGGAATAGCACAGGATAAATCCCAAGGCAATGCTACAAAATGCGCTGCAGTTTTGCCTCCAAAATTTTCATACTGCTCGAAACTGTTCATTGCGTGATGCAATCCACGCAGCAAAATTTCTTGGTTCGAAATTACGAGAATAAAAAAAATTACATCATCTCCCGCTAAAGGGGACCATACGGCGATACGAAGCAGCACGGGGGTGCACACCCCGTTTACATGGGCTTGGCTAGGTGTTGCGTTTGCATCGGTTTGACGCTAGCCGACGCTGCCTGCGTCAGCGTTGTCTCTCGCGTGCGAGGGTGAGTTCTCGCTCCTTGCGAGCTGGTAAAGCGTTCATCGAAGAAAGAGCGTTTCGACAGTCAACGCGCGCAGTTCGGAGAGTAGAGGAGGAATGCCGAGAGAAGAGGAGATGAGACAAGGAGAGGAGGGGAGGAAGATGCGCATGCGCAGTGCGGGTGTGGACGCCACACGGCGGATGGATGGATGGAGGGAGGAAGTGATATAGCCCCGACCATAAGCTGCTTCACATCTAAAAGGGATGCGCCTCCGCTAACATTAAACCAGGGGAGGTGCGAAGCATATAACGGACGCACCGTTAATGCTCATATCGCGATCCGTTCGCAAAAGGTAAAACCTTACAAGCGAAACAGAATGGGTTGTCAGTGGATCGTTTTCCGAAAAGTGCGCGGCAGAGAAAGACGCATAATTTTCTTGTCGGCGGCTGTCTTTCCGTTTCTTAAGCAGAGTGCGCCGCAATCCACCGGTCCATACAAGACACATTTTGTAGCGGCTTTGGTCGTGCAGTACCCAAGCAGCGCGTCGATAGCACGCCGCCTCGCCGCTACCACAGCTGTCATCGACGCGCTGAGATTACCAAAGCAGAAGCTACAGGAGCACATTCGCACGAATATCTACTACTCTCTGTCGTTCTCAGTTGGCGGCACGACCGCTCCGTACTAAGACTGCAGTGGAAGTGAGTCGGCGTTCATTCAAGAGTAAATTTGCTGTCTAAACACATTTGGTTTAACCGGACATCGCTTATACACAAAGTATAAAGCGGCATAAAGCAAACGCCGAGACGCCAGACGCACCAGCGTTCGTAGCGTTGGCGGGTGGCCATAACGGCAGAATGTATGTTTCCAACACTACGCGCAAAACGGCTCATCATCGCATTTCTCTTTTATATGTGTGCTAAGCCTCTCAGTAGTGCGCGTTTAGCATGACGTCGGAGATTACACCGTCGCAAACTGAAATACCACGCCCCAAACATGCTTCGGCTTAGGCACGCCAGCCTGCGTAATGTGAGGCAACTGCGATAGCACAGAGAAACGCTGCATTGAGAGTAAATGATGTTACCACTGCTTGATGTTGTAAATGATGTTACCACTGCCTACGGCCACTGCATTGAGAGTAAATGATGTTACCACTGCCTACGGCCAGCAACTTGCGGCAGTTTTATCGGGGCGCGGGACGCGGGATAACTCCCGCGTCCCGATAAACCGACCAACGACTCCCGAACACCGCAGAGCGGCAGGTGAAGCCGGATCGAGTGAAGTGGTGAATCCACAGCGTGGCTGTTCGCCAAACTGGCGGTTTAAAAGTTGGTAGTAAGAAGGGGTGGTGGGCAGGGCGTTTTACGCGGGAGAACAAAATATCCGGAATTTAATTAATAAAGTTCACCACGTGTTTATTATGCAAGTGCGTTCATTAAGCGAGTAAATACGGTAGATATCCTCGCCTGTCACAGGCATAATGCCGCCTTTTCGGGCCACATTTTGATAACCCTGCCTCCCCACGCCTTCATCGACCGTGTGCAGCAAACACTTCGCGTACAGTGACTTCTGCTACCCACCGTACGCGCCACTCTTCGGTAAGTTTGTGACCGTGTTTAAGCGCCTCGCCAATACTTAAGCCGTTTATTGCACGCAGGCTATAAGCATAGGCGACTTACACCAGGTGCGGTGCCGTCCCACAACCTGCCGCGAAGGCCCCTAGACAAGGAGCCGACGACGCGGCCTCCGAATCGCCTCGCGGGTAAGCGCGCCTCGTGAGCTCAGCTGAGCGGCGCAGGATGTATGAGACTACGGCTGCGTCTGGATGGTGTACTACGTATTTTACCTATGAAGCCAAGCGCGCGCCTAGAGGACTGCTAATCATAAATTCATAACCTGTTGCCGCTGCCGCGAAGGCCCCTAGACAAGGAGCCGACGACGCGGCCTCCGAATCGCCTCGCGGGTAAGCGCGCCTCGTGAGCTCAGGTGAGCGGCGCAGGATGTATGAGACTACGGCTGCGTCTGGATGGTGTACTACGTATTTTACCTATGAAGCCAAGCGCGCGCCTAGAGGACTGCTAATCATAAATTCATAACCTGTTGCCGCTGTTCAGTGCACATTCTCTAAAATTTTCACCTGAGGCAGCATGCGGACACTTTTTTTAAAGCGGAGCTCTTTAAGCTTTTCGTTAGGCTGCGTGGCGTGAAACTCGACCCAGCTTGCCTTTACCACGTTAATCTCTGTGGCCTTGTGAGTGGCATAATCAGCGATTTACTATTTGCAGGCCCGTAGTCCGTAGGGGGGGGGGCTAGGGGCGACGGTGATGCGACCTCCGTTGACGGCCTCGACCGCGCATTCAACAACATGGCCTGCGTCGTACACCGCCTCGCCCTCGACGAGACACCGCGACGTTTCGCAAGCTTTATCTACATACTTGTAGATGCTCGAGAACGGCACGCTTACTGTAATATCGAAAGAAACACCCAAACTAATTAGTATCGTACGGCGGAAACAAGATAACGAGCGCGTGCCTTTTCGGGCCACATTTTGATAACCGCCTGTCCTATTGCTAAGGGGCACCTCGAACATACTTATTCTCGTTCATGCACTTCAATCAATACGTCGATTTGTTCGCCAATGCGAATTATCCGCAAACCATCCTGCTGAACTGCCTTAAACCATTCAGACTGAATCATTCGACTTTATTATCAACATTGTCACGCTATTGTGACAAAGAAGGACGCAGAGCACAAAGCGTTGCAACAGTGGCAAGCCCAATCGTTGGTCGCCGATAAAAGTTATCTGCAGCGAAATTCGTCGGCTATGACACAAACGTCACAGAATATTCCTGCTTTGTCAATTTCGCGAGCCCATCTAAACATACGCACACGCGTCGTTCGTGCAAACTTAGTAATATTGGCTTCGAGGGCCCCTACTGGAAAAGCCGGCGCTCCGGTCTTTATGATGTGGTGCGAGGGATCACGTGGCCAAGTCGCCTGTTTCCGAAGCGGCGAGGAGAGCTGAAAACGGACTTTTCTCCGTACATCCCCGAAAAGCGTCCGCAAATCGGCCTACTGCAAACTGCAGCGCCACAGGGCACCAGCGTCCAGCGCCATGCCTAATTATGAGACCAGTATGGCGCGGCATACTGGGACGCGCGGGTTACTGGCGCACAAAACAGATTTATAGCAAAAAAGCGTGATGCTTGCTTACCATGCATGCATAAAATACATAAATATAAAGAGAGTACACATAACAAGAAAACGACGCATTATGACAAAAAAGAATGGCAGATCCCACGTGCAGTGGGAATCAAGGAAATGCGAAGCACACATCAGGAACGTAAAATGCATTTGCATTGTTGTCTCGCTATACCGAGTTTGGTGCATATGAACTTAACGAAACGGCCGCAAGAGCACCATGACTGTGGGATGAAAGCCATGCCGCTCATACACGCATGTCATGATTCTAACGTTGTGACCTGCCATTTACGTTCGTCATACAGTCGTGTTGTGCCATAGCAATTTTGGTATATATCCCATTAACGAAACGAGTGGCATGTAGATCATGCCGCTCATGACATCTATGTCAGGATTTTCATCTTATGACCTGTCATTTATGATCGTCATTCAGTCATGACATGCATATCATGATTTTCGTGTTGTGACCTGTCAGTCATGGTCGTAATGCAGTCATGTTGTGGCATGCCAATTTTCGCATACATCCCATTAACGAAACGGCCAGGAAAGCACCAAGAGCGTCGCATGTAAATCATGTCACACATGACATGAATGTCATGATTTTCATGTTATGACCAGTCATTTATGTTCGCATGTAGTCATGTTGTGGCATACCAATTTTCGTAAACATCCCATTAGCGAAACGGCCAGGAGAGCACAAAATCGTAGGCGGATAGATAGATAGATAGATAGATAGATAGATAGATAGATAGATAGATAGATAGATAGATAGATAGATAGATAGATAGATAGATAGATACGCTCAAAGTCGCCGAAGTTCGCTAAGAAATGCTTCGCATTTAAAAACCACATTCACGACCAAGATTCGAGCGTGGCACATTTCGATTACCAAGGCTACTCGTTCCCACTGCACCATGCCAGTGGCATTTTCTTTATCACCTGGCTTAGGTACATCACACACCGGTAGCGAGCTGCTAGTGAAGTGCCATTGCTAGTAAAGGAGGGAATGCTCTTGCGTAAGACCTCTGCCCACTAGCGTCAAAAACGCGCGCAAAACGCCGCGTGCGGCGAGCGCGTACGCGGCACGCCACGTCAAGTCCGCACTCGCGTTTTGCGACAAGCGGCTACCAGGCAGCCATGAGCGACACGTTGCCCCGACTTGTCGTGTTCCACTCGAAAGGTGTCGCGAAAACGTAAGCTCTGTTCAGGCGATTTCGTCTTTCGTCGACCACGCGTGTCTCTAGCGCTACGGCAGGTCACGCAAGTGAAAGCTGCTACTGCGAAGATGCTCCTTGCTCGGCGTCTCGGTAGGCTTAACGAAAACTTCATATAGGTCTGGACGTGGCCTCTGAAATTTAGCGACGGCCATGTCGCTTTCCCATCTCAGAGGCTGTGCATTATGGTTCTGCACTTGATGGACAGGTGGCGCAACGTCTCCGCGGGTCGCTTCTGATTGGTGCTTGTTGCGCGGCTGCCACGAAAAATGGGCCTAGAGCACGACGTCTAAAGCTGCCATGCGTCCCTGACGCTTTTCACGAATCTTGCCGCTCGCGACAGCAACGCTCGCCGCACACAGCGTGTCGCATGTGTTTTAGCCGATAAGGGGGACCGGCGTTGTGGGCTGAACACACGTTTTGAGTTTGCACCCGATACGACGTCCAATGCCGTGTGCTCCGACATGTGGCATACGACGATTGAAGACACACACACGGGCGACGAGCGATCAACGAGGAGGCTCCGCCCACGTCCAGCGCGTCGGCATACACGCTCGTAAAACATCGCATCCCTCTCGTTACCTACAAAATAAACAGTTTTGTTCAGCCTTGTTTAGTTTGTATAACAGCACCGACAAACACTGCCCATAAAATTTTGCCCTTGCAAGCGACAAGCATATCCTAACAGCCCACCGTAAGTGACGACTCCGAGGGTTGGCCTTGCTGCTGATGCCGTAGCCGTCGTTGTTCACTCTCAACCGCGAGCTCGTCACTACGTGCTCATTTTCGCCAACATCATTAACTTCTGCACTTATCCCTTATGAAAATTTTCGTTGAAAAATGTTGAGAAAATATTGAGCAACAGCAATGAAGGGCAAGTGAGTTCTGCGGAAAGCCACAAGGTGGAGTAACGTTTATGAAAGGGAAACGGGTGGATGCTAATTTTCCCTTTCCTCAACAATGGGCATTGTAAAGTTATTCAGAAATTGTTGAAAATATGTTGACAGGTTGTGAACAATTGGCTGTTGACTTCCTGTTGAAAAGTTATTGACAGTTGCAGTTGTGCCAAAATGTTGATTGCTTTTGAGAAATTGTTGCCGGCCATCATGGAAAAAATGTTGATAAAGTGTTGACTGACAATGTCATTGTAACATTCTTGATGAAACGTTGCTAAACATTGTCGGTAATTGCTCTTTATTGTTGAAAAATTGTGATGTGCAATCTTGAACAATTGTTGAAAAAATGTTGCAAAACATAATATGTCAAGATCAAACGTAATGGTTTTGAGGGAAAGTTCATCAATAATGAAACACCTTGAAATTATTATATGTCTCATTATAAGCGTCCAGTTACGTTTCACGCTTGTCTCCTCTACATTTAAAAGGTTAAAGAAAGCTAGACAGGCGTCCAAAGTAGGATGCACAGAGCTTTATTGGAAGGCATATGATCCAAAAAAGTTGCACAGAATTACAATAACTACTAATCACATGTTCCCAAATACAAATAGCTATACTGACAAAGACTACTTCGGTCTTTTGAATTTATATTTAACATCAAATATTATTACATGGCAAAACAAAAAAGGGAAATAGACATCATATGAAAATGGTAGGTAGGAGGAGGAATAAGCGTTTATTTTCAGAAACGGCGATTTTCGCCCGAGGTGGGCGGCTCTCTCAGTCCAGAAAGCCGTTGGCTGATGCCGCGGCCCGTGCCCGGTCCACCAGACTTCGCTGGTCCTCCAAGCTCTGGGCCGTTAACATTGCCTCCCACGTTTCTTCAATCACTTCTGGGGGTTCTGGAGCGTCATCTTCGGAGTTGTTTTCGCGGTGTGGGCACACCAGGACCATGTGTTGGAGAGTGTCCGGTACATTACAAAAACGGCATAAGTATGGGAACTCTGTGGGGTGGATCCGGTGCATAATAATTCCATGTGCGTATGTGTTCGTTTGCAATCTGCGGAGGGACGTGGCGTCTTCCTTGCCTAATTTGGATGTGGTTGTGGATATTAGCGCCTTTCCAGTCGGTAGTGTTCCAATATGTCGGCATACTTGATTGGAATGTCCTCGACCCTCGTCGCTTTGTGGAGCCCCTGTGGCAGGAAATCCCGGATGTTATGCTCTCGGGCGACAGCATGTGCTGCTTCGTTACCTGCCAGGTGTTCGTGACCTGGGGTCCATACGACGTGATGATGATGTATGATGTTTTCTGGCGCAAGGGCCGTTTCACGGCCAAAGAGCGCCATTTCATGGGACAAAAGATATGAGCAATGGTTATGGTAACTGGCTGTAAAGGGGCCTAAAATTCCACGCGCGAAAGGCGGGTAAAACATATACATTTTAAAATAATGGCAGTGGCATGAAATGTGTGCAGTGAGAACGAGTGGCAAAACCGTCATGACAATAAAACTATGGAGATAGGGTATGAACACGAATGCCTCGTCAGTGCCCTTGTATCCAAGGGCCACGAGGCAGGTGCTTTACAATGTGTCTACCGCAGCAACGACTTCTCTTCAGAGGTCGTGCTGTGGATTACCAGGGTAAATAACATGAAAACTATGAACATCTTTTAAAAACGCGAACAGTGAATCATGTTTGAAGAGCGGATCCCTACCGATGAACATCGCTGGATGAAGAGGCATTTGTTCTCGATAGATTAATGGGAAATGCTTTTTTTCTAATAGGATCTAAATGACTGCATTGAATGAGAATATGTAGGACGGTAAGGGGTTGACCACATTTATCGCACATGGGTGGGTCACCACCAGACAGAAGGTGTGAGTGTGTACTGTGTGTGTGTCCTGTTCTTAACCTTGTAAGTGATACTTGTGTGCGGCGTGACTTTGATACTGGCGGCCAGTCACCAAGGCGCGGCTTGATAACGTGCAGTTTATTTTGCATGTGTCTATCCCATGATCTCTGCCAATACGCTCTGAGCTGTCGTTTGAGGAAGGGTTTTAAGTCAAGCGCAGGAATAGCTATGGATGTATCGGCAGTGCACTCGTGGACGGATGCAGCTAGCTGGTCTGCCATCACGTTACCTTGGATCTCGCGATGCCCAGGCACCCAGCACACTACGACTTGCTGTTTGAATGTGTAGACTGTGCATAGAAGTGAGTAGAGCGAGACAAGGACGGGGTTTTTGTGTTTTTAAGGGTTTTCAGAGCTTTTAGCACGCTTAGAGAATCTGTGTATATTATTGCCTTTTGTAGTTTTAGTTGCTTAATGTGTTTAACGGCCGCAAGTATCGCATAAGCTTCCGCTGTGAAGATGCTTGTATTAGGATGCAGAAGGCTGGCATCTGAAAAGGATGGTCCGACCGCTGCGTAGGATACACCATATTGAGACTTCGATGCATCGGTAAAATATTCAGGATAGGGGTATTTGTGCTGTAGTTCTAGGAAGTGTGTATGGATGTGTGCAATAGGCGCATGCTTCGTCACTTGTAAAAAAGATACATCACAGTCTATGAGCTGCCACTGCCATGGCGGCAGCTGTACAGCGGGGGACATCACGTGGTGCTCTAACAGTGGGACTTCCATTTCTCGGGCAAGACATCGTACACGTAGCGAGTATGGTGCTCTCAATGCAGGACGATTATTAAATAGCTGAGAGCTAGATAAATCATTTACAGCACTGTACGTGGGATGTTCATTGTTTGCACTGACCTTTAGGAAATAGATAAAGGAACTGTAGCTTCTCTGCAAATCAAGTGACCATTCGTTAGATTCCACGTAAAGGCTTTCTACGGGAGTCGTCCGAAAAGCACCCGTAGAAAGGCGGATGCCTAGATGGTGGACGGGGTCCAGCATCTTTAATGCGCTTGGTGTGGCCGACTGATAAATTGTGGCCCCATATTCTAGACGTGTAAGTATGAGACTTTTGTAGAGATTCATAATGCATTTTCTATCGCTGCCCCATGATGTACGTGACAAAACCTTGAGAATATTCATAGTTTTCATAGACTTATTTTTTAGGTGTTTTATATGTGGTACAAAGGATAGTTTCGCGTCTAAAATAACACCTAAGAACTTGTGTTCTGTTCTTAAAGGCAGTGGATGTCCCTGTAGATGAATATCTGGTTCGAGGTTCACGCCTCTTTTCCTGGAAAAAAGAACGCAGGTGCTTTTTTGTGGATTGAAGCTGAACCCATTTTCGTCGGCCCATTTTGACATGTTATTAAGAGCAAGCTGAACTTGCCGCTCGCATATTGCTAGATTACAAGATTTAAATCTAATCTGGATATCATCAACATAGACTGAAAAGAACATATTCCGCGGGATACACAAACGCAAGGAATTCACTTTTATAATAAAAAGTGTACAACTGAGTACACCACCCTGAGGTACTCCGGTCTCCTGGACAAATGGACGTGACAGAACTTTGCCGACACGAACACGAAATGTTCGGTCGGACAGGTAGCTCTCGATTATGTTCAGCATTTTTCCACGTATACCCAGTTCTGAGAGGTCCCTCAATATCCCAAAGCGCCATGTAGTATCATACGCTTTTTGCATGTCAAGAAAAACAGAAAGGAAAAACCGCTTGTGTGCGAAAGCTTCACGGACGTTTGTCTCAATGCGCACGAGATGATCAGCTGTAGATCGACCCTCTCTAAAACCGCACTGATATGGGTCAAGCATTTTTTCGGATTCCAGGAAGTGTAGCAGCCGACGGTTGATCATCTTCTCAAAAAGTTTACACAGGCAACTTGTTAAAGCTATAGGCCTATAGCTTGAAACCAAAGATGGATCCCTTCCCTGTTTCAAAACAGGGATAACAATAGCTTGCTTCCAAGAACTAGGTATTTCACCCGAGAACCATATGGCATTGTACAGGGAAAGGAGCGTTTTTTGCGTTTAGGAAGGTAAGTGTTTCAGCATTTCATATACCACACGGTCAGAGCCTGGGGCAGATTTGCTGCAGCAGTTTAGCGATGCGTGCAATTCAGCTATGCGGAAAGGTTCGTTGTAGGCCTCGTATTGTCCAGATTTTCGTTCCAGTTTCTGTGCCTCCATTCTTGCTTTATAGTGTTGAAAATTTTCAGAGTAATGTGCCGAGCTGGAAACATGTTCAAAGTGCGCACCCAGGAAGTTCGCCTGGTCTTCCAGGGTGTTGCCCTCTGCACTTACTAAAGGGAGTGAATATGTCTCTCGGCCTCTTATTTTATTAAACCTTCTCCAGACCTTAGCTTCATCTGTATACGAGTTTATGCTCGACAGATACTTCTGCCAGCTCTCTTTCCGGGCCCGCCGGCGTGTCCTCCTGCCTTGAGATTTGATGCGTTTAAAATTCACTAAATTCTCTGCCGTCGGGGAGTTACGCAGCAACTGCCATGCCTTGTTCTGCATTTTCCGCGCATTTCTGCATTCATCGTTCCACCAGGGAACACGTCGTTTGGGACCTGTGCCCTTCGTTTCAGGAACACACTGCGACGCAGCATAAATTATAAGAGCTGTAAAATACTTTACAGCATCATCTATGGTTAGTGCGGACATCTCGGCCCATGTCACGTGGGTAAGAGCTCGGTACTGTTCCCAATTGGCAGAGTCGAGTTTCCACCGAGGAACTTGCGGAGGAAGCTCATTTTGTTTCGGCGTACTTAGGATTATCGGGGAATGGTCACTCCCATACGGGTTTTTAAGAACACTCCATTTAAAATACGGTAAAGGCGTCGGCGATGAAATACTAAGATCTATGGCAGAGTATGACTTGTTAGCGAGGTTAAAATATGTGGGCTCCTTCATGTTCAGGAGGCATACTCCGGAGGACAAAAGAAGTTGTTCTATAAGGCGACCTCGCGCGTCGCAGCGAGAATCGCCCCACAGGCTACTTTGTGCGTTATAATCTCCAAGAACCAAAAATGGTTCCGGTAGTTCCCCTATTAATGTTTCTAGATCGCGCTTCTGAAGGTGATAATGTGGTGGTATGTACAAGGAGCAGATAGTAATGAGTTTATCGAAAAATACTGCTCGGATGGCCACTGCCTCAAGAGCCGTTTGGAGCTTCACATGCTGGCATGCCACACTTTTGTCCACGATTATGGCAACGCCTCCAGAAGATGCAACAGCATCTTCGCGATCTTTCCGTAAAATTAAGTGTTGTCGGAGGAAGTTTGTCTGTCTAGATGTTAGGTGTGTTTCTTGGACACACAGCACTTTTGGATTAAATTCGCTTAGAAGCTCTTGGATGTCGTCTAGGTTTCGCAGTAATCCTCTGACGTTCCATTGCATGATTTTGTATGTGCTGAAAAAAAAATGTGCTGTGTGTCTCAAAATTTGTAGAATAAAGCTTACTTAACAGGGCCCTTGTTAGGCCCTGTAATTGGCGTCTTCTCTTTTTTGGAGCGGTCGAGAGAAGCTCGCCGCTCCTTCGACGCCACCAGCGCCGTTTGGTTTGGACTGGTGTCCATGGCCTCTTCCGAGGCACTGGACACCCGTTCCATGGAGTGGTGTCGCATAGACTTCGTCTGGTGAGACGAAGCCTTAGACCCCACCGCACCGGAGGTCGACGTGGCCTCCTTGGACCCTACGGTGCTCGTAGTGGCCACCGGTGTGGTCTGGTTGAGGGTGGGCGGGGCAGGCTGGGCTGCTCCACCATGGGGGCGGGTGGCGTTTGCCTCGGCACACTGCGCGTGGTCCGGGCAACCGCGATAGGCCGTTGTGGTGCTGCCCCCTGTCGCACCACTTCGGCAAAAGACGTTTTCGTTGCAAAAGACGGTGAAATGCGTTGTCGCGCCTCACGGAAAGTAATGTTCTCTTTGAATTTTAGAGTAATGATTTCTTTTTCTCTCCTCCAAGCTGGACAGGCTCTGGAGTACGCAGGGTGATCTCCATCGCAGTTCGCACAGTGTGTCTCGTCGTGAGTGCAGTCTTCAGCAGAATGGCCTGTTGTTCCACATTTTGGGCAAGTAAGCTGCCCTCGGCAGCTCTGAGAAGCGTGACCAAACCGTTGGCATTTAAAGCAACGTCGCGGGTTGGGGATGTACGGCCTAACATGAAGTTTCAAGTAGCCGGTTTCTAGAGTCTCAGGTAGGATATTCGAACTGAAAGTAAGTATGAGATGTTTAGTCGGGATTTCATTGTTGTTTCGCCTGATTGTGATGCGCTGGACTTGTATAACGTCTTGATCTTTCCATCCATCCAGCAGCTCTGCTTCACTCAGTTCTACAAGATCTTCGTCGGACACTACGCCTTTTACGGTGTTCATTGTGCGATGTGCTGTCACAGAGATCGGAAAATTGCCAAATGACACAAGGTGTCCTAGTTTGTCGTACTGTTCTTTGTCACGGATTTCAAGAAGATCGCCGCTTCCCATTTTCGTAGCTTTATAGCCTGGGCCAATTGCATCAGTCAAAGATTTGGAAACAAGAAATGGTGACATAGTTCGGACTGTTTTGGTTTCATGTTTACTGTGCACAACGTGGTACTTAGGAAAAGCTTGCTTCTGTTTCGCAAAAAGGAACGGTGTATCTTCGGTGCGCCACCTCTTCAGGGAGCGATCAGGGAATGTGGGTAGGGAGTTTGCCATGCGAAATGTGGACAATTCGGCGGCGATCGTGGCCGCCCACCACCGAGCCCAACAAGGGGATGCTACAAGGTTTAGTAACACTTGGAGACGCCAGCCATGCATCGCCACTATAACCAAATATAACTGTCCAAGGTTGGATAATTACACAAGGTTAACCCTCGCCGCCTGGAAAGTCGGAAGTGAACAGAAGAGATGAGGAGACAGGAAAGATTTAAAGTGAGAGAGAAAGACGAAGCTAAGAGGAGAGAGAGACAGGAAAAGGCGACTGCCGATTTCCCCCGGGTGGGTCAGTCCGGGGGTGCCTTCTACGTGAAGCCGGGGCCAAAGGGGTGTGTTGCCTCTTCGGGGGGCCTTAGAGGTCCAATCACCCGGCGTC
Organism: Hyalomma asiaticum; assembly: GCA_013339685.2. Taxonomy (NCBI): domain Eukaryota; kingdom Metazoa; phylum Arthropoda; class Arachnida; order Ixodida; family Ixodidae; genus Hyalomma; species Hyalomma asiaticum. The sequence goes on along the minus strand of CM023483.1, from coordinate 124,226,497 downwards.
GGCTCAACCCCCAGGATCCCCTTTTCCCCGGACACGGCAAAGCCACGCACGGCGACACGTGGGAGGGGGTCGAAACCCCCCCGTTGGCTCGGGTCCGTGGTGTCGCCACACACCAAGCGCCTGCTCGCGCAGACGCGCCTGCGGGATTTGGGCTGTCTGGTAGCCGTCTATACGGTGTGTGTACTTAAACACTGTTGGAATATGAGCATTGACATTGTCTTGTTTGTAGTTGCTTCCCAACCTATAGCATGCTTTTTCTATTCTTCCTGTGCAAGTCTCTTGTTTTAGTATGTGTCTTAACCAATTGCTGAAAGAAAGCATACTAAACGTTTTTCTAGGTGCACTGTGCAGATCTGCAGTTGTGAGATTTGTGTGTGTGTGCGATGTTGCCTGGTTGCTCATTGATAGCTGTATTTGATGGCTTGATAACTCTTGGTAGCTTCAGTGTTACTGTATGAAAGCATGGTTCGCTTAATGTCAGGAACATTTCCGTATATTCCTATCACGTTTTCATTGCAGATAATACTGTTGTGATTCATGAGATGACTGATCTCTTACGGTGCTTGTGTTTACAAAGCGTTGAATAGGTAGGGTCCCGTAAGCAGCAATTTCAGTGACTTCGAACATGCTACGAAGGAACAAACGATGATGTACCCTGTCCCAAGCCACGCACGGACTGTAGTTCACCAGGTGCCAGTGGCAGTAGGGGCAGCGCCTGCAGCTGACCTTGCAGTGCCGGAGGGCCTTTTTAGAGTAGTTGATGGCCAGGTGACATTACATACAACTTATCGAGCTTATAGTTTCATGCGAAGAGCTCAGATTTTTTCTGTTATTGAGAGATAAGTACCATTAATTTCCATTTCTTTTAGTTTGATGATACATGTAGAAATAATCTTTTGTGAATGGTTGGGAGTTCTTTTTGCGCATGTCTACATAGGTGAAAACTTTAGTTGATATCACTATCATCCCTGTGGAGTAGTAAATGTAACGAAAATGTAGTCTTTATCAATGGAAGTCCTTGCATCAGGGTTGATGCCAACATTCGTCTCCTGGGGCCACTTGATGACAGCAGTCCTTTAATTTGGGGCAGTGCTGCTGATGTAGCAGAGTAACGAATTCCTGTTATAAATGGCAGAGGAGCTGGTTTGCACACATAAAAATCCTCCTGAAATTTACTTTTGTGTGTGCATTTCTGTGTTTTACCTTGCTGCTGATTGTTTTACACCTATGGGCAGCGAAGGTTTGCATTATAAATCTTGTCGACTCGCCTTTGAGTGCATCTGTGCGGCCTTATTCCTTAAAAAGAGTTAATAGTTTCATAAATATTTTCGTGCAGGTCAAAATTGGGCATGAAGGACAACACCGATGGAAAATGTTGCCTAGAAGCACGGTACTCCTGCCCCGCTGCTGAAGCTGCCAATCGCAGCTTGACGGGCCAGGCGTGCCGCAGCCTTTCTACAGGCATCGAAAAACTTCCAGCAACACCAGAAAAGGTGGATATGGTTAAAAGTAAGTGAATCATGCTGCACGCATTCAACCTGTGCATTGCTACACATACTGATTGCAGCGCACATGCTGTTTAGTTGGGATGTCAGTTTACAAATATGAAAAAAACGATAGTATCACTTCAGACAGTACAGTGATTGTTCTTCTCAAGTGCTGTTCCTTTTTGACTTGATGTGGCTCTTTTAATATTTTGCAGGTTGTCTGGAGAAATATGTGGAACTTCATCCACGTGAAGGTTCGCCAAAGGATATCCGCATTACCGCCGTAAGGCGGTACTTACGGAGCTTTTGCACCGAAGCAGCACAGCAAAGAGTCCGAGTGAATAAAAAAAAAGAATGTCTGAAGGCAAAATAAATTAATTTTATTAGCAGAATTATCCGCTGCTTTTTGTAAGAAAGGCACTGAAATGCCTGCTTGGCCTTTTAACATATTCAGAACAAAATGTGTGGGCCACAATGTCTTCCTTGTGCTTGATTTATGTGGTTTATTTCAGCCATCGATGTAAGTTTGCTAATGTACCTGCATGAGCAAAAGTAGAATTCCTAATTATGTCCATCCAAGAAGCCCGTGGCTCTCTGCCTCTACCGCTGGAACGCTACGACCCAGCTTGCCCGTCTGCCACCCACCTTGCCCGTCTGCCACCCAGCATGCCCCCATCTGCCACCCATCTCACCCGTCACCCACCATCCACCCATCTTGCCCAACACACCCAACACCCGGCATCACCCAGTACCACCCACTACATTAATCAACTATAGTGTTTTCCAGCATGCCCAACATCTGTTTTTTTTCCGACAGGGTGTACACTAATCAAGCTCCGGTGTAGGGCAATGCACTCCACCGTTAGCTTCCTTTAACTCTGCAACAATTGATGGACACAGATTAGATAATGCACAGCATACAGTGACAATTTTATCCATGGCGGTGTATCATCACCTTCTGGGGCGGGCAACAAACTCAATGAGGAGAGTGCTTTTCAAGATAGTAAACTTGTACCTTATAAGCCCAATCGCACACTCCACATGGATGCGTAAGTTAGCAAGCTTTCTAGTGCTCAGGACTTCTGCCAACAGCAGCTTTTTACCTTTGTGTAGGTCGGAACATGGAACCTTGCACAATAGAAGCCGACACTCTCGGAAATATTGTTGCGTTGACAAAAGAACTGGGAAACTACAGTAAGTATTGTTACGGGGAATCAAGACTCTGGTTAATATATATTTACACGCTTTGTACAATGGGCAGAACGCAGGCATACAAGATGGAGCCCCGTCCGCGCGAACATCAGCGAACGTCGTCTTCCTCGGTGCTGTCTCCATCGTCTTCTATCGCAGCGCTTCGTCGCATGACCCCCGGCGGCGAAGGCGCCGTCTCGGTGCCTGGCAGGTTCGGGTGAAAGCGCTTCAGGCGCACGACGTGCACGATATCAGAAGTAGGTCGCGCTGAGGTGTCGTCAAGAGGTTGGATCTCGTAGGTCACACCAGCCACTTTTCGTAGGACACGGTAGGGGTCTGAATACGGCGACATCAGCTTCTCACAAAGGCCAAGTCGCCGTGATGGTTTCCAATGTAGGACCATGTCACCAGGGCTGAAGTGGGCATCGCGGTGGCGAGCGTCGTATGCGCGTCGCTGCTTTTCTTGCGAAGTCTCAAGACGAAGACGAGCAATCTCACGTGCCGCTGCAGCTTTAGAGATGGCATCACGGGCGTATTCTGACATCGCGTCGGGAACGGTTGGGAAGAGCGTGTCAAAAGGGACGATGGGGTCTCGGCCGTACAAAATAAAAAATGGAGAGAAACCAGCAGAATCATGGCGGGTCGTATTGTAGGCGAATGTGACGAATGGTAGAGCAAGCAGCATCCCAGTCACGGTGGTCCGGAGAAACATACATGGCGAGCATTTCTGTTATAGTTCTATTGAGCCGTTCTGTGAGTCCATTTGTCTGAGGATGGTGCGCCGTTGTGAACTTGTCTTTTGTAGCGCAGGAGTGCAAGATGTCTTGCACTACCTGTGACAGAAAGGAGCGGCCGCGGTCGGTAAGCAGTTGTCGAGGTGCGCCGTGCTGAAGTATCACATCTTCAAGGAGGAAGTCTGCGACGTCAGTTGCGCAACCTGTGCATTGCTACACATACTGATTGCAGCGCACATGCTGTTTAGTTGGGATGTCAGTTTACAATATGAAAAAAACGATAGTATCACTTCAGACAGTACAGTGATTGTTCTTCTCAAGTGCTGTTCCTTTTTGACTTGATGTGGCTCTTTTAATATTTTGCAGGTTGTCTGGAGAAATATGTGGAACTTCATCCACGTGAAGGTTCGCCAAGGATATCCGTATTACCGCCGTAAGGCGGTACTTACGGAGCTTTTGCACCGAAGCAGCACAGCAAAGAGTCCGAGTGAATAAAAAAGAAGAATGTCTGAAGGCAAAGTAAATTAATTTTATTAGCAGAATTATCCGCTGCTTTTTGTAAGAAAGGCACTGAAATGCCTGCTTGGCCTTTTAACATATTCAGAACAAAATGTGTGGGCCACAATGTCTTCCTTGTGCTTGATTTATGTGGTTTATTTCAGCCATCGATGTAAGTTTGCTAATGTACCTGCATGAGCAAAAGTAGAATTCCTAATTATGTCCATCCAAGAAGCCCGTGGCTCTCTGCCTCTACCGCTGGCCTGCCACCCAGCTTGCCCGCTACGACCCAGCTTGCCCGTCTGCCACCCACCTTGCCCGTCTGCCACCCAGCATGCCCCCATCTGCCACCCATCTCACCCGTCACCCACCATCCACCCATCTTGCCCAACACACCCAGCATCACCCAGCACCACCCACTACATTAATCCACTATAGTGTTTTCCAGCATGCCCAACATCTGTTTTTTTTTTTCCGACAGGGTGTACACTAATCAAGCTCCGGTGTAGGGCAATGCACTCCACCGTTAGCTTCCTTTAACTCTGCAACAATTGATGGACACAGATTAGATAATGCACAGCATACAGTGACAATTTTATCCAGTGGCGGTGTATCATCACCTTCTGGGCGGGCAACAAACTCAATGAGGAGAGTGCTTTTCAAGATAGTAAACTTGTACCTTATAAGCCCAATCGCACACTCCACATGGATGCGTAAGTTAGCAAGCTTTCTAGTGCTCAGGACTTCTGCCAACAGCAGCTTTCTACCTTTTGTGTAGGTCGCAACATGGAACCTTGCACAATAGAAGCCGACACTCTCGGAAATATTGTTGCGTTGACAAAAGAACTGGGAAACTACAGTAAGTATTGTTACGGGGAATCAAGACTCTGGTTAATATATAGTTACACGCTTTGTACAATGGGCAGAACGCAGGCATACAAGATGGAGCCCCGTCCGCGCGAACATCAGCGAACGTCGTCTTCCTCGGTGCTGTCTCCATCGTCTTCTATCGCAGCGCTTCGTCGCATGACCCCTGGCGGCGAAGGCGCCGTCTCGGTGCCTGGCAGGTTCGGGTGAAAGCGCTTCAGGCGCACGACGTGCACGATATCAGAAGTAGGTCGCGCTGAGGTGTCGTCAAGAGGTTGGATCTCGTAGGTCACACCAGCCACTTTTCGTAGGACACGGTAGGGGTCTGAATACGGCGACATCAGCTTCTCACAAAGGCCAAGTCGCCGTGATGGTTTCCAATGTAGGACCATGTCACCAGGGCTGAAGTGGGCATCGCGGTGGCGAGCGTCGTATGCGCGTCGCTGCTTTTCTTGCGAAGTCTCAAGACGACGACGAGCAATCTCACGTGCCGCTGCAGCTTTAGAGATGGCATCACGGGCGTATTCTGACATCGCGTCGGGAACGGTTGGGAAGAGCGTGTCAAAAGGGACGATGGGGTCTCGGCCGTACAAAATAAAAAAATGGAGAGAAACCAGCAGAATCATGGCGGGTCGTATTGTAGGCGAATGTGACGAATGGTAGAGCAAGCAGCATCCCAGTCACGGTGGTCCGGAGAAACATACATGGCGAGCATTTCTGTTATAGTTCTATTGAGCCGTTCTGTGAGTCCATTTGTCTGAGGATGGTGCGCCGTTGTGAACTTGTGTTTTGTAGCGCAGGAGTGCAAGATGTCTTGCACTACCTGTGACAGAAAGGAGCGGCCGCGGTCGGTAAGCAGTTGTCGAGGTGCGCCGTGCTGAAGTATCACATCTTCAAGGAGGAAGTCTGCGACGTCAGTTGCGCAACTGGTAGGGAGAGCCCGTGTGATTGCGTACCGGGTGGTATAATCCGTAGCAACCGCTATCCATTTGTTGCCACTGAGCGATAAAGGGAACGGGCCAAGGAGATCAAGTCCAACCCTGAAGAATGGTTGCGATGGTATGTCAATGGACTGAAGGCGGCCAGCTGGAAGGGCGGTTGGTTTTTTGCGGAGCTGGACAAGATCTATACGAGGCGACGTAACGGCAAACGGAACGGTAAATACCGGGCCAGAAGAAAGACGGCGAACACGGTCATAAGTCCGCGCAACGCCCAGATGACCCGCGGTAGGAACATCGTGCATCTGAGCGAGGACAGTCTGACGCATTTGTCTAGGAATGACCAGTAGCAGTTCAGGGCCGTCAGGGTGCGTGTTATAAGCGGTATAAGATGCCATCTTGTAGTGCAAACATACGGAAAGGGGTTGGAGTGATCGGGCCTGTGAGTTTGGAAATGACGTCATTGAGGTAAGGGTCACGGCTTTGCTCATCGGCGATGTTGCTAAACGTGGTAAGAGCTAGCACACAAGTTGACTCGCCGGTCTCAGGGATGTCTGAGGTGTGTACCGGATGGCGTGACAAGCAATCAGCATCTCCATGAAGTCGACCTGTCTTATACACCACTGTGTACGAGTATTCCTGCAGCCGTAGAGCCCACCGACCGAGCCGTCCAGCTGGATCTTTTAAGGACGAAAGCCAGCATAAGGCGTGATGATTGGTGATTACCGTGAAAGGCGGTCCATAAAGGTAAGGGCGAAATTTACTCACTGCCCAAACGAGGGCGAGGCATTCGCGTTCTGTGATGGAATAATTCCGTTCAGCCGGTGACAGAAGGCGGCTAGCGTAGGCAATGACACGGTCGCATCCATGTTGTCGTTGCGCCAAAACCGCACCGATGCCGTGGCCGCTTGCGTCGGTGCGTACCTCTGTTGGAGCGGACATGTCAATGTGGCCAAGAACTGGTGGCGAAGTGAGACACATCGCGCAGCGAATGCACTAAATTGTTCAGGACCCCAGACAAAGGTGACGTCTTTCTTGAGAAGCTCCGTGAGAGGGCGCGCTATGTGAGCGAAATTGCGCACGAATCTGCGGAAGTAAGAGCAGAGGCCCACGAAGCCTCGAACATCGTTTGCACAGGTGGGCACAGGGAAGTCCTTGACAGCGGGAACTTTTTCCGGATCGGGAGCATCCTCGTTCTCGCCTGCGGTTGGCATTGCAGGTGAAGCCAGTGAACGTCCGCTGCGTAAATCCGTCTTGAGTCTTGGAGAACCCGCACTTTCCACCAAAATGTTACTGGGAAGAAAGACTCTGGTTAATATATATTTACACGCTTTGTAGAATGGACAGAACGCAGGCATACAAGATGGAGTCCCGTCCGCGCGAACATCAGCGAACGTCGTCTTCCTCGGTGCTGTCTCCATTGTCTTCTATCGCAGCGCTTCGTCGCAGTATGTTCAGATTGACAAGCAGAGAGCCGCACGACAGTCAAAGTGTGCTCCTCGTCGTCCTCCTCTTTTCTCTTCCAACGGACACTACCAAGCGTAGGTTCCACTGCAGTTACTGGAAGCTGAGTGTGCTCTCGCGTCATGTAACAATATTGAAGCCTCTGTCGGCGAGCGCAACATCCCCAGGACGCAGGTTATCGAGTATGAAACAGTGCTCAGTGATATGCTTGTCACTGCAGCGCGCTCCCCAACCCTCCGAGATGAAGGTGACTACACCTTGAAGAGCAATACCAATCAGAAACTTAGCAGTGTTACTTTGCTTTTATTGCGACCATGTCTCGATCCTTGCCTCATACGACGATGGCCGCTCTATTTTTATTTTAAAACAGTCACATTGGCACCAAAAGAATCAAAGAAAACCTGCGGCATTGTCTGCTCCATTGTGACACGGTCTGGCAATGAAATGCATGGCTTCAATCGACAATCAGCAACATACAGCCACTTATTACAAATGCGTGATACTGTTGCCTCTGAAACCCCAAATCTGAAGGCAAGACGAATGTTGTGCAAAGTGAGCTTCAGCTTCATTATGAACAGCATAAACTCTTGAAACTTCGATAAACTGTTCTTCACACCGTGTGACGCATAACACTCTACAAATATGCCGTACAGAATATCAAAGTTGGCCATCCCTGTGTGGTAGAGAACCTTGGCTTCACTGTGAATGCCGCTTCAGTCCATTCCAGATTGTCAATCTGAGAACGCAGGGCCTACAGGTTATCGTTTAGTACAGTGCACTGTTTCTCCAATGCTCCAATGTCTGTCAGGGACATCTGTCTGTCCAGCAAATCCTGAAATTAACAATGCAAATATAAAAATCACACAGGTACATCAACATGCAGATATTTCATGTGTTAGCAAGGAGAATGGATGGCCGTAAATAAAAGTACACGCACAAGAGTTTAGAGGAATGAAAAATGAAAACTGTTTACTTGGCACTAGAAAGGTGAATTAAAACGTTAGACAAGGATGAAATTACAAGATTAAACGCACACACTCATCGCACACCGCTCGCACATCGCTCTCGCACATCGCACTGTCCGCACTCACTGTTCATCCCACCCGCTCGCATTCGTGGCTCTCCCCGCACTCTCGTCGTCTCCCGCGCTCTTCTTTGACTCGTCGAACTGTGTCCAATCAGTTCGTCTTCCCGCGCTTTTCTCGCTCGCTCCTCCAAGGTCACATGTCCACCGCCACTCACAGCCGCGCAGACGCACATTGCCACAAAACGACGAAACACGCACGCACATACACACGCACCGACATTCGCACAAAATGTTCTGGGAGCCGAGGGAAAGGACCACCCGGCCCGCGCAGGGCAATAAATCACCATTCGCTTCAGTCGTCAAACGAGGAGGAAGCTCCTTTAAACTGACGACAAACACTCACGCAGGGGGACAGAAAAATATAAAGAATAAAAAGAAAAATATTCAAAAGACTGGCCAGCAGTCGCGTACACTCGGTCGTCCTGACCGTCATTAACGTCCTCGTTAATGGGAGTAAAAATTCGAAAGAAATTAATGCGCACTCTTACACAAACCAAAAGTAAAAATGTAAAAGAAAAGAAAACACGCCTATACACAAATGAGGACGCTTTCCTCAACTACATTGTTCGTTCAAACGCGCACAGTCTACCGCGCACAAGAGTTTCTTGAAACCTAAAGGCACCGGCGCAACCAGACGACACAGAAGGAGAGACAAGGACACACGAGCGCGGACGATGTGACTCAGAAGAAGGTTGATGACGGACGAGGAAGGTGAAACACAGAAAGAAGGGCCCACTGTATAAGAAATAAACTTCATCAAAACCTCTTGTTGGGCGAGCTGATACATTCTTGAAACCTAAAGGCACCGGCGCAACCAGACGACACAGAAGGAGAGACAAGGACACACGGTTTCAAGAATGTACCAACTCGCCCAACAAGAGGTTTTGATGAAGTTTATTTCTTATACAGTGGGCCCTTCTTTCTGTGTTTCACCTTCCTCGTCCGTCATCAACCTTCTTCTGAGTCACATCGTCCGCGCTCGTGTGTCCTTGTCTCTCCTTCTGTGTCGTCTGGTTGCGCCGGTGCCTTTAGGTTTCAAGAATGTACCAACTCGCCCAACAAGAGGTTTTGATGAAGTTTATTTCTTATACAGTGGGCCCTTCTTTCTGTGTTTCACCTTCCTCGTCCGTCATCAACATTCTTCTGAGTCACATCGTCCGCGCTCGTGTGTCCTTGTCCCTCCTTCTGTGTCGTCTGGTTGCGCCGGTGCCTTTAGGTTTCAAGAATGTACCAACTCGCCCAACAAGAGGTTTTCACAAGAGTTTCCAATGAAGCACAAACACAACTACTGTGCACTCGCGTAGGGATGTGTCTTGGCGCAGTTACGCGCTGAACGCCTTGGCAGCTGCACCGCTATTTCGGATGTGTCCGATTCCTCCGGATTCCTTCGTCGTCCTCTGTCATAAACTGAAAAACGCTCCGTCCGCTGTTTCTCGTCTTTAGTGCGGCAAGCATCAGGCTTCTCTTCATTCATGCGGTGGGGCCGAACCGCAACGGGAGTACTACCAGGTACCTCTTGTATGTCCATCGTAAGGACCGGCGTACGTCCAAGCTCACTGAGGTTGGTGGCGAAGCAGTCACGGGACTCACTTAAGAGGCACGCGAGCTCGCTACGTTGCGCCTCCGTAACCGGTGGACCAACCATAATCTCCTCACGCGTAATGGGCCGCCGCTTTTTCACAACCGGAATTCGCTCTGAAGGTACCGCACCACGCTCCTCGCTGAGATCGCGCTCCACCTTTTCCGCACAAGCCGGAATGTCCACTTCGGTAACGTGGCCAAGTCGCTGCCCTCCACCGAGGAGCACATCACCTTCTTCGCTCGTGAACAACGGCACTGCTACCTCCCCGCCCTCCATGTCAACCAGACCTTCGCGTCCACAATTGTTGAACAGGACTGGGCCGGTGACGCTGGACTGTGATGATAGTTGTACACAATTTACAACATTGGCCTGTAGTGTGGCCTCCTCAGCACCTTTCAACCCAATTTCGGGCTTGAAATGAGAGGCTCCCTGGGTGCTGTCTGTAAGCGAGGCAGATCGCGTGTCGCTGTTCGCTCAGTCGCTCCACCGAAGCGCTCACGTCGGTCACGATTCATCCTCTCGAACTCCTGGATGTCGTGGAGCAGGTCATCCGCGTCCTCGTGCGACCCCCCAAGGAGCATGGTGCATAATTCCCGCGATCGGAGACCGGTCAGCACCTGCTCCCTTGTGTCGCAGAAATCTAAGTGTGCCTCCTTGCAAAGGCGCACTTTCGCGTGGAAGTACGCAGCCGTTGTCTCGCTCAGCTGCTGCATGCGCTCCTGCATGCGTCTCCACAGCTCCGTCGCCCGAGTCTGGCTGTAGAAGGTCCGCCCGAAGAGCCGTTCGAAGTCGTCCCACGAGGAAATCTCCGCAGCTCTCGATCGGTACCAGTCTTTGGCGGCGCCGACTAGGTGACATTTTGCAGTCTCGAGCAAAAACGGGGTAGGCCACCTGTGAAGCGTCGCCGTCTGTCGCAGGCCCTCGATTCACTCCCGCGCTGTTGACGCACCCGCCCCCGGTGAAGTCCGCGATATTCTTGCTGAAATCAGCCATCACCTGGAACGTAGCGAAGTCCGCCTGGCGTGGAGCCGCCAACGATTCCGGCTGCGGAAGCCGCAACAGCTCCGCCAACAAACGGTCCTTCTCGCGCAGGGCGTCGAAGAGTTCCCGCTTGGTGAGTCCGGCGCAGTCATCATCGCACTGACCGCTCTTCTTTGACGATGATCCTTGCATTGTGACTGATGGTAGGCTCTCACAAACAGTTCACCATTCCACGCACTGTCGCACTTCGTTCAGATGATCAAATGTCGTTCAAATCCCACTTCTGAGGTTGTTAGCAAGGAGAATGGATGGCCGTAAATAAAAGTACACGCACAAGAGTTTAGAGGAATGAAAAATGAAAACTTTTCACTTGGTACTAGAAAGGTGAATTAAAACGTTAGACAAGGATGAAATTACAAGATTAAACGCACACACTCATCGCACACTGCTCGCACATCGCTCTCGCACATCGCACTGTCCGCACTCACTGTTCATCGCACCCGCTCGCTTTCGTGGCTCTCCCCGCACTCTCGTCGTCTCCCGCGCTCTTCTTTGACTCGTCGAACTGTGTCCAATCAGTTCGTCTTCCCGCGTTTTTCTCGCTCGCTCCTCCAAGGTCACGTGTCCACCGCCACTCACAGCCGCGCAGACGCACATTGCCACAAACGACGAAACACGCACGCACATACACACGCACCGACATTCGCACAAAATGAACCGAGGGAAAGGACCACCCGGCCCGCGCAGGGCAATAAATCACCATTCGCTTCAGTCGTCAAACGAGGAGGAAGCTCCTTTAAACTGACGACAAACACTCACGCAGGGGGACAGAAAAATATAAAGAATAAAAGAAAAATAGTCAAAAGACTCGCCAGCAGTCGCGTACACATGGCAGCAATGTAAACAAACCAAGCAAAAATTTACGGAGAACACGGTGCGCCTTTTATAAGGAAGCACTGACGCTGCGCACCTAATTCCTCTTTGGAAGCTTGGACTTCACATTCAGCGGGCTGCTCTGACGGGCTCTGTTTTGCGCAAGTGCCGTCGTCGTCACTGCCGTCGCTGTCGTTTTCTGTTCTGGTGGCGTCGACCTCGGGAGTAGTTCGTTCGGACCGTCGCTTTGCAGCACGCTCGTATCGCGCTGCGCCTTCGTTCTTTGCTTTGTAGCCTAGCAAAACTGTCGGTGCCTAGTGCGGCTGTGTTTCGTCAAAGAGCTTGGCAAGCCTCCCTACAAATGGAAAGCAATGCAATTATAGCGTAGTTTTAAGGGTGCCTTACGTAATAATACCGCAGGCTTACCTGCTACGAAGTGGGCGCCGCACACTCGAATGTTTGGCAGCTCGGCCTTGAGTTGAGATCGGCATGATTGGTACGCACGAGCCCCAGGCTGCGCCGCTTCGAACTAAGAGCTTTTGTTCGTTCGCCTTGCCATTCCACAACCTTTGGAAGCCGATAAGGGTTGGTGTTCGCCGATTCCTTCCTCGAGCTGCGTTTACTGCGATTGCGGCATACCACAATTGCGCAAATACCCGTGGGAAAACACGACTATTCGCATACGATTAACAGCGTGAGCGTGGTCGCGTTCATTTTAGCGTTCATTTTCTTCGACTGCGCATGCAAATCTAACTGGATTTGCAAACGAGCTACGAGCCTTCTGCAGTTGTGATAAACAGTTCACAACACCAATACTGGACTCATAAACGAGAACGTATACATCTGGTTACGGATAAATGTTAAAGTGTTGGCTATTCCGTGCCATAACCGTGGACGATGTAATATGCAAATAACGTTTGAACCAGTGCAAGTGAAACCCGATTTTGCGTGATGGACATAGTCACCCCCCGTGCTTTTAACCCTAAGATCATTTTGAATATGCAAACGTGCATATTCAAAATGAATATGCAAACATGCAAACGTTATTTGCATGTTGGAATGTTCGCTCTGTCACAGGCAGTGCGTCGGCGAGACTGGTCAACCAATTAATGTTGGATTAAACGGGCACCGCGCGGACACCGCCAATGGCCTGCCAAGGGCGGTGGAGCAGAATTTTAGTGTGGCAGGTAATGATTTCGACGATCTGAAACTCTGCATACATCGGGGAAACTTCCGCTCTCAGAGGGACAGAAAATACAGGGAATCGTGCCTCATGTGCAGATTCAGTGTTCTCCAGCCTAAAGGCACGGACCTTTCAAAGGGAACCCTTGAGTCCATTAGATACGGTGGGGGGTTAACCAATACGACGAAAGGTTGAGGTATGCACATGCTAACAAGGTTTCTCCCAGAAAGTCTACTTTCAGGTACAGAGCTCCCATCCAGTTCGACGATAACAACGGCGTCAAACAGTGTAGTTACATTTTTAGCCACAAGCTTTCGGTGAAATGCATTGTTGGTGCGGCGCAGGTGGTGTGGGGTGGAGGGGGGGACACGTGCCATAGGAGCAACTTCTGTTCCGAGTGTGTGTTCCTTTTTTCACCCTGCTTTCTGTCACTGTGCACACAATGCATTTGCAAGATATGTACAAGGAGCGGATTCTTTGGAAGCTTTTGCTCTTGCCCCTTATATTAGTCACGCTAACAACTGTCACCGAACGCCCCGCCACGGTGGTCTAGTGGCTATGGTACTCGGCTGCTGATCCGAGGGTCGCGGGATCGAATCCCGGCCGCAGCGGGTGCATTTCGATGGAGGCGAAATGTTGAGGCCCGTGTCCACCGCCACTCACAGCCGCGCAGACGCACTTGCCACAAACGACGAAACACACGCACGCACATACACACGCACCGACATTCGCACAAAATGAACCGAGGGAAAGGACCACCGGCCCGCGCAGGGCAATAAATCACCATTCGCTTCAGTCGTCAAACGAGGAGGAAGCTCCTTTAAACTGACGACAAACACTCACGCAGGGGGACAGAAAAATATAAAGAATAAAAAGAAAAATAGTCAAAAGACTCGCCAGCAGTCGCGTACACATGGCAGCAATGTAAAACAAACCAAGCAAAAATTTACGGAGAACACGGTGCGCCTTTTATAAGGAAGCACTGACGCTGCGCACCTAATTCCTCTTTGGAAGCTTGGACTTCACATTCAGCGGGCTGCTCTGACGGGCTCTGTTTTGCGCAAGTGCCGTCGTCGTCACTGCCGTCGCTGTCGTTTTCTGTTCTGGTGGCGTCGACCTCGGGAGTAGTTCGTTCGGACCGTCGCTTTGCAGCACGCTCGTATCGCGCTGCGCCTTCGTTCTTTGCTTTGTAGCCTAGCAAAACTGTCGGTGCCTAGTGCGGCTGTGTTTCGTCAAAGAGCTTGGCAAGCGTCCCTACAAAATGGAAAGCAATGCAATTATAGCGTAGTTTTAAGGGTGCCTTACGTAATAATACCGCAGGCTTCCCTGCTACGAAGTGGGCGCCGCACACTCGAATGTTTGGCAGCTCGGCCTTGAGTTGAGATCGGCATGATTGGTACGCACGAGCCCCAGGCTGCGCCGCTTCGAACTAAGAGCTTTTGTTCGTTCGCCTTGCCATTCTACAACCTTTGGAAGCCGATAAGGGTTGGTGTTCGCCGATTCCTTCCTCGAGCTGCGTTTACTGCGATTGCGGCATACCACAATTGCGCAAATACCCGTGGGAAACACGACTATTCGCATACGATTAACAGCGTGAGCGTGGTCGCGTTCATTTTAGCGTTCATTTTCTTCGACTGCGCATGCAAATCTAACTGGATTTGCAAACGAGCTACGAGCCTTCTGCAGTTGTGATAAACAGTTCACAACACCAATACTGGACTCATAAACGAGAACGTATACATCTGGTTACGGATAAATGTTAAAGTGTTGGCTATTCCGTGCCATAACCGTGGACGATGTAATATGCAAATAACGTTTGAACCAGTGCAAGTGAAACCCGATTTTGCGTGATGGACATAGTCCCCCCCGTGCTTTTAACCCTAAGATCATTTTGAATATGCAAACGTGCAATATTCAAAATGAATATGCAAACATGCAAACGTTATTTGCATGTTGGAATGTTCGCTCTGTCACAGGCAGTGCGTCGGCGAGACTGGTCAACCAATTAATGTTGGATTAACCGGCACCGCGCGGACACCGCCAATGGCCTGCCAAGGGCGGTGGAGCAGAATTTTAGTGTGGCAGGTAATGATTTCGACGATCTGAAACTCTGCATACATCGGGAAACTTCCGCTCTCAGAGGGACAGAAAATACAGGAATCGTGCCTCATGTGCAGATTCAGTGTTCTTCCAGCCTAAAGGCACGGACCTTTCAAAGGGAACCTTGAGTCCATTAGATACGGTGGGGGTTAACCAATACGACGAAAGGTTGAGGTATGCACATGCTAACAAGGTTCTCCTCAGAAAGTCTACTTTCAGGTACAGGCTCCATCCATTCGACGATAACAACGGCGTCAAACAGTGTAGTTCATTTTTAGCCACAAGCTTTCGGTGAAATGCATTGTTGGTGCGGCGCAGGTGGTGGGGTGGAGGGGGGGACACGTGCCATAGGAGCATTTGCAATAAAACACGCCTTAGTCTTTCATGTAGAGTACACTGTTTATATTATGCTTAAAGAGCCATGCACTGGTTTTCTTTTTTTTTGACTCATTCGTAAAAACATTGTCCATCTATGTTTCTTTTGCAAAGCATCAAAGACCAGCAAGGAACACAAGTGGCATACAAGTAAATGACATACAGCAAATAACGTACCAGTTATCTGTTCAGTCAACATTCAGCCTTCAGCCCCGCCACGGTGGTCTAGTGGCTAAGGTACTCGGCTGCTGATCCGAGGGTCGCGGGATCGAATCCCGGCCGCGGCGGCTGCATTTCGATGGAGGCGAAATGTTGAGGCCCGTGTACTGTGCGATGTCAGTGCACGTTAAAGAACCCCAGGTGGTCGAAATTTCCGGAGCCCTCCACTACGGCGTCTCTCATAATCAGAACTGGTTTTGGGACGTAAAACCCCACAAAACAACAACAACATTCAGCCTTCAAAAAAACTCACTCGCTAAAATATGAATAATATGAGTATAGTATGAGTAGGGGGCGCGCCACCGTATGGAACAGGGTCATGTAACTGCTGTTTTTCCTGCAGGCCACCCTTGTGTGGGCCACCGCCCCTTCGTCCGATTGCTTCGAGCGTGCCGAGCCCAAAACCAGTCATCCTTCTGCCAACCTGCCCTTCCTGGACACGAGCGCATTCCTCGCCAGGCACCCTGACTGTAGTATCAGCGCGGCCGCCACGCCCCAGCTGTCACTATTTAGCCCAGCACTGCTTCACGGCCAGTCGGGGCGCGCCACCGTATGGAACAGGTTCATGCAACTGCCGTTTTTCCTGCAGGTCACTTACCTTGCCAACACAAAACGTACTCGTTCTAATGAACCATTTTTAATTACGGTGTCGTGCCCCCTGAGTTGATTGACAGTTGTCGCAATCTACTATGCAAGCTGTTTTGCTCCTGCTACCTTACGTTTCACATTGTGTCACTTCTGTTTGTACAAGCAAGCGACGTAGAATTGAACCCTGGTCGTGCCTCCGGCTCTGCTTCATCGCTCGATTCAATTTCGAAAGCGCTATCTCGCTTGGAATAATCCCAAAGCACCATGCTCAATGAACTCACACTAATTCGTAGTTCCGAAAGTAACATTGAAGCTTCGTTCAGTGCACTTTCTGCTCGAATTGAAATCCTAGAGGAAACAGTTGATGAAATTCGGTCATTGCACTCGCAACCTTCTTCTGGCGCAAGTGCTTGTGTCGATAATCTTGCTTCCCAATTAAAAGCCCTCGCAGAAAAATGTGACGAGGCGGAAAACCGACTAAGACGTTCTAACCTACGGTTCTTGGGAATGGACCACTTGCATAAGTACGACTGCGCATGCGCCAGAGCCGGCCTCGTCTGCTTGGTTGGAAAACCAACGGGCTGCGAGCGCGACGTGCCTCACGCCTCAAGGGTTCGCACGCCTAATATACCTGAAAATGCGTAGTTCTTGTCTCCAGCAACTATTTCGATAGAAAGAGAAAGTAGTAATTTCTCCGAAATTCCTCCCACGATTGTTACTGCAAAGAGAAGAGTGCGTGGACTGCAGTGGTGAAGCGAGGCATGCGATGGTATCCAAACGCGTTGTATTATCTGTGGCGCGCCCTCTGTCACCGGAAAGCACGATGAAACCTTTAGCGTTCATTTTCTTCGACTGCGCATGCAAATCTAACTGGATTTGCAAACGAGCTACGAGCCTTCTGCAGTTGTGATAAACAGTTCACGACACCAATACTGGACTCATAAACGAGAACGTATACATCTGGTTACGGATAAATGTTAAAGTGTTGGCTATTCCGTGCCATAACCGTGGACGATGTAATATGCAAATAACGTTTGAACCAGTGCAAGTGAAACCCGATTTTGCGTGATGGACATAGTCACCCCCCGTTCTTTTAACCCTAAGATCATTTTGAATATGCAAACGTGCATATTCAAAATGAATATGCAAACATGCAAACGTTATTTGCATGTTGGAATGTTCACTCTGTCACGGGCAGTGCGTCGGCGAGACTGGTCAACCAATTAATGTTGGATTAAACGGGCACCGCGCGGACACCGCCAATGGCCTGCCAAGGGCGGTGGAGGAGAATTTTAGTGTGGCAGGTAATGATTTCGACGATCTGAAACTCTGCATACATCGGGGAAACTTCCGCCCTCAGAGGGACAGAAAATACAGGGAATCGTGCCTCATGTGCAGATTCAGTGCTCTCCAGCCTAGAGGCACGGACCTTTCAAAGGGAACCCTTGAGTCCATTAGATACGGTGGGGGGTCAACAAATACGACGAAAGGTTGAGGTATGCACATGCTAACAAGGTTTCTCCCAGAAAGTCTACTTTCAGGTGCAGAGCTCCCATCCAGTTAGACGATAACAACGGCGTCAAACAGTGTAGTTACATTTTTAGCCACAAGCTTTCGGTGAAA
The DNA here is from genome assembly GCA_013339685.2 of Hyalomma asiaticum. Lineage (NCBI taxonomy): Eukaryota > Metazoa > Arthropoda > Arachnida > Ixodida > Ixodidae > Hyalomma > Hyalomma asiaticum. The sequence goes on along the minus strand of CM023483.1, from coordinate 124,208,707 downwards.
TGCATTGTTGGTGCGGCGAAGGTGGTGTGGAGTGGAGGGGGGGACACGTGCCATGGGAGCAACTTCTGTTCCGAGCGTGTGTTCCTTTTTTCACCCTGCTTTCTGTCACTGTGCACACAATGCATTTGCAAGATATGTACAAGGAGCGGATTCTTTGGAAGCTTTTGCTCTTGCCCCTTATATTAGTCACGCTAACTGTCACCGAACGCCCCGCCACGGTGGTCTAGTGGCTATGGTACTCGGCTGCTGATCCGAGGGTCGCGGGATCGAATCCCGGCCGCAGCGGCTGCATTTCGATGGAGGCGAAATGTTGAGGCCCGTGTGCTGTGCGATGTCACTGCACGTTAAAGAACCCCAGGTGGTCAAAATTTCCGGAGACCTCCACTACGGCGTCTCTCATAATCAGAGCTGGTTTTGGGACGTTAAACCCCGCAAATCAATCAATCATCAACTGTCACCGAACTACCCCTGCACCCTCCCCCCCCCCCCTTTTTTTTATTGTTCGCACGTGCTGCTCTTCTCTCTTTCTGAGGACGAGGGAGAACGTGCAAAGGAGTACATAAACGAACGCTGGAGAAGGCAGTTGCCGCCCTGACGAAGACAAGTCCGCTTGTCGAAACGTTGGCTCCTGTGACATTCCCTGTTCTAAATCGTATTTTGCGATTTATTCATCGATTCAAGCATCCATCTTCTCCTGAGCTTCTCTTCTAGTACGAATATATAAGACACTCAATAGTGGCCGCACTGAACTTCATGAGCACTTTGATCAGTTTGAAACAGGCACGTAGGCAAGGGGGGGCCCAGGGGGGCCCGGGCCCCCCCCCCCCCCGAAATCCGTCCAGTCAGCCATTGACGCAGGGGTATAGAGGCACAAGTGCGAGTAGCGGCGTACGGACTTAAACAAATGAACAACAAACGATAGTCAAGGAACTCGCCAAGAGCAGCTACCCAAGAACCTTTATTCCGAAAGCACTTCAATTTCAAAACCACGAAACGCTTGCTGAGAAATTCAGCGTCCAGCTCCTGAATCAACATCACAACAGAAACACGACACTCTCCCATATGTCCGAGTCGTTAGCGGTACCATCGCCCGTATTCTCAGAAAAGAAGGCATCCGAGCGACTGAGAAGCTTTCGAACACATGTTCTCTACATATTGCCAAAGACTGGTCCGCCGAGGGAGAGAGCCCACTTCCTTGCGCTGACTGCGATACGAGCTACACCGGCGAAACGAAAAACCTCAAAGAAAGACTGTGACAGCACAAGAATGACCTCCGAGATCGCAACCCGATAGCCGAACATTCCCAAGACAGCGACGACCCTATCAATCTTCCTGACACAACGGTCATACCAACTGAAACCAATTATCGGAAGCAGTTACTGCTCTGTGACTGCGGAGAGAGAGAGAAAGCTGTGCAACGCAGGACATTTTCAAGAAGACGAGCTTGTTCGAAACAAAATTACCAGAACGAACAAAATGTTGCCATACGGCTTCCAAACCAGACAAAACGACGTTATCTGTCCGCACTTCGTGGGACTTTTGTTCGTCGCATCAGTTCTACGGTCTGGGCGCTCGGTAGTTGGATTGCTCCAAGGAACAATGCAGAGAATGACAGGACATCATACAGTGTCAGATCGTAGTCGAATGGTGAATTAAGGCACGATTACGAATTATTAAATTTTAAAGAAACTGTATTGTTGCACTGAAAAAAATATGCGGAACTTCTCTTCAGGAGGCGGACGGACGATGTCTCATGGCCGTCGTTTGTCGTGGCCCGTCGCTCTCTGCTCTGCTTTGTCCTCCCGGCTTTTTCCTGTTCCTTGGATCCACGCCTGGGCAATCCCCTTTTCTCCGAAAGAGGTTGCCCCGTCTTGGGGGTGTCCTCCGTCCTCTTGGAAGTTGCCAGGGTGCACGGGGCTTTGAGGTGCGGCCCCTGAGCACTGCTGACAACAGAAAAAGGTAGTGTTGACTCCACCTGTGGATTCCCTGCGGACATCTCTTTTCTTATTTTTCTTAACGAGAGGAGCGGTGTCTTTGTCGCGCGTAGTGGCGGCAACTTAGGGAGTAATCAGGTGCTTTGACTGACAGCTGCGCGGTATGGGAACACGCACGCGTACGGGTTTGGTTTCCCGCAGCCGCAGAGTTTTTCCCCGACCTGAAGATGGAAGATAACCGAAAACTTGGAAAGCGTGGGAAGTATGGGAAGCGTCCGCTTCGATGACCCATTAACCCGTACGACCCCCCCTGGCGCCTCTGCGAACCCCACCACCCTTTGTCCGCTGCCTGTGTCGCCGGGCAGGCGCCCGCGTGGCGGAACAAGTAAACAGGTTAAACAATCTGTACAGTTCGGACGCCCACCTGCTGAATGAGCGCGTATGCAGCTCTCCAGTAATATGCGGCTGCCCGAACGGCAAGGCGTGATTCATCCCCGCACTTCAGCGCTCCGTCAGAGCAAGCAAATTTTTGTCCGGGTCCTCTGGCATAACAACACGCAGCCATGGAGAATGAAAGTGCCAACCAGGGTTCAACTTCAACGGCCAGGAAGCGACCAGGATCAACGATGAAATTAACCAGCTTCTTCGCTAAAGTTCCAAAGGTGGGTCCTGTATTTCTTATTGCCTTTGCTTGTAACGTCCGCTTTGAAGATGGGAGTAATGACCCTCCGCCTGTGAGCTTCTGAGCAACACTATATATGATACTGGTTTCGCCATAAATATCTTTTTCTGAGATGACTCTTCGAACACTATGAATCTGGTGCTATGTGGTCGAGGGGTTCAATTTGCCTCATATAGCGCGACTGCAGCCATCGCTTTACAAATCTTGTATACTTGCTATGGGCATGACTACATGACGCTTTTTCGTTTTCTTATCACTCGCACTTGCTAATGGCCCAATTAGGGCCATTAGCAATGATGGCTCAATGACTGAAAACTGGATGGACTGGTTACGCCAACCGTAAAATACTCATTCTTTTCCAGCGCAGACTGCCGAATTTACTCGAGTCCAACGCAAACCAAATTTTTGCTGTTTCAATATAAAAATGCACTTGAAGTTAAAGGTATTTGTAGCAGCTTTTAAAAATAATACTGTACCGTGCTGCTATGTTAACGATTAAAAAATAAGACAAAGATGGAAAGAGAAATGTACAGTTTGTCGTCGTTGACTGAGCAATTTTTCTTCTGGCAGTTAAATTTATTGTATATATAACACAGTTCGCGTGTTAATTCAAGATCTTTTACCTTGACAGTTCGGTCTACAAAGATGACAAATGTCCGCATGTACGTTTGTGTTCGAGGCACGGATATCTGCTTTTGCGCTACTCACAGTCACCACGGCCTCGGGTGCGGAAAAACACGCGACGCAGCTGTATTCAGCATGCCAAATATCTTTTCTTACACGTCAGTTTTCGCAATGAAGGCGGCAAATCACCATACACTTGGTTGGAACGCAAAACGAACGTACGCGTACTCGCAAAAAAATAATCTGCTCCGTCGCCCTTTCCTAATCACGATGACACTCCCTTTGAACCCTCCGATGAGATCATGAGAACCTGTTAACAAACGCGCGAACGTGGTTGCGGTTGAATATTCGGTTCCAAAACGCAGGCAAGTTTTGGGCTCGTGTAAATTGGAGAAAATGTGCGGATTAGATTGGAGTAAGTTGTTTCAGTTCCAGTAGCGAATCGCTAGGGAAGGAAAAGGGTTCACAGCCATGATAATGATAATAGATCGTTTTTGCCCATTAGAATACAGGTGACTTTCACAGGACCACAACGTCAATTCTATATAAGCGTGTTTGAATTAACGAGATTCGATTGTATCTAGTCTAGATCAACGAGCGGTAAGACAGGCACATGTGGCGTGAAATGAAATGTATTGAATGTACGGATACTCGGAGTCATTTTTATTTAGGCTGCTTGTAAGAGTGGAACTTGTCGTAAGTCCTGCGACAGTAATTAATTGTAGCATAAAGCAAAAACAACTATGATAAGAAAACTTACGTATGATTATTTTTTTATTTCTATCGTGCATTTAGGAACGAAGCCTTGCATTACCAGACGGTGGCTCTACCTCCGAAAACACCACAACACGTGCAGACTTGAATGCCGAGAGAACGCATGACTGCGAGGACGATGAGGAAGCTGATAGCCCTTTTTGTCGTAATGATATCGGCATGTTTGTCAATCGCACTGACATACCCGACGACATAAGAGAACAGGTGTACTCTAACGTGTGGATGCCACCTCCGAGCTACAAGTTTGAAATTTCGGTAGCCAAAAACGGGAAAAGGCGCACGTTTCAATCTCACTGGCTGGAGCGATACGGATGGCTTGCATTTTCTCACGTGCGGAAGGGAGCGTTCTGCAAAACCTGCGTACTTTTTTGTCGTAAGAGCGGAGCAGGCAAAGGCTCTCACCAGTCATGTAGGAACCTCGTAACAGTCCCGTTTACGAAATGGAAGGATGCCATTGAGATATTCGAGAATCATGCACGGACTGAATATCACAAGGCGGCAACGGTTGACGCCGAATCCTTTCTCAGAGTCGCCAGAGGAAAGTCAAGCAGTGTCCACATACAGCTTAATCAGCAAGGAAAGGGAGAACTCGAGGACAACAAGGCAAAGTTGCGCGCGATTGTCGAGACAGTTGTACTGTGCGGCCGTCAAGACCTCGCGCTGAGAGGTGACAAGGATTCGGGGCGTCTTTCTCTTGAAGAACCCTTGCAGAACGACGGCAACTTCAGGGCGCTCCTACGTTATCGAGCGAATGGCGGAGACACAATTTTGGCGAATCACATTCGTACAGCAGGCAACAATGCTCTTTACTCAAGCCCGTCCATTCAAAATGAAATTATTTCGATAATTGGCAAGCTCACACAAGATAAAATTGTAAGACAGGCAAACGAGGCCGGATTTTTTTCGGTGCTAGCAGATGAAACAACGGATGTATCCCAAACGGAGCAGTTCTCGTTGTGCGTACGCTACGTCGATCCCACTAGTTCGAGCATTCGGGAAGATTTTCTCTGCTTCGTACCTGTTGACGACGTCAGTGCTTCTAGCCTGGCACACACACTGAAAACGGAGCTGCTGAATCTTGGCCTGCACTTGAACATGATGAGAGGCCAAGGATACGATGGAGCAGCAGCGATGAGTGGGGCATTCAACGGCGTGCAGGCGCTCATCCTGAAGGACTTCCCAACGGCTTTGTACACGCATTGCTTGTCGCACTCTCTGAGCCTTTGTTTAAGCGATGCCTCAGCTGTCCAAGACATTCGACGGGCCTTTGGTACAATTAGTGAGGTATGCACTTTCTTTCGTATGTCACCAAAGAGGACAGCGGTCCTGAAAAAACATCTAGAGGCGTCTACAAAGTCTTTCCGCCGGCTGCACCGATATTGTGAGACAAGGTGGGTGGAACGTCATGATTCAGTCGCACTGTTTGGGGAGGCACTTCCTGAGATAGTTCGTTCACTTGAAGAGTTCGTGGACACCTTCCCTGACAAAGCAGCAGCGTCCACCGCTCATTGCCTCCACCAGCGAATCTGTTCGCCAAACTTTCTTATATGCCTCTCTGTTAGCGAGACATTCCTAGGCCTCACACACCACTTGTCTGTGTATCTGCAAAGCCCGTCTATTGACATGAGCGTCGCCTTGGATCAGGGTGACCTGGTGCTGACTAAACTAGAAGAGATGAGAACTAACGCGGGGGCAGAATTCCACAGAATATTTTCTCTATGTCAAGGTAGAGCGGCGGAGTTCGGAGTGCATTGCGAGATTCCACGGGTGGTAGGAACACAGAGATACCGGGCAAACTACGCTTGTAGTTCTGCGGAAGAGTACTACAGGCGAGCCACGTTCATACCCTACATAGATTACCTGAAAGCTTCCCTCAAACGGCGCTTTGCAAACCATCGGAAAACACTGCAAAGTTTGCAATTTGTGTTGCCAAAGCACGCCTCCAAGGGCAAATTTGAATCTGTGCAGGCGGCCTTCGATTTTTACCTCAGAGATAAATACAACAGCGCATATCCTTACACTAAAAGGTGAATGGGAAATCTGGAAAACCAAATGGCAAGCCAAGAAAGAGGAGGAACTTCCCCGCTTTGCGACGGACGCTTTAGCTGAATGCGACAAAGCCCTCTTCCCGAATGTTCACACACTCCTCAAGATATTGGCAAGGCTCCCAGTGACTACAGCTGCTGCAGAACGCAGCTTCTCGACACTCAAAAGAATAAAAACATATTTGAGGAACCGGACAGCTGAAGAGCGGCTTAATGGCCTGGCTCTTATGTCCATTCACCGGATGCAAGTGAATGTCGACGAAGTTATCGCTGTGTTTATGGAGAAACCGAGACGCATGAAAATTGCAGCGTGAACCTCTTTTCGGCAAAGCTGCATGTGCGTTTTTTTTTTCTTCTTTTGCATTGACTTTTATTATATCGTAAAACCATTCCCAATGCCATTCTTTACAAGTGCTTGCTAAAACGAATGTCAGTGTTCTGCATATTTTTTTGTCATGAAAGCATCCGTATTTTGGTATTTTGTGGTTCAATAAAATTGTTTTCCCAAGTATTTCTGTTTTTGGTTTAAGAATTGCTGTCATAAATAAAGTGGCTCACGTTCTTCTCGCAGGCCTGTTGTTGAGACAGTATGAGAAGTTCGGTAGAGAAAGCATCCGACAATTGTTTTTTTTATTTACTACACATCCGTAAGTGGGCGCCAGATTCCTTCGCATCCCCCCCCCCCTTTTTTTTTGTCACTCTTCTTTACGTCACTGACTCTGACCCTTCTCGGTCGAGATTACTTGGTGGGAAAGTATTTTTCTGGTGCACGCGCACTAGCTTTATTGCAGTGTCAAAAAACATGCTTTCCATCTCTGATTAACTCGCCTTTTATGCTGCATTCCACTGTTTCATTCTCTTCTAATAATTAAGCGCCTTCTGTATTCCCGGGCAACTTTTTTTTTTTTTTCATTTTGCCATGGAACGACTTTTTTGCGAACATTTAGGCCTTGGGCCCCCCCCGAAAAAAAATCCTGGCTACGTGCCTGGTTTGAAACGTTCGGGGGCAGCCATCTCGCTTCAGGCGCGGACGGCGTACGCTGTTCCGTAGTTTAGAATAAACGGACCTTTAGTACGGATATTTACCCAGGCTGGCTCAACCTGCGTGATGTTATTTCCTTGGAGACGCAAGTTGACGAAGTTAGGTGTCTCCGTTGTTCATGGCTCGCTTGCCAAGTTCTAAAGAAAGCACTCATCGGCGTAAACGTTTTAAAAAAGCTGCAACATCTTTTATGCGAGCATTCTGCAACGGTTCCTTTTTTTTTTTCTTATATAGGGGCAGCGAGAGACGCCAGAATTTCGCGTTACAGCTTTTCAACAATGCCGACCTGAAGACTGCTGGATGAAATAAACGGCCAGTCATCAGGCACGCCCCACGCATTCAAGAATTTTCTTTCGTCCGTCACAGTGAGCCGCCTGAGTTTTCAAGCTACAAAACCAGATATTCATAGAGCCCTGCTCATCGCTTTCACCGATGAAAGAAGCTCGAGCTTCCTTTTCCATAGCAAGTAGGGTGTGCTCCGAAAGTGACGAGATTACAAGGAATACGAAAAAATTCACGCGCGCAACCAGCTCTCTCCGCAGCGACTCATGTGTACTGCGCCAATCCGGCCAAAGTAGCTGCGACGCTGGGTCGAGCCGCGATGTTTTCCAACCGCGCCTAGTTCGGTTGGATCGCCGCAAGAGGGACTCATGTTGCGCCTGTTCGGCGCATGCGCGGTGGGATTTTTGGAATCGGCCCATTGCGTGTAACCTCATTCTTGTCAGAGAAGCTAAACATTTCCGTTGCAGCAACTGATCTAGAACGCTCACACGGATTAGGTCGCTTCTATAGGAAAACAGAAATCGACCGATAACAGTTAAGTTCGCGCGGTTCAAAGATAAAACCTCTGTCCTTCAAAGCGCTTACAAACTTAAGGGCTCCTCGTTCCCTGTTCGTGAAGATTACTCTGCGCGCGTGCGAGCAGCCCCTAAGAAGCTACATACGTTTGGTGTGCAAGCGGGTTCTCAATTCAAGATCCGTTTTCACAAGCTCCTCATTCACGACAAGCAGTTCGTATATAACGCCGATTCTGATTCAGTCAAACAAGTAACAAAGTAGCAATGAACTCTTAACACTGGTCTTCCACTTTCCCATCGAACCTCACCGAGCCACCCATCGTCCAGAAGCCCAAGCGCTCCACACGATGACAATTATGCTGACTAATGCTCGAAGTTTCTTGCCCAAAAAAGAAACGTTTGAAACGGTTATCACAGATGACTCTCTGACCCTGTAATTATCACTTAATTATGGCTGAACTCGAATATTTAGGATGACGGGCTTTTGAACAACACTTTGTATACCGTTTTTAGGCAAGACAGGTCCGATCGTAGAGGCGGTGGTGTCTTGGTTTTTGTCAAGCGATGTCTGGTCGCTTCCCTCGTACCTGTTGTAAGTCAGCACGAGATTCCTTGCCTCAAGATTACGCTACCGCAAGCACGAACATACTGATTGCTTGTTACCGTGCCCCTGATTCCGATATTTCATATACAAATGAACTTAATTCCATCATATCCGATCTAATCTCCCGCTTTCCTCGTGCTATGCGGTGACTTCAAGTTTCCGGATATTGATTGGGATAACTGCGTCGCATCGGCCTGCGCATCCAAAGATTTCCTTAAAGGGGCACTGACACCAAAATTTTCGTCTGCTGTTTTTTCACTGCAATACGTAGCTGGGGACCTGTTAGCCATGAAACGGCACATCATTTGCTCCAGCGCGCGTCAGATAATTATTTACGGCCTGTTTATTACCCACTAGTTTCAGTTTTGGTTTGGGAGAGCTCAAAAAACGAGGCGCCCGGTGAAACTGGCGCCATCTAGCGCTAGCGATGGAGTATACGAGTTCGGACACGTGAGCACACATATCTGTGACGCACTTCCGCACGACAACCGCCGCGTGCTCGTTTTCTTTCGCCTGCCGCACGTCCTGCGCGTTGTTGTCGCTGTTGCTGTCATCGTTGTTGGTTGGCAACTATTTTCTTGAGGTCTGGCGTCGCCGGCAGTCTACTAACGCAGCCGCAGCGAACAAGCAATGGCGGCTATGACGTCATCATTGCTAGCTGCACTGTCGGAGCTCGGCTGCCGTGGTGACGTCGCGGAAGTTGGGGGTCCCCTTCAGGTCACCTTTGCTGCTGTCGATGTCGCGATGTACGGCGTCTAGCGCTCGACTGCGCATGCGAACTTCAATATTCATTTAAATTACCTTCGGAGCTGTGTTCGCCATTGAGATTTGGTAGATGACATCTGTATGTCCACGAAAATCGATCTCTCAGGCTATCTTAGCAGCGAAATTTTGGTGTCAGTGCCCCTTTAAAGTTGTCCTCATGTACAGTTAAGCTATGTTGTTACCAGACCTACTCGCGGTAGTAACATCCTCGATTTGGTTCTTACTACCGATAATGACCTAATTAATTCCTTCTAGTGTGTCTGTGTTAGCAACCACTAAAGCATCTTGCTTTTTAACGTAGTCATTGAGCTCCCTTACCGGAAGCCATCGACCAAGTACATACGAGATTATAATAAAGCAAACTTTTCCGGAATTAACAACCAGCTGGAATCTTTTTTTCGAAGACTTCCAGAAGTCTGCCTCTATCGGAATAATTCACCAAACCTGGACACTCTATATAGGCGAACTTTTGTCTCTTACTGATGCCTATGTTCCTCTCGTGCGCATACGCGGAGATGCCGGAAGGCCCTGGTATTCCAACAACCTGAGAAAGCTATCTAGAAAAAAAAGCGCATTTTCTCTGAACTCAAGAGAAGGAACAATTTGCACAAATGGGACAGATACTTTGCAGTGCTCCGTGAACATAACAGCCTGCTGAGGCACTCTATGCGTAAGTATTTTCAGCAGGACCTTCTGAGCATTCTGCGTGACAACCCTCGCAAATTCTGGAACTCATTTTCATCAAAACGTACAGTATATACGGTCCACTGTTAGGGGGAACACGCGAGCGCGCGGCCGGCGGTCCGCGGGCCGCTAACTGCTGGCGAGATTTGGAAACGCGGAGCATGCGCGCAGAATCGCAAGGGCGGTACTTGCCCGCGTCGTCTGCTACTTCCCCGCCCTACGCTCGGTGCGCGCTAGCGACAAGCTTGCTATGCTCGCTGCATCGACCATCAATTTCCATGTCTGTTATCAAAAGCGGCTGGCTGGTTCGAACAGCATTTGGAAAGCTTACGATTACATTTTTGGTGAGCACTCACACCAGGCTACGCGAGTGATGGGCTTCGTTATCGCTTTCACAGAATTCCACAGCTGGGGGCGAATTTCTTCGCTGATCGCATTTTCGGCGGAGCTAGTTCATAGAAGCGGCATGGCTAGAGTACCTGAGGACGAAAGGCTTCGAATAGTCGAGCTGTACACCAAAGAATACAGCCAGCGTGCTGTCGCTGCCATCGTGAAAAGGCCACTTAAGACCATAAATAGAATTATTCAGGCCTTTAGAGATGAAAATAGGATCAAGGACGCCCCTAGGAAACCAAGGCCAACTGAAGAAGACGACATGCATATCGTCGCGTACGTTGCTGACAACCCTCGAGCTTCAGTTAGTGAAATAAGCCAGTGTTTTCAACTGACCGCTTCAAAACAACTGTGAAGCGGCGGCTGGCTGAAGCAGGACTGAAGAGCAGGATGGCAGTGCAAAAGCCGCTGCTGACGAACGTGAACAAATCAAAGCGCCTGTCATTTGCCCAGCAGCATGAAGCCTGGTCCGCTGACGATTGGAGCCGAGTGGTCTTCAGCGATGAGTGCACATTCACGACCACATGGGATCAGCGGGCTCGTGTCTGGCGTCCAGATAGAACTCGGTATGTTCAAAGTCTTGTAAGTTTTCTCCAGTTTCCTAACCTCGCTACAATTGCCATAGTAAAGCAATGTGTAAATTTCAGTTTAACGCGCCGAAGTCGAAAAGAAATTATACAAGTCTCGCCGAAGCGCCGTGATTGGAACTCCTTTAGGAATTATACGTTAATTGTCATACGCCCATTGTGCCGCATGCGTGGGTTGGAAAACATGCCTACACCGGGTATAATAACGAATCTGCGGCCGAGAATGAAACCCTCGATTTCGAATTAATCTTAATGTCTGGTGGTTAACGTCCCAAATCCACGATATGATTATGAGGGATGCCAATGGGGAGGGCTCCGGAAGTTTGGACCACGTGACCTGGGGTTCTTTAGAGTACAGTTAAATCTAAGTGCACGAACCACAGCAATTTCGCCTTAATAGTAATCTGAGGTTTGCTGTTTCGTCTCGTAGTTCCTTCCGTGTTAACATGATTGGCATTACAAGACCAGAGTGCTACGCTATACAGCCGCAGCATGAATCTTGGCTATTTATTCCTGGGATACACCCAGACCTATTTAGTTGGAAGTGCCGCTTGTCCTGTTGCTATGTTTTCTACGTTTGCGTGTATGTTCTTCTAGTGGCGGCTTCATCATGTCCTTAAGTAAATACCAACTAGGCCAGCAAGCTGTGTTGTTAAAACACAAGTAACTTTGCTTACAGTATATGTGCACGACAGTGTAGTTGTTCTGGCTTGTTGACAAGCTGCTGTTGTATCAATTTGGCATGTGAGGAAAAAGTAAATCTCTGTCTGGGTGGTTGTCAATTGTTGCTGCCGTTAAGAGGACATGCATGCAGGGCACTGTCACATGCTGCAAGAACTGTGTCGAACTCCAGCACTCATGTGAAGCCCGTACTGAAAGATATGCCTTGGGCTATCTATAGGGAAAACCTTGGCTCAGACAAGCCACACAGCACGTTGACTGTCTAAAGGCGTCCCTGAGGTGGTATCTGCAGTCAGTTGACAATTTTCTTTTTTACGCACACGCGTCAATGAAGAGTAGTTCATGCATTTCTTATCAGTGCATTCATAACTAAAGTTATCCATTTGGAAACTTTGAAACCATTAGGTCAAATAGGTCTAACCTTTTCTCAACGCTGGCTGAGTGCTTACGACGGAGGTGCAATCGATATTTTGGGAGTGTGCGTTTTGGAACATATCGTCAGGTCCCCCTAAGCTTCCTTCTATGCAAGCAAGCGCCCTTAGTATATGGAAGCAGTCCTCCCGCAAATTTCTTTCTGAATTTCCTGCGCTCCTTCGCTGTGTTTCTGTTCGAGCTTTGCTCCAACAGAAAGACAGCGAAGGAGCTTTGCATTTATGTTGGAGCATTTATGTTGGAGCACGAACAGTTTTCATAAATGGAAACTGTACGTGAATGCAGCGTACGTGTGATTCGAACAGAGTATGAGCAGGAAAAAGAAACAAAATGAGAAAGTAGAAATGATAATTCAAGGTAAATATTGGGGCCCCTTCACGTTGCAATGGAGCAATGTAAGAAAAATATGTATGTGGGCTTGCCTGACAGACTTCTTTTTTAACCAAAGAGCTCCTTCATAGGCCACTTCCCCTGAACCTAGTTATGGTGCAGGGGCATACCTAAGTTTTCAAAAGTATGTTTCAGCGAACAACTTCAGTGGCAGACTCGGCTTTTTGCCCCTTTTTCTCTTTAGGGCCGCATTGTTTACACCCCCACCCCCTTCTTTTTCTTCTACCCCAAGCCCGTAGGACTACGATTACTGCGAGGCCTCACATTCCTGCAGTAATTTGCACAAAGCCTCTGCTGGGCTTAACTGAGAAAGGAACTTTAACCTTTATTGGGAAAGGAACCACTGGGGTAGATGAATGGATAGATGGATGGAAGAACTTTATTAAGATCCATTAGGTCGTTGTGCTGGAACAGCAGCGCTAACAAGGCCCAAAGAACGACATGACAAAGGACGGCACAACTTTGGTCCTTGTCGCTAAGGCTGCTGTTCCAGCATAATGAATCGCCACCAACTGGGCTAAGTTTGTCTCCCAGTCCATTAGGTCACGCTAGTTTTCGCGCACTGGGGCCAGATTGTTTTTGTTTGGTAAATGTGCCTCAGAGGAAAGCAAATCCGCATATTTTTGGAATTGTTTAGTTATAGAGAGAGCACTACTGCGCTTTTTTTTTCCCGCAGGGTGTGCATTTTCAGTAAACTGTATTACTGGGTGCAGCAAGGTTATCAGCCTGTCGTATTCAACATTGCCTGTAGCAGGATGCAACCTAAGTGAAATCAGCGTTTCTCAACAAGTGGCACAGCCCCCGTTACAGCAGCGAACAAAACCAACCCCACGTGACCGTTTCGAGATGCCCGGTCTGCTATCCTTAAGTATTTTCACCCGTACAGAACCGGACAAAAATTTATAATTTATAGACTCTTTCCATCTTCAGAAGGCGGCAGAGCGGTTTATTTCATCTCTGAACCCATTTTATTTATGAAACTATGCTAAAGCTGAGCTCAGGAATTCAAGGTGCAACGCAAAAGCTCGACACACACACGTTGTTGCGCGCAGAATTTGTGCTTTGAAAGCGTTTCGTTTCAGCTGACTAAAAAATTGGGCTTTCCACGTTCCCCTCTAAGAAATGAGTGAGAACACAAATTTATGTGCTCATCTTTTACTTTTGCCATTATCGCTTGATCTTGGCTGCATTACAATGTTCGAAGTGGGAGCTAGCCTCACCGATGAACAGCAGCTGGTGATTTTTGGGTTAGCGAGGGGCTTCACTGAAGACTTGAATTGTTTCCGACCATAGTGAGGATCAACTGCATATGCAGCTTGCTTTGTTATGGTAAACGAAATGTTGTTGTTGTTTTGTTTTGTGGGGTTTTACGTCCCAAAACCAGTTCTGATTATGAGAGACGCCGTAGTGGAGGGCTCCGGAAATTTCGACCACCTGGGGTTCTTTAACGTGCACTGACATCGCACAGCACACGGGCCTCAACATTTCGCCTCCATCGAAATGCAGCCGCCGCGGCCGGGATTCGATCCCGCGACCCTCGGATCAGCAGCCGAGTACCTTAGCCACTAGACCACCGTGGCGGGGCCTGTAAACGAAATGGTTTCGCATTGCAGCCAAAAGCTCTATGGCCAGTGCCTGCTGGGAAGTCAGTGCTTGAAAGCCCAAGGCGAGGATGAGCTGGCCGAATGGAGGGAACGCCTTCAGTACCGCAGAGAAAGGCTAAGGAATGCCCAGGAGAAGCACCTTGGGGTATGTGTAGGCCCCGTCGTATTAATGCTTTGTCATTCCTGTCTGCCGTCAAAAGCATCTGCCAGCAGTTCCAGAAACCTGACGAAACCACCACTGTTGCCCCCATCTTTTGCAAAAGGGGGCTGTATGATGCATGATAGTGCGGCTTTCGCGGTTGGTGATGAGATGCCTCAAAAGGTATCGAGGTGTTAGCACTCAAGGATAGAAAAGGGACACAACAGGACGAGTACTCACTTTCAATTGAATGTTGGTGCTTCTGCAATTGTGGGGTCTGCTCTGTGCGTGTCTGCTGGCACTGTGATATCTACTCGGAAATGCTTTTTGCTCGGAAGTCCGGGGCGGTGCTTAGTGAATGATTATGTTGAAATTGTGTTATTCGATTCTGCCATTGGAGAGTGATAGTTCTCGAGAAACGTAATTCTTTATATGCATGTCACACAAACCGGTTTGAATACCACGTCCAACTCTGTGCACATCCACGCTAAAGCTGCGGCAAAGCCAGTCACTGTCCTCTATGGGGGGCACAATGTTGTATAGTTAATTTTACACAAGCACCAGCGCCTCACCCGACACATTTTCAGTAGTGATAGTACAGTCATCCCCGCGCATGTCCCATGCACATATTCCATGACCCGTGTGCAGTGCGCGCCAAGCTCCGGCGATGCTAGAGCGGGCCATTTCTCTACTGGGGCACTTATTCTTGCGACGATTCACCCTGCTGACTGAATGCGTGCAGGCGGGAGTCAACTCCCATGCATGTGCAAGCAAAGAAAAAAAAAGCAAAAGGTGAATTGCTCCATTCGTGGGTAACTGACATTTTGCAAAAGCAGCCTTCACAGCTTCTTGTGTTAAGCCCACCATGGTGGTCTAATGGTCGTGGTGCTTGACTGCCGACCCGAACGACATGCGTTTGAGTTTGGAGATCCACCTGCTCTGCGATGTCAGTGCATGTTAAGGAATCCCAGCTGGTCCAAATTCCTGCGCCCTACACTACAGTGGGCCTCATAATGAGGCCGTAGTTCAATGGCACGAGCGTTAGATTTGCCACAGGGCATGAGTGTTAGCTCTTCCACAGTGCATATTTTTTATGCAAGAAAGCGTACCACATGCAGCATTATTCTACGCCTCGCGACAAATGGCCTATTTTGCCCCTTACCTTGCCGCTTTGAATGGCGAGATTTACACAGAGCATTATTGTTAGCTTTCCCACAGTGCATGTTTGTTATGCAGGAAAGTGTACCACATGCAGCATTAGGTCATTTGTCGCGAGGCGTAGGATATTTTGCCCCTTGCCGCTTTGAAAGCCTGAAACAGTAAAAGTTAAATGGTATTTTTTTCATAAAGTAAATGCTATTAAAATTATATGTGATAGTTCAAATATTCGCATAGCCCTAATAAAGCACCTGTGGTGTGGTTGTCGCACAGGGCTACCAAGAGTATGTCATGGACCTGCTGGAGCGGTACGCGGAAGCGAATGACGCCACGGCCATGAAAAGGGTGATGTTTGAGACCATGAGAGGTTTCAGGTTGTATTGTAACCAGGACCTAAAGCACACGGTCACCTCCAAAGACACTTCGCTTATCTGGAAATTCTATCTGCACACCACTGTGAGTACGGATGGGATAATGCCGTTCTTGTGTCATTGACCCCTGGCTCGGTTTTCTGCAGCCATGGGTATAGATGTGGTTTTTGATTGCGCAACTTTTAGAAATGTACCTAATTGCGGCCAACTTTCATGAATTTGACCGGCAGGCCCAACTAATTTGAGGGAAAAGCCCAGCCATTTGTAGCATACCCAATTCAAAATGTCCCCTAATGGAACCTAGATGCATATTTATGAATATAAAATTGAAAATAACGTGAAAATGACGTTAGTGTACCGAAACTATGGAGAAATAGAATGTGCACGTAACCTTTACAGCAAGAAAAGCGTTGTTTGTTCAATACTAGGAATATGAAAAATAGGAAATGAAGTTTATGTTCATATATTAATACAGTACTTACTTCACATTTGCCATCAGTCAACCTACGCCGAACTCTTTTTTTTTTTTTTTGCTGCAGACAGATGTGCCGATCAAACAGGGCCTCAATGAGGTTTGATGACCACTGCCAGGCTCATAACTTCACTAGTCAGTCCCGTGATGGATGCCGGTGTTCAAAACACTGATTACGGGGGACGAGGCTTGTTAACAATAGCTGAACAAGTAAAAGAATCTATTATGGTGCAGTCCTTGTCAGAATGAATGAACGTGCCATCCGTAGTGGTTGCCACTTTGTGATAAGGCAGTCGGCCTTTGTCAGCCAGACTGTGTCATGGTGAAGGCAGCTTAGGTTTCGAATAAGACTGCAATACACGTGGAGTTTTCAGACGAGTTTTAGCGAAGCTGGAAGAGCGCATTTTAGGGGGGAGGAATAGTCCAGCTATAATCTCATGCGAGCTACCGTTTTTATCTTATAATCCTTTAGAGGCAGTGGAAAACGAGCTATTTCGATGGGGATAGTATGTGTTTGAAGCGTTTGCTCCGCTGCAAGCGCTGCGAAGTTCGGTGCTTCTATTACTGCAACTATTAATTCAGTTGTTTTTTCTGTTGGGCCCATCTCGGGTGACCGGCCTAGTTCAAATTGTGCAGTAAAGGCTAGTTTGATGAACAAAATACATGGCCGTTTGTTTCCATAGAAACGTACGTAAGTGAAGGAATGTGTTTGGCGAAGTTGGAATTCCGTTGAAACCATATAGGATGCACCCGTTTACTGCTGAAATATATCTGATTACGGTCCAGCAGGACCTGAATTTGACCGTCAGAACGGAGGACATTGAGAGAATTTTCATGCAGCTTGAAGTTGAGCCCATTGCACAATGTCCTCAAATAAAACCCCAGAAAAGCATTAAAAATCAGGGTTGCCCATCAAAGCAGGAGTCAAACTAGGCTTTTTTTCAAAATTTCATTGATCCTTGCTTTTAATGGGCCTACCTGAATTTTATTTCGGGCCATCTCCGTTAATTCGCCTGTCTCCTTTCTCTGCACAGTTGCCCTTTGAGCGTCTAGTCCTGCTTCGTGACACCTACCATAGTCACTTTAAGCTGAGAATGGTGGATAAGCATCCGTACCTGTTTCCTCTGCCACGTCGCAGCCAGGAGTCCATGGATAAACTGCCTCCAGGCGCCTGCTGACAAGCAGGTACTACACGTCTACTACATTCAGGTAAGGCAGTGGATGGACGGGGGTCTGGAAGCTGAGGGGTCATTCCGCAAACTTGAGGCTTCTCGGTGGACTTTCCAAAATATTCTCTGCGCTTCTAAGGTGGAGACGCAGGCTTTGCATCTCTGAAAATGCCAAAAATATCGATTTGCCGAAAACCACATTGCCCTATCAGTTTCTGCAACCCGCTGGTTCCAACATATGTTCACTGAAAAGCACCTGGAAGTGCTCTAAAAATTTTTTTTCATCTCCTAGGAAGTGAACAATCATCGCAAAAATAATGGAAAAAAAACTTAAACCAGAGGACAAATGGTTTGTCCAGCAGAAACGTTTGAGGACATCACTCTAGAGCTTTGTCGAAAGCATTGGAGAATTATTAAGTTTTGTGCCAATTTTCCTTGACGTCAACCAAAAGATTAAAGTTTGTCCAGCCTTTGCCTAAACAATCCAGAGAGCTGAAAAAAAAAAGGTGCGCCCACGAGCCATGAAAACTTAGGCGCACCAGTCCTAAGAGCAGAGTCCCAAAAGTCACTTGAAGACACGGAGACCCGAGACTACAGTGTTAAGGCGTTTTGAGGAATGTCTACTTTTGCAAAAACTATGACAGCCTCTCTATCACAACCATGTTTCAGCCATACAGCGCTGTTTGCTCACAGTGTAGCACGGGGCTGACTTGGCCGTCTTTTAAACCCTGAAATTTTCTTGAGGGAATGATCGCTTCTAGCTCGTTTCAGGTTGAGCTTTTTCTACACGCAATTAGTGAAGATGATGCTGATGTTCCCGGTAAAAAATACAGGAAGGGTAGCAAAGTTTCAAAAGCGACATACGCAGTACTCTTCGTTCAGGTAGAGATCAAAACACTTTCAGGTTCGTGGCATGTTTTGATAAGATACTAAGCATTTTGAAGATGCCGGGCCCTCCGATGCTTTTTTGGCTGCCTCCAGGAGCATTGGAGTGTGTATGTATTGAATGTTGTTGTTGTTATGTGGGGTTTAACGTCCCAAAACCAGCTCTGATTATGAGAGACGCCGTAGTGGAGGGCTCCGGAAATTTTGACCACCTGGGGTTCTTTAACGTGCACTGGCATCGCACAGCACACGGGCCTCAAAATTTCGCCTCCATCGAAACGCAGCCGCCGCGGCCGGGATTCCATCCCGCGACCCTCGGATCAGCAGCCGAGTACCACAGCCACTAGACCACCGTGGCGGGGCGTGTATGTATTGAATACTGAGGTGAACACAAAAAGAATGGTAAGAATCTGTGCATGAAAACTAGTTATTAGTCCTCATAGTTCAAACAAGTTCACTGCCTGAAAGAAGCTTTCCCATTTGCACTTCGCTCTTCCATCGACGTTCGTGGTTGCCCCGAATCAGCACACGCCTCTTATGCAGAGATACTGGAAAGTTCCTTCTCAAGGCGGCTTGAACGAATCGCCTGCCACTGCTCTTCTTGATGAAGCTGTCATTGTGGTTACAACGGAGACTACAAACCACGTGTGTCAGTCAGTAGAGGCAGTTACTTTTAAAACATGTTGCTTATAACAGGTTCCCTTTCTTGTGTCAGCAATGCTTCAGTTGTGTTGCTGGCGAGCCTCCAACTGTACGCGCCAACACCGACGCATGGCAACATAGCTCCTGCTAACAGCACCGCTGCTGCTCTCGACCGTTTTGTGACCCCTTTAAATCCGTGTGCAACAACAACAACAAAAAAATTGACGGCAGATCCACGAGGTGAATGATGATGAGATTGGGCGAAGCTCCTGGAAGTAATCATCGGTTAAACCGTGAAATTTCTTCCGTTAATTCGCCCGATAAAATTGACGTGAAACGATTGATTAAATGTTTTATCAAACTTTTATTGCTGGTTTCCGTTGTCCTTTCATTATGACCGCTTTGTGGTCGGTGAAATGTAAGCTAAGTGGTTCTTGCACTGGTTGCAGATGAAAGTTGGCAAACACGATGTCGACGCAGGTGCCTCTGATGGTGGTTGGGTTGGGGTTTTCAAAGGAGATGCCTCGCGGGCTCTCACTTCAGGGTCCTGTCTGCGAGCGCGCGCCGCCGCTGCCCTGCGCGCCCGCCTTTCGGCATCCTTATCCATACGAGCACACACCGACGGCAACGAGCATCGTCAACTACAAACCTGTATAGCGATATGGTTTTGAATATAAAACCATTGCTTTAGAAAACACCTGGCGTCTTTCGTTAAGCAGCTGGCGTCTTTTCGTTTTGCTTTAGGAACATCTGGCGTCTTTTCGTTTTGCTTTTAGAAAACATCTGGCGTCTTTCGTTGGTTTATTTCATCAATCAACGGCGTTTTGAACAAAATTTTTATTGTTTAATCACGCGCAGGAGAAATCTCACCAGGCACTACCTTGGAGGTAAACAATGGCTGCTAATGGGAATGAGAGACAGAAGAAGTCGGCTTTTAGCTAACACTTACACTGCTACTTCTGCAAACGTTTCCTACTGGAACATGCCAATGGCTGCTAATCGGGAATGAGAGACAGAGGAACTCGGCTTTTAGTTAACGCGCACGCTGCGAATTTTTTATTGTTCAACAACGCACAGGAGAAATCTCCCACCGGCACCACCTTGGAGGTCAAAGCGTAAGACTGGTTACGCACTACGACGAGGGACGAACGGGTGCCGCCTTAAGGAGCTTCGCCCCTAAAAAGAAAAAAAACGCGACAGTGATCGCCTCCCCACAGTAGTCAGGCTGCCACCTCCGTTTAAGGCGGACAATAATCAAGTTTCACCTATTCGAGGCTATGCTTTTAAAACCAACTCAACTAAGCGTGCCTTCATGGCCCGAGGACATCGCCAAACATGTATATTTTCGTGCACAACGGCGCGGCCTAACAGGTGTGAATGAATGTAAAATACGAATCGCTGTGTCAAACCAATCACAATGCACATGCAGATTCGTCACTGCCACGTAATCTAACGCCACTTCCACTAAAGAAATTCATTGGTGCGAGTCGCCACTGTTCAAGCATAACTGTGCAGAAAGCGGCTGCTTCGTTCAAATAAAATAACTATTTACTTTGCAAGCCTCTACCCTCGATGCGGCATCCCCATATCCCGGAGGTGTAGAATAAAAACTGCCTGCTCTGTTGGTGTCGCAGGGCCCCTTTAACGAAGTAATAATCTTACATATGCCCGACATTTAAAAAGAAAGGTAATATTATAAACCGCCTATCCTAATTTCTACTCAACAGTGTGGTCAACATGCTTTTAGCATGTTTGTACTTATGGCAGTCACTCTTTGTATCTTGTGCCACTGCACCAATGATTCCCGTATGACCTGTATACGGAACTATTGGAACAGCATTGCATTGACAGCTCGCTTGGACTGAGACTTTTTGTTGGCTTACTTATATGCAAGTATATAGAAAACAGTACTTAGCTTGGCTCTGTTGCATGCAAACTCGCTGAAATTGTACTCAGCTAAGCTCACTTTTGCATGTGAGATCGGGTGGCTTGACCCACTAGTCACACAGGACAATGCTGAGAGCCAATCTGGGAACCTGAAGTGGTGAAAATATATGCCCATGGATATGGCCCACACTATGGGCACTGGCTGAAGCATTTAGTTGGCGTAGAAGACTGTAAAATTTTGAGTCTCAGTCGAAAAGCATCTGCTTCAAACACCATAAGAAGAGGTTGAATGTTTAAAAAATCATCTAAGCGTCGATCGAGTTCCTCAAGGCCCATTAGTTTCCATATGCGTGAAGTCGCTGTAGATTGGCACGCACTGGCATCTCTTCCGAAACCCTGCAATGTCTCGTCTTCACTGTCCTCCAGGTTGGCTTGAAGTCCTCCATGTACGCCACGTTTGTGCAAACGTTGGCCCCGTGCTGATAAGAAACCTCAACGTCGACATGGTGGCACCGGACATGCTGAGCACGACTGAGCGCAGCGGTGGTCATATCGAGACGGACACGGGACTCTGGAGCGTAGCCGCCGTCGACCTGGTACAATTCAAGGAGCGCACGAGGTATCTGGGCTTTTTTTGGTGTGATGAACAGAAGTGAATGCTGTAGCATTGCTAGCTGCGATCTAGCTGATAGCAACACTGATGATGATGAGTGGGTTTTAATGGCGCAAGGGCCAGTCTTGGCCAAAGAGCGCCATTTCAATGATCATGTATGACAAGCGAGCTAAAAGCATTCGATGGTATGGCGTTACGGGGCTGTAAAGTGGCCTAAAATTGAATCGCTGTAAAGAAGCATAAAAAGGTAGACGCTATAAAATTATGGCGGTGATACACAATTGTCCATGGTGAAAATGTGAGCATAAAATTACCGCAAATGCCTGCACAAAGCCTTTGCGCCCAAAGGCCGGGAGGCAAGTGCTTTCGGTTAAAATCACTACCGCAGCAACGTCCTCTGGCAGGAGGGCGTACTACGGATGTCCGGGGTATATAACATAAAAACTGCGAATGTCTCTAAAAAATGACAACAATGCTTCCTGTTTAAAAATAGGTTCCCTGCCAAGGAACATTGATGGGTGTAATGGCAGCCGCTGTCGGTATGGCAAGGGAAAATGTTTTTTCCTGAGGCCCTCTAGTTGGGTACACTGCAGAAGGACATGGAGCACACTTAATGGTTCGCCGCATTTTTTGCACATCGGCGAATCGCCGCCTGAGAGAAGGTGTGTGTGTGTACTGTATGTGTGTCCTATCCTCAGTCTGCAGAGTGTGACTTGTGTACGACGGATATTAGAGACTGGCGGCCATTTACCTATATGTGGCTTGATAACATGCAGCTTATTTTCTGTTTGCCTGTCCCATAAGTGCTGCCAGTAAGCTGTCACTTTCTTCCTTATGGAGGGCTTCAGGTCCATAGCAGGGACACCTCGGGAGTAGTTGCCTGCTTTTGCATGGACAGATGTTGCTAGCTTATCGGCCAATTCATTCCCTTTAATCTCGCGGTGCCCTGGCACCCAGCACAGCACCACTTGTTTTGTTGCATATGCCGTACACAGACTTGTATACAGAGACATAACTACAGGATTTTTGTACCTATTTAGAGTTCTCACAGCCCTCACAACACTCAGAGTCTGTATATACAACTGCCCTTGGTATATTTGACCGTGTAATATGTTTAACCGCTGCCAGTATAGCATATGCCTCCGCTGTAAAAATAGTGGTATTAGTGTGCAGAACGCCGGCATCGGAAAAAGATGGGCCGATCGCAGCATACGACACACCGACGTCAGTTTTTGAGGCATCCGTATAGAATTCGGGACAACAGTACTTATGCTGTAGTTCGAGAAAGTGCATGCGGATCTCTGCAGCAGGCGCGTGCTTTGTAACGTCTACAAAAGACATATCACAGTCAATGAGTTGCCATTGCCATGGAGGGAGCTGTACAGGAGGAGGCATGACATCACGTTCATAAAGCGACACATCCATTTCTTCAGCGAGCCTCCTTACTCGCATCGAGTAGGGCTCTCCAACTGTAGGACGGTTGTGAAAGATTTGGAAACTGGACAGGTCATTTACAGTTTTGTATGCAGGATGCGTGTTGTTTGAGTTGACTTTAAGAAAGTACACAAATGACAGGTATGTTCTCTGCATGTGGAGCGACCATTCATTGGAGTAAACGTAGAGGCTTTCTACGGGGCTTGTACGGAAGGCACCCGTTGAGAGGCGGATACCTAAATGGTGGACGGGGTCCAATATCTTCAGGGCGCTTGGTGTCGCGGACTGATAGATGGTGGACCCATAATCTAAGCGTGAGCGTATCAGGCTCTTATACAGCTTCAATAAACAGTCTGTGTCACTCCCCCAAGCAGTGCGTGATAGTACCTTCAAGATGTTCATTGCTTTCATGCACTTATTTCGCAGATATTTAAGGTGCGGCACAAATGTTAGTTTCCTATCAAGAATTACGCCAAGAAATTTCTGTTCCATCTTTACAGCCAAGCGCACACTCTGCAGCTCTATGTGGGGGTCAGGAGACAGACCCCTTCTTTTCCAGAAAAGAACACATGCGCTCTTTTGCGCGTTCAGCCGGAAGCCATTTTCACCCGCCCATTTAGATACCTTGTTAACGGCCAGCTGGACCTGCCGCTCGCAGACGGCAAGGTTGCAAGAGGTAAAACCCATTTGCACATCATCAACGTACGTTGAGTAAAACATGTTCTGAGGAATGGACAGACGCAGAGAATTCATTTTTACGATAAAAAGAGTGCAACTGAGCACACCACCTTGTGGCACCCCAGTTTCCTGCACGAATGGTCTCGATAGGGCATCGCCCACACGAACACGGAATGTGCGGTTGGACAAATAGCTTTCTACAACATTTAGCATGTTACCGCATATACCAAAATGTGATAGGTCCCTAAGTATTCCAAACCGCCACGTGGTGTCATACGCTTTTTCCATATCAAGAAATACGGAGAGGAAAAACTGCCTGTGGGCAAAAGCCTCACGAATTTGCGCCTCAATACGTATGAGATGGTCAGTAGTGGATCGACCCTCTCTAAACCCACATTGGTACGGATCAAGCAGTTTGTTTGATTCGAGGTAGTATACGAGTCGGCGATTTATCATTTTTTCGAAGAGCTTGCACATGCAGCTTGTGAGTGCTATAGGTCGATAGCTCGAGACAGATGATGGATCCTTGCCCTGCTTGAGGATAGGAACTATGATTGCTTCTTTCCATGCAGTCGGGATCTGACCTGAGGACCACAGTGCATTGTACAGGGAGAGCAGGGTTTTCTTTGCTTCAGGGGGTAAATGTGTCAGCATTTCGTATATTATTCGGTCAGAACCTGGGGAAGACTTATTGCAGTTGTTCAGCGGTGCCTGTAACTCGGCTAAAGTAAACGGTTTGTTGTATTCCTCATCCCGGGTGCGTTTCCCCTGTAATTTCTGACATTCTATTGTTGCTTTGTGTCTTTGAAAGGTTTCGGAATAATGGAGGGAACTTGACACATATTCAAAATGAGCACCGAGACAGTTCGCCTGATCTTCTAGGCTCTCTCCCTGTGTGCTGACTAAAGGAAGACAGTGTGTATCGTGGCCTCTTACCCTATTCACCCTATTCCATACTTTGGACTCGTCTGTATATGAATTGATGCCCGATAAAAACCTCTGCCAGCTCTCTCTCCTGGCGAGTCGGCGAATTCTACGGCCTTCAGACTTCACCTTCTTGAAATGAACAAGATTCTCCGCCGTGGGAGTATCACGCAGCATACCCCATGCTTTATTTTGTTTTTTGCGAGCATCCCTACATTCTTCGTTCCACCATGGGACACGACATTTGTGTGCCCTTCCACTTACTTCGGACATACACTTAGAGGCAGCGTCAACTAAGAAAGTAGTTAAATATTCGACTGCAGCGTCAAGTTCTAGGGAGGACATGTCCGCCCACGAGATACAACAGGTAAGCTTTTGGAATTTCTCCCAGTCGGCGGTATCGACCCTCCACCGGGGAGCCTGTGGCAGGGATCTCTTATTTTTCGTCGTTCTCAACATTATGGGGAAATGGTCGCTCCCGTATGGGTTTTTGATTAGTTCCCATTTGACTTCAGTGAAGATAGATGGGGAGATTATGGTAAGATCAATACAAGAGTAGGTTTTGTTAGCGAGACTATAGTAGGTGGGCTCCTTCGTGTTCATGAGACATGCACCAGATGAGAAAAGAAACTGCTCAATGAGCCGACCTCGCGCATCGATGCGGGTGTCGCCCCACAAGCTGCTGTGTGCATTGAAATCACCTAGAATGACGTAAGGTTCCGGCAATTCATCAACAAAAGACTGAAATTCGTGCTTGTTTAAGTTGTAATGGGGGGGTATGTATAGTGAACAAACGGTGATAAGTCTTTCAAGAAGAACAACGCGAACTGCCACTGCTTCCAGGGCCGTTTGTAGGCGTAACGACTGGCATGCGAGGCTCTTGTCAACTATAATCGCAACACCTCCTGATGATGCGACAGCATCACTGCGGTCTTTCGGAAACGTTACATATTGGCGGAGAAAGTTCGTGTGTTTCCTGTACACACAGCAACTTTGGATTGTGTTTACGTAAAAGTTCTTGAATGTCGTCGAGGTTTCTGAGAAGGCCTCTGACGTTCCATTGTATAATCTGTGTTTCCATTTTGATTGAAAATTAGTGCTGTGTGTACAGAAACCAGAAAATGTTGCCTTATATTACAGAGCCCTTTTCAGGACCTGTAATGGGCTTCTTCTCCTTTTTGGAGCGGTCGAGGAGGTCTCGCCGCCCCTTAGGCGCTGGCAGCGCCGTGGGGAAGGATGATGTGTCCATTTCCTCTTGCGAGGAGCCGGACACGTGCTCCTTAGAGCGAGACGTTTTCCTGATAGCAACACTGTGCAGCTGTCTTGTGCTATAATAGAAGCAGCGGTCATGCCTATAAAATAACTTTGGTTTGACATGAACTTACCTATTAAAAGTGGTTCATCAGATTGGGGAGAGGCATGCTGTGCGCTGTTGCAGTCAAGGACATGTGCACAGATGCACGAGTGGCGGTTTTGAAACTTGGAGCACATATTCCAAGGAGAAGTCACTCTTTGGCATACGGTAACAGAGATTAAAGGGCAACTCCGGTGATTTTTCGATGTTCACCGATCTCAATAAAAATTTCAGTATATGTTCTCTTTGGTGCTCTAATCATCTGTGCAAAATTATACCACTGTAAGCCATTTAGTTTCCTTCAAATGAATATTTAATATGTATGGCTTGTTTTGGATAATGCCACTGAATGAGGGCAATCCTGCGTTTCGTGATGTCCTTACCTACTTCCCACCTACTATAGCAGACGACATAACCGATGAGGAGTCTTCTTTGTTTTGTAAGTTGATGGGTGGGTGCTGGTGCTGTGTCGAAGGTTGCAATAACAAAGCGAGGAAGACCAAGGGCGTCTGCTACCATAAGTTCCCTTCCAAAAGCGCTCTTTGGGATAAGTGGCTTTTTTTTTGTTCGGCGCGTCAACTGGTCTCCCAGTAAAAACGCTTGTGTGTGCTCTGACCACTTCACTCCGGATAGCTATAAGGAGACCGTGTACTTGAGGGAACAGTTCGGGCTCGCAAAGCCCAATTACCGTAGACACCTGAAGAGTGATGCTGTACCGACGGTGTTCGTGCACGGGGAGCACAGCCCGTTACTACCGGACGCATCGACGAAGCGAGCCAAGTCACATAGCATGCTGTTATGGGCAATCAAGTTGCCGATTTGCGGTTATTCTATGTTATATATGCGCACTTTCGACCGCGATCGAGCCTGATTTGAAGCGAATTCTCGTACCACGGTTGGCTGCTGCACCACGTGTGGAAGCAACCATCTACGGCATAGGCATTCGATACCGCGATAACGATCGAAAGTGTCTTTTTCTTTATGCGACCTCGTGAACGGTCAATTGTCATTGCGGTGCGAATTATAAGCGGCACGCTTTCAGACGCAAGCAATAGTTTGCGCTTGCACTTTCGTTCACAATAAGCAAACTAACGCCGATCGGCCTACGGTTTGGTGAAGCAGCCAGCCTATAGTTTCGTTATCGCGAACGAAAGTGCACCGTGTGACGCCACTAAAAGAATGGTCACTAACATTGGGTTTTACGGTGCTCCCGTGTGGTGTTTATAAAGTTAGCTTCGCACATTTCATTTTCATATCATTTCTTGGTTAAATGTTTCACTTGTGCATTCCACGGAGTACGTGCTGTTCCCTGCTGCAATGCCCAAAATTTTAGCAGGCCGCCCCTATGTTCATTGCATTTGTTTTTCTTTAGGTTTATGAACAACAGCTCATCCAAGAACCTCTCAATGTAACTGAGCAGTTTGACTTGTCCTTGGAAGGCAGTGTTGAGAATGGTCCAAGCAGCAGGCCACCACTGGCATAGAGTGGACAGATGAGGCTGCTTCAGATAAAGCACTGCACCACAACATAGACGCAACACTGGTGTGCTGTACATATATCTCGGTAGCTGTGCAATGGCTACACAGCCCCTCTTCAACAATCCTTCTGTCGGTGAGAAAGTGCCGCCATTGGTGTTAAAAAAAATTGATGTTTGCGAAAAGCATCCTAAGTGTTTTACATATGTCACAGGAATTCAGGCAAGTCCAGTACTAATGCAGGAGAGAGCTGTTCAAACAAGCAACATGCAGATTGATCACTTTGAGAAGATATGTGTTGGTAAGAAAGTGTAGCTGTTCGTGTGGCTGGAAAATAAGAGCTGAAAAGCATAATGAACTGTTTACATGTGCCATAGGAATCCAGGCCAGCCCAGTTCTTGTTCAGGACAGTGCTGTCCAAACATGCGACATCCTGACAGATGACTCAGAGCTGCATCAAGAGCTGAGGCATCATTGTTCTACGCCTAAGCCGAATGTCCGTGCACCACCTCTCAACGAAAACTGGTAGGCTGTACTGCAGTGACGCACAGAATGAAAAGAACAAATGCTCATGAAAGATAGTTGCTTACAATATTTTGACCTTTCCTGTAGGATGGATTCTCTGAGTGACTACCTCTATGGCTGTGATGAATCAGACAGAGATGAGGAGTAAGATATGGCTGTTAATTCTCATGAATTGTAATATTTAAGAATGATACGTTCTGCTGCTGTTACATGATGTGTTTGTGTTACAGTGCGTTATGTTCAGTACATAGAGAGCACAAAATATACATACAGGGCTGTAAGACGAGATGTACAGATGCTTCATCACGCATCCTCTATGAATGCAGTGCTTAGGATGCTAGTTCCACAGACATGTCATTACAAAAGCACACAGCTCAGGCTGCATGCATTAATACGTACATGATCATGTGATTTCTCATGTAATGCTTCAAAAATATCAAGGATGTGTAAAAAGCTTCCTTTCCTTAAAACGTTCATAAGTTGCATGTAATAGTTCTATGTGCATACCGGTTTACTTCTTTTACTAACAGACCTCCTAACGTTTTACAGGGACTACGCAAATGTGCCATCTTATGTGTGTGATGAGCTGGAAGATGACAACAGTTTGCTGAGTAAGCTCACATTACTTTTTGGGTGGATGTGCTTAACAAGTTTTCCATTAGATACTGGTGTTCCTCTTTGCCCCTTGGGCAGATTATGAAAACACTGAACAGATGAAATGCAAGTTTTTTATTGATTTGTAACATTTTCTTGCAGCTGCATCAACTGAAAAGTACATTTTATACTTTCCCATTTTTCTGCACAGGCCACCAGCAATGGAAACACCTGCGGAAGAGTCACCACATGAGAAGAAATACATTGTGTTTCACTCATGCCTTGTACAGCTCCTCAGAAGGTGTCGTCATCTCCACCACATACATAGTGGAGATGACAGCACTGTACAAATGTCCTCCAGTGGAACAATGAGATGTGCGACCATGACATGCAGGAGGAAACATGTGACGAAATGGTCCAGTCAGCCTGTAGCCAACAACAGGCCTCTGGGAAATATGATGCTCTGTTCTGTAATTCTGTTCACTGGTGGCAGCCAAACAAAGGTTATCCGGCTCTTCACCGTGATGGGAGTACAGTCGTTGCAAAAAACACAATACTTCCAATACCAGAGGTGCTACCTTATCCCAGCCGTAGAGAAGGTTTGCACTTGTAATTACCTTATTCAAGCGAGTGGTAGGCAAGCTTGTCGCAGCCAAGCTATATTTATGTTTAGTATATAGGCAGTATATGTAGAATCCACTGAACAGTTTGGGTGCATCAATGTGTGTGGTAGTTTCATTTTCATTGGGGTACCCTGCATGTGAGGGCAGGTGCACAACCTTTAGAAAAATAATTCCATGGGTTTCACATCCCCCAAAAAACGATATAATTATGGGAGGCACCGCAGTAAAAGGCTCCTGAAACTTCAATCACCTGGGGTTCTTTGAAGGGCACTGACACCCCACAGTACTACTTCCTCTAGCATTTTACGTCCACCGAAATGCAGCCAGCTGGGATTCGATCCCGGTATGTAATCTTTAGCACAATGGCATGCACTTACAGTAGGTGATGTTTGAAAAGTAGCACTGTTCGTGATTCGTAAACCTAATTTTCTGCATTAAATTTACATTACTTATGAGAATGTATAGTCACTTTCATGTGCAGCGAAAGCCAAGTTCATTAGAGGATAATTATTTGTTCTTGCTTTTCAGGCATGGCTGTCACATCAAAAGGACCTTGTTGACAAAATAAAGGCACAGCCACTTTCCCTAGCAGGTGACGAAAGGTGTGATACACCTGGTCATTCAGCGGATTTTGGCACGTAGACCTTAATGGACACTGACTTAAACAAAGTCCTACATGCGGAGCTTGTCAAGGTAGAATGCTTCTTTTTGTTGGAAAGCTATTCTAATGAAATACATAATAATTTGTTGTTTTGTTTATTCATAATGTCTTTAAAAAGACATCAATGTGTAATGACTTCAATGGCTCGTATACACTAGTATGTCATTTCCAGTTTCGCACCATCATATTAACATTTCACTTATCCAGATTGTGAAACATAATAAGATGCTACTCACTCTGATGCCTAACAGTACCTCTGGAAAACAAGTATTTCTGGAATATTGTATTTTTTCAGCCTTTGCATGTCATCACAATGAGCATGCTCGAATGCATACAGAAGAGAGCTGCCCAGTTTACCGCTCAGACCTCTCATCATAACTCCAGTATAACGCAGGTTAAGCTCGTTATTTATTTATAGACCCGAGACATCCGTAAGAAGCTGGTCTACCGTGTCTACTGAACATATTGTTCATTCCGATAAGCGCACGCACTTCTCTTGTACACTCGCCCTTACGTTTTCAAGATCTTAGTTCCAACTCCATTTTTCGTAAAACTACTGCTTTCAGTCTATCTGCTGTATCTTCTGCCATATCTTAGTGGAATGGTCTTCCTAATGAAAGCACCTCAATAACCAATCATAAAATATCTTGTGAGCATGTGTGCCTCCTTACTTGATCTGCTTTCGTTCGTTTGCTATTATGTGTGCATTCTGCACATTGTTTTGTTCAGCCTATGCACAGTAAACAGCAATAGTTCGCGGGATCCTACACTTTATAAATACCTATATTACTGCTTATCCTCGCAACATAGCCTCGTAATTAAATGTTACAGCCTGTACATCGAAAAATCTTCTACCCACCGAAAGTTTTCATTCGATGCTATGTTGCGAGGCTACACAGTAATATAACCTTTTACAAAGTTTCGGATCCCGCAAAGTTGCGCTGTTGGCTGTACATGTGTGTTAATTTTTTAGCAAATTACATAGTGTTATACAGCTTGTTGCAATGGCCCCCTTACTCAAAGCATGATGCCAGGGCCGGTATGATGTTTCTTAAATAAACAAACAAATGCAGCTCATAACACCGTGGCTTGGTTGAAATAAACTAGCTACGTAATAGGCAAGAAAAGCTAGAGATCACATGGGCCATGATAATTTTTTTCTCCTCTATATGTTACTGTTGCAGTTGTGGAACAAGCGAATTCTAGGTAAAAGACATGACAGGGGTATAGAAAGTGCAACAGCTGAGCAGTCTTGTGAAAAGTATGTGGTACACCCTTGCACTCATTCATTTGGATTTATTTCTGCCAATGATGGAACCTTCAGTAAAACTTCAACAGAATACTCTCTAGATTGTCCTTTCTATATTTTTGCATATCCTTTTTAATACCAATGTTTTCAAACGTGCCCAGGAGGAGGGGCTTTAGGCTACTTTGCCCCTTAGCGCATGTGGAAAGCACAGTCTATTGGCCGCTGCTGCTGTTGTATGACAAACTTTCAACTTTCCTCTAGTCCACTGAAGTGTCCTCCAGCAACAAAATGGAAAAAGAGGGACTGCAAAGAGCACTTCAATACATACTCGACCAGGATGTGTTGGTATCAAGCCTTGTGACGGACAGGCACTCTGAGATTAAGTCTTTCATGAAGGCCCACCACCCCAACATAAAGCACTGGTTCGATTTGTGGCACATTGCAAAAGGCAAGATGTCATTTGCTCTGCGTGTAATGCGCAAAAATTCTTAATGCATGAATGTTTTCTGCCAATAATTTGCTTCACAATGACACTATGCGTGTGTGTATGTGTGTCTTTTTTTTAATAGATCTAAAAAAGAAGATGTGTGCACTTGGACGTGTCAAGCAACATGAGATTGTGCTCGGGTGGAGAAAGACAGTAATCAGACATCTCTTTTGGTGTGCCGTCAACAGCAATGGCGATGAAGAATTGTTGCTGGCAAGGTGGCTGTCCATCCTGCGTCATATTGTGGATGTACATGAGCATCCAAACCAACTACATCCTTCGTGTTTTCATGGACGACTGCCAGACCGTGACTGGCTGATTGAAGGTAGCATCAGAAGAGTTTTATAATTTTCACACATGTTCACTGACAAAGTTGTGATGTTTAGCGCAATTGTAGGCGTTCACAACTCCCAGGAAAAAAAAGCTTCTATGGTACCTGCATGCATTGATTTACTCATGAATTACTCAGCTAGCATGATTTACCCAGCTAATGTCATTAATGTTCCCTGGGTTCAATCCTCCTATGAAATCTTGAGTCGTGTAACGATTTATGCCAGTGCTGAGAGATTGAAACACAACCTCACTGCTCATCCAATCGAATACCGGAGCGCAATGCTGTCAGGCCTATGCCACTAGGAAGTCCAGAAGTACTAATGACAGTGCTGACATTGCTTTTATGCTGTATGTTCATTGTTCAATATTCTTAAGATACTCCTGTGAGTGCCCAAAGTCTGGCACTCAGACTGGCAGTTATCCCTAAATAAATAATTAAATAAATAACTAACTAAATAATAAATAAATAAATTAGCTACCCTATGCTTGTGATATGTAAAAGCATATAATGCTGTTCCTTTTAGGATCGGAGTCTTTTCACCGAATGAAGTCAATTCTGGCGGCCCCAGTCCTCCTACGGGACCTGCCAAATGCATCTCCAACTGCACAAACGTTTGGCCTGGAATCATTCCACAGTGTTGTTATTCATTTCGCTCCAAAGAGCAGCAAATTCACATATGATGGCATCCTCGCAAGGTAACAAAACCTGCTAACGGTCATTTTCCTTTCATCTACATGGTATAAGCTTACAACTTCACAAGCAATGCCTTTTTTTTTCGACATGCGCAAAGTGAAGTTAGATGTGAGCCGTGACTGGATTGTTGTGCCATGCAACAGACCCACATACTTCAGGTTTTAGTAATTGGAAGCCTGATCACCAATAACCAAGCATGGTTTAGTAAGTGGAAGCCAGACCACCACTAACCAAACAGACCAATAAATCATTTTCTGTAGCTGTATTGCACAATTTGGGGTCAATGGTCACATCTATGCCGCTATCGCAAAAGGTGCAAGTATGCTGATTGCCGCACAATAAAACATGCTCAATGCAAGTCATGTTTAAGATAGGCTGTGTGTAAAAGTGTACCTCTAAAAATTGCAGCCAAATTATTCGATTCATGGCACGAAATCCTGCTCATGCAGTTTTTAAAGCATTCCTTATGTATGTATTCAGCTACTCCTGTCTATTCTCTTATCCACTCAGCTCGTTTTTTCTCTCTTAGCGTTATACCCATCATTTTTTCCATTGCACTTTACATGCTCATTAATTTGATCTCTAGTTTTTTAGTTATCCTCCATGTTTCAGCATCGTATATTAGTACTGGGAGAATTCAGAAATTAGATACTTTTTGCTTTGGTGACAGTGGCAAGTTTCCAGCCATAATTTGGGAATGTCTCTTGAATGCGCTGCATCCCATTCTTATTTTACAGAGGATCTCCTTTTCATGAGTAAGTGTCCCTGTTAGTAAGGGTT
Source organism: Hyalomma asiaticum (assembly GCA_013339685.2). Classification (NCBI taxonomy): domain Eukaryota; kingdom Metazoa; phylum Arthropoda; class Arachnida; order Ixodida; family Ixodidae; genus Hyalomma; species Hyalomma asiaticum. The sequence goes on along the minus strand of CM023483.1, from coordinate 124,175,522 downwards.
TATTGCCAATTTTAAATCCCTCTTCTTTAGCCAGAGTGTTGAGCATAATTTTGGTCTTTTGCTTATTCATTTTTAGTCCCATTTTAAGACTTTCCCAGTTCAGGTCCTCAGTCATGTTTTATGGTTTGTCACCGTCATTGATAAAGGCACAATGTCGTCTGCAAATCTTAAATTGCTAAGATATTCTCCGTCTATTATAATTCCCTTTTCTTCCCAGTCTAGACGTTTGAACACTTCTAGGCATGCATCGGGTAGATCATATCTCGTAGTCTGATCGCTCTCTTGATCTTAATTGTTTGGCTCCTCTCATGTAGGAGCACTGTGGCTGTGCAATCTTTGTAGATGTTACTTATGGTTTGTAGATATACGTCAGGTGCCCTGTCGATGCAGCACTTCTAGAACTGCTCGTATTTCTGTGGAATCAAATGCTTCCTTGTAGTCTATAAAGGCTAAACAAAGACTTTGTTATATCCAACGAACTTATCAATTATTAGGTTTATAGCATGACGGTGGCCCATTGTTGAGTAATCCTTCCTAAACCCAGCTTGTCCTCTTGGTTGGCTGAAATTGAGTGTTTCTCTTATCTTAACAAAAACTACTTTCGTAAATAGTTTGTATACTACTGGGAGTAGGTTAATAGGTCTATAATTCTTTAACTCCTATTAGCATTTTCCCGCTGAGAGGTACACTGGATGTTTTGATACATTTCATGAAGAGCGACCCGAGTTTTTCAAATGTAATGTCTCATCCATCTTTGATCAAGTCTGCTGTTATGCCGTCTTCACCTGCTGCTTTACTGTGAGGCATGCCTTTAATGGCTTTTCTGACTTCATCAGTGGCTGAACATGGAACTTCAGCGTTCACATTTAATTTGATTTCTAATGACGTTGAATGGTCTCTCCGAGAGGCTGATAGCTGTACAGTTCAGAGCAGAAATCTTCTGTTACCTTTACTGTTTCATTGAAGTCGTTGATAATGTTACCTGCATGCATCTTGTTTTCTTCAAATAGCAGTTTCTTTTTGACCGACTTAATGCTGGTACCTTTCTCTATTGCTCTCTCTATTTCCCTCATGTTAAAGTTCCTTACATCTCTTTGCCTTGCTTTCTTGATCAGCTTTAATAATTCTGCGAATTCTGTTTTATCTTTCGATGAACTCACTTTCATCTGCTGGCATTTTTTTATTAAGTCTTTAGTGGGTTGGTACAACTTGTTTACATCTTGCTTTGTTGTTGATTGGATCAGAAAACAGACAACAGTAGCTGATATTCTTATATTAATTAAAAGAAAGAGTGGACCTGGGTAGGGCATATCATGCGGAGGACAAATAAGATAAGCAGTAAGAGAAACGGAATGGATACCAAGAGAGAAAAACGCAAGAGGTAGGCAAAAGGTTAGATGGAGTGATGAAATTAAGAAGTTTGCAGGCATAAAGTGGAACCAACTTGCTCAGATTAGGGCATATTGGAAATCGTTGGGAGAGGCCTTCGTCCTACAGTGGACTTAAAATAGGCTGCTCCAGCTGTCGCTGATGATGTATGCGTTCTATAAATAAAGGTGTACTGTGTTGTCACCCACATGATACCACAAACAGATTGCAAAGTAATTTTTGCATTTTGTTTATTGCAGAACAAGAATCGCAGCTCTTCATTACAATGAAAATAGCAGCATGCCTACGATGAAGGATGCAGATGGGGTGGAACGAATATCAGAGCGATTTTCTCGGGGTGAAAAGGAATGGACCATGGGGCTGGTAAAAGAAAAATCAAGCTACAGTAAGCTGCATAATTGCTGAAAACATCATTTTAATGAAACTCTTTTTTTCAGGCAATCTGGTGCTAATGAGGAAAAAAAATTTAGGGGACTAAAAGTGACACTTAAAAGGAAACTAAAATTGGTTACATATATTTTTGCACAGATGACGACAGCTGGTCAAGCTGTAAAAGTATCCAACTGAGCTCTCAAAGAGAAAACAGGACTAGCTGATTGAAGCAATGTTGCCGGGGATGGTTCTTCACATATGAATGGCCCCTTGATAACACTACAGTTCTAGGCACCAAAAGCTTTAACTTTTCACTATTGCTTTGCCTATAATCTGAAAGCAAAGAAAGAACTTTTATATACTTAACCCACTCAAAGGTTGTCAGATATGGTATGCTTCAAACTCTTGAAGTTATAGTATTGACAGAGTATCTAATTTGCACTGTCAAACTTTAACGACCTACATGCAGTTATACAAATTCATGGTGATGCCATTTATTTTGAGGGAATTTCTTTTTACTTCCTGCAAAGTGCCTCTTTAGCATATATCGTGTTGAAACCTATGTGCGATAGTATTTGGGTGTTCAATGCACTTTGCATTCACCTGATACGAAATATCTTGTTTTAATGCTGAAAATAAAAACATTCAAATAAATTTGAGGCAATTGGTGGTGCAAAGCTGCAAAGACTGTTGAAGCCATAATTGAGAGCATATTCACAATGCATGACATCATTATCGAAAAGTGTATTGAGAGTTTTGCAACATACACTGCGAGGTGACAAATGCAATCAGTAACATTTCAAAGTTAGCTTTCTTAAATGCAGTGGTGATATATTTTTGTTCCAGACTACGTGTCTGCCCTCATCAATAATGTGATGGATTGCATTGAGAAGTGGCCATCCTTCACCGCAGCTGAAGAAGCTTCTGCACGACGGCATCATGACACCCTGTTCGCCAAGTACGGCCCAAAGCCAACAAAAGAAGAGAGTAGAAAAAAGCATGCGTCACGTTTTGCTGTACAGAAGCACAATCTCACCAGGCCAGACAACCATTGTGATCAAGCACCATAACACTGGCAAACCAGTCAAAAACAATAGTGCTCAAATCATTTTTATGCCAGAAGGCATTCTCCACATTCAGTTTTCTCTACTGTAACGTTACGATTTCTATTTTCTTTTTCGTTGGGAGGGGAGTAGAATTGATAATAATTGCTGAGGTTATGCATGCCGAGACCACAAGTTTATAAGGCACTATGCAGTGGAGAGCTTCGCAAATTTCGACCAGCTGGGGTTCCTTATCGTGCATTTAGATATAAGTATATTAGCCTCTAGCATTTCGCCTCTATTCAGATGTGACCACTTCGGCTGGGACTGAACGCACACCTTTCAGGAGAGCAGCTGAGCACCCAATCACTGTACCATGGACTCAAGTCGGATAGGTAATGATGCTGTTTAAGGTGGAATGCACTTCACAAGCCTTTAAACAATGAAGCTTTAAATGATGGATGACAGTTATTTTCCGTCAAATGTTTGTGTTCCTTGGCTTCAGATTTTCTCTGGTTGCCCACAACCCTATTTTCGTAAAAGGCGGCGATTCTTCTTTGGCTCAGGTCAGTGCAGCACTTTTGCCCGCACGATCCCAGCCGCCATGTTAGTCATCCAACTTGAATGAATAGAGGTTTTGTATTGCCGTCTTAATGAATACTCTTTGGGCTTGGTGAGTCTCTCACAACTGAACGTGGCCATCAGTACATTTGTAGACTTCAAGGGACTGTAACAGCTTGTGTTTATTTAGTTTGTTTTTCCTTATGGGCAATGTGCACTGATCAGTGTAGCAGAAAATACTCCTTCTATACCTCTACAGAAAGTCCTTGGTTAAGCATTTCCTGTAGGCGTACCTTCGGATTGCTTCCGTCTTGGTCAGTCCTTTGGCAAGTCTTCTCTCCTCTGTGGTAGTGCCTCGGTCTTCATCCAATGATGACGTCTGCTTGAGTTAGTGCGCCACCCTTCCGCTGTGTGACTTGGCAAGCGTACTAGACTACGCTTCTACTTCAGTTAACACAGTCGTTAGCTCCTCAAAGCTCAGAAGTGCTTTGCCGAGAGTTTTTCTCAGTGGAAGCTTGATCGTCTGACCAGGTGCTTCCACCAACCTCCACAACATGGAGGGTTGTCAATAATGAACTTCCACATGAATCCTCAATGCTTCTTCCGATAGCAGATTGCACACGGCCAGCTTGTGAGATATTCCCGTACAGTGCTATCATATGTCCCTAAAAGCACTTGCTTGCTGGAAAGTCGGGAGGTAAAAGCACAAATGATGTTTGCTCTGTAATTTCTTGCTGGTTTTCTTTGAATCTGTGTTGCCTGTTTCACTTCAGAATTGTCTTCTCTGGATTATACAGATTCATGGCAGCATGACATCTTTGACAGGCAAAAAGTAATCTTGAGACAACAGTCACATATTCTTTGGCCTTCTGTGGTACAATGAAAGATGTGCATTTACGGTCACAAAAATGGCATAATTGTTTATCGTTCTCTCCTTATCCGTCGATGAACAGAGATCTTTTATTTTTCTACATTCTCGAGCTCAATGGAAAGAAATTCCAACAGGTAATCCACCTCAGTATTCATCATCGCATGACTGCTATTGCTTGTCACATACACTGTGCAAGACCTAAAGCAGAATATTCCGTGCAAAATTCTAGATCAGTATGCTTCACAGCATAGAAAGAAAGGATGTTTTGCTGGGTGTCTTCAGTCCTCTTATGTAGGTGAAGATCTGGTTATGAAGCTTGTGCAGAACAGTTGGGTCAGTTGAAGGAACTGAGGGCATCATACGAAGCCTGGCAAAATTCTGCTTGAGCAGTGTTCGATAGTCCAAGCACTTACTTCTTCAGTGTGTCATTGACACCCCTATAGCATGCTTGGTTGCCAGAGCCATAGCTGCTAAAGCAGTTGCTAGAGCAGCCCATAGCAGCCCTTTTGTGAAGATCAGGTAGTTAAACTTGTTCGCTGACGGGAGGCTACTGTTACGGTGAATCATCTCGTTGGGCTTTTCCCAGAACCTTTACTGCCAAGATATAACAACAGTAAGAGGGGTGATGGTAAGCTTCAAAAGCTTACCTTCGGATGCTGCCGAGGCACCAGTCTACAACAAAACCTGTGCTTGCATTGTTGATCATGTAGACTGGACAGTGCGGTCTCTCTTGCTAAGCAGTTCCCTCACGGGGCTGTTTGCCTTGTCCTCGTGCTCAACAATGGCAATGTATCCTTCTTCAAAATTTGTGCTGGCTATATGGCTCTTTACCTACCTGTTCATCTTGTTCATCTCATCATTGCTCAGCTTGAGACATTCTTACATAGTGTTGAGCTGATCGGAGGTGGCAGTTTCATTGCTGAAATGTGCTCTTGCCTAATTTATGATGCTGGTGTCCAGGGATTGCCGTAACGTCCACTTCAGTTTCAGCTTTTGCAATGCAGCCAATTCGCTTGTAGCCTCTATACAGTCTCTAGAGGTAGCACTCCGACTTTTGCACTAGATGTTTAAGTTGGTGTCACTGGCTTTACACACAGAGTTCATACCACAGATGACATTTGTTTTCTTTCAGCCATTCGCATACTCTGGTGTCATAGGAGCTCTTCTCTCGTGGCAAACACCGTGCCTTATTCATCTCAGGTCAATGCTGTACATTTGTCAACAAGGGATTTAACAAAAGAGAAGTCACTTGAAAGGTTTATGAGGCCAACGGGGCGTGCAAGACGTAGGGACCAGTACAGTGTGCAATCACCAATTGGGCCATGACTTGTTTAACAATGGTCTGATAACATTCTATTGCAATAAAAAGTTATGTTTATGCTATGTTTTGGTATATGTTCATTCACAGCCTCATACACACTCTACTTATCATATTAATATATGAATGCAACATGCTTGTGCCACTGATACAGCCAGGCCCTGCATCTTTGGCCACATTTCTCTCTATTTTTTGTCTATAGCTACACAATTCCTTCGATGGTGAGAGCATATGTTAATGGCCTCACATTATATTTCTTAGACATAAACGTGATATATCAACTTGTGCAACCTCATGTTCTAATGTTCGTGCTTAGCATGATGCATACTTGTTATGTGGGGTGGAAAGCAGTGCATATGTTATTACAAGCATTTTCTTGAAGCCCTACTTCTACCAACATATACATTTCACTGACACACAGGACTTTTCCTGGTGATCGTGGGCTTTCCAGCCACTTTTAAAAGTGCATCAGGTTGCTGTGTGCCAGGGAACTTTAGGAGCATGGTTCAGGTATTTGCCTAAACATAATTAAGTTGCTCACCTATCCCCAAGAAAATGTCTCGTAAGTAGCAGATGGGAATGCAGTTCTTATCTGCCGAAGAACACAGCCAGGTAATGGTTGTCGATTACCTCGTCCCAGATGGCTCCAAACCCACCAGACAAACAATCTGTACGCTGTGTACCTCAGTGACCTGAAGAGCAAAATACAGAGCTTGAGAGACCATGGTGGAAAGCATACAAATATATGACGGTTAGCTATATTTCAGAAAGTGCACTTCAACCTATTTGAGCTGCATAAATCGGGCCAGGAAGAACAAGACTCGATAAATGTGTGGAACTGAAAATTTTCAGTTAGCAATGTTTCACAATTACTACATGTACACAGTAAGAAGCAATGTGCAATACTGGGCTGATTTCACAAACCTGACGAGGGAGCGAAATCCCCTGCAATGTGTGCATGTATTAAATGGGTTATTATGAGTTTCCGCATGAAGAGCACATGTGCCTAACACCGCGCGGGCACGTTGGTCGGATTCGAGGTACATTCAAACTTTTCCCCGAGTGCACATGTGGACCCTGAACATGCTAATGGATTCACGGAAATACACATTCAACAGTGAATATCCATTGACTAAGAGACACTGGAGACTGCCCCACTCTCGCGCCTGTAGCAAATGTTTCTCGCTCGATAGAGTAGGTATAAAAAAAAAAGTCGAGATGTCACACTGACCTGTTTCGATCAACGCCTTCTAAATACGTAGGGTTGTAGAAGTGTAGCTGGCGCCTGTTGACTTCGAGTAGGTCGCCATCCAAGCAGAGCACCGGAAACATCCAGTGATGGCAAATACAGCCGATGCCATCTAGCATTGCCGCGATGATGGGGATGCTCCGGCAGCACAGCATCTCGTCTCTGAGGTCAGGAGCGCATTCACCGCACCTACATCTGTGTGTGTTTATGCGATGACAATGGCTATTTCTGATAACTGCGATGAAAAATAAAAAGAAAACGGCAACCACAACCTGTGCTCACCCTTCATCTACCCACAGCTCAATGCGTTCTGCTTGAGGAGCAGCTGCCGGGCGCGCCGGTGGGTCATAAATGAACGGCGATCCTTCAACGTTCAAAAAGCTCATATCGTCGCCGGAATCGCCGTCCTCTGAGGAGCCAGCACAACTCATTCCATCGTCGAATGACATTGCTGGTTTCTCTTGTTTGGCGCGTTTGCCACCTTCACCCCTTCACGGCGTGCACTTTGTTTACATTGCGGAAATGTAGCAGGTGACGTCATAGTAGACAAGCTGCCAGCTTCGGTTTCGACGCATTCTTTAATTGCTTATTTAAAATTATTGGCGAGTCTCTTGGCAAATTGAACCACCCTAGCTGTAATAGGACTACCAATGCTATTTGAAAACACCAATATCTCAATATGGTCAAAAAACCCCCGGAGCTGCCCTTTAAGTTCAGCTAAAGTAAATGGGCAGTTGTAAGCCTCAGTAGATGAACGGTTACGTTTAAGGGGCTGCTGCTCTTCGCGTTCTTTGAATCTTAGGAATCTTTCTGTATAGTGCGATGCGCTAGAGGCATATTCAAAGTGTTCGCCTAGGCAGTCCGCCTGATCTTCCGGGCTATCACCTTGGCTACTTACCAAGGGAAGGGGATATGACTCGCGGCCTATTAACTTACGTACCCTGTTCCAAACCTTCGTTTCGTCGGTGTAAGAATTTATTCCGGAGATGTACTTATTCCAACTTTCTTTCTTTGCAAGTCGACGCGTTCTTCTGCCTTGTGACTTAACCTGTTTGAAATTGAGGTTTTCAGCCGTTGGAGAATTGCAAAGTAATCTCCAAGCTTTGTTTTGATTATTGCGCGCTTTACGACAATCGTCGTTCCACCATGGGATGCGACGCGTATGTCGTGTTGGCGCGGGCTGCGGTAACCCAGCGACCAACGCCCGTCCACGATCAAAGATCACACGGTGGTACGCAGTTCCCGGGTTCCAATTCTTAATAAAGCAAAGATCTGCCCCCACTCTCTCCATGCGAAACTTGGAGAGGGGGTTGAAATCAAAGGCTCAGAATTTTGCGGTGCGTACCGCACGCATGTCTCACACTCTTTCACCTGTCGTGATAGTTGTTCGCTAAGGCCTGGCCACCAAACCAACTCCTTCGCCAGCGCTCGGCTTCTCGAAATGCCTGGATGCCCATCGTGTAGCTTTCTTACGATTCCTTTTTGCAAGCACGGAGGGACGATAAGCCTCGTACCGTTTACGAGCAAGCCTTCCCACTCGGTTATCGTCCCTCTATCTTGCCAGTACGGCGTCACATGAGAAGGAAGGTTTCGTTTTGCTGGCCAACCCCTGCGGCATAACTCTCGCAACGATCTACAGACAGGATCGGCTTCTTGAGCACTTTTCACTCTTTCAAACAGGTTGCTACCGGTTTTCAAACCTTGAATGCACGATTTAGCGTATGACAACACTTCGCCCATGGAAAGCTCTCCGCATAAGCGCCTGCATTTCGCGAGCGGTGCACGTGAAAGAGCATCCGCTGTGACAAGGCATTTTCCGGGAACATACACGACTTGAAACTCATAACGCATTAGCCGTAACCTAAAGCGTTGTATCCGTGGGGGAAGCACGTCAAGAGGCAGCTTTCCTAGCAACGACACCAGAGGTTTGTGATCAGTTTCAAAAACAGCCCCGAGTCCTCTGATGTACTCATCGAATCTTTCAGCAGCCCACGTCAATGCCAGTGCTTCCTTTTCCACTTGAGCATAGCGCTGCTCTGCTTTCGTGAGCGCTCGAGAGGCAAACGCTACGGGTCGTCGTTCACCATTACGCTGCGTCTGGAAAAGGACAGCCCCGACTCCGTAAGATGAGGCCGCGGCCCCCGCAGAAGTTGCAGCGTGAACCTTGATTTCCGGAGACTGTTTTCTGCTGGCTCCTCTGATGCCCGACGGCGTCAACTCCCACCTCGCCGCACTCCTGGAACGAGGAAGCACTGCCGGCACCTTCCGCGCCACGAAGCTCTTCTTGTTGCATCTGCACCGTTTCCTTCAGTCGTGCCTTCGCTAGAGCCGTTGCCAGAGTCAGCTTGCCGTCCATTTGAAGAGACTCTGAGAGCTTCTCGTCTCGAAGACCGACAACAAACCGGTCCCTCACGAGGCGTTCCTTGCAGTCGCCGAAGTCGCACTGGTCCGCCAGAACATGTAGCGCAGTCATGAAGTGGTCGACGGTTTCTCCGGGCATCTGCTGTCTCATGTGGAAGCGAGCGCTCTCATACCCAAGTTGCGGTCCTTGACGAAGTACTCGTCGAACCTCTTTTTGACGACCTCAAACTTCTTCGCATCGTCCTCCGAAAGGTTGAACGTTGAAAAGATGTCCCGTGCTTGTCGTCCCATGGTATAGAGCAGGGCGCGCACTTGCGCCTCCTCCGAGCGCTCGTTCAGGCCAGACGTGACGCGATAGTCGTCGAACGTCTGTATCCACGCCGGCCACTCCGACGCGTTGTCGAAGTCCAGCTGCGGAGGCTGCAAGAGGCCGTGCGCTGCAGAAGCCATGGCGCTTCTCGCTTGACGACGTCTCGTTTCCAGACGTGGGTGTCTCGACTCGTTAACTTTCTGACACCATGTCGTGTTGGCGCGGGCTGCGGTAACCCAGCGACCAACGCCCGTCCACGATCAAAGATCACACGGTGATACGCAGTTCCCGGGAGGCACCAACCGACCGGCCCCCGGCGTTTATTTCCGCTCGTATTTGTAGGCCCACCGACGTCACAGCCCCGTGGCTTCCGCGAGCACAGATACACAAGATAAGACAGCGCATTGCGACTTACACTGCACGCCAACATTGAGCAGCACCTGCTCAATGTAAAAGGAGAGTGGGTGAAATGGTGGTTCTATGCAGCTGTCTACAAAGAAGACCTCAAGAATGCCGGAGGCTTGAAGGTTTGCCCGAAAATAACCAGCCGCCACGTACACCCCTCCAACATGGATCTCATGCGTGTGAAACTTGCAACGCAGGTGTTCAGCCGGTCTATGGCTTCGGCCATTATTTACTACACTGAACGCAATGTCTTCAACCCCCTGGATACGAAGGGTACTGTGGAGTTCACTGGACGTATGAATGACCTGTTTGATTCAATGAACAGACGACATCCCGGTGAAGCAGTGCACTATCAAAGCCAAGACATTCTTGTGATGAAGGAATCGCTTCAGTGGCTCAACGACTGGGAACGCGATCTCAACTCTGGTGAGATCACCAAGGACATGTTCTTGACTGCGTCAACAGCCGAAGGCCTCCGAGTATCCATCTTATCAACTTTAGACCTGGCACAATATCTGCTTACAGAATGCGGCTTCAAGTATGTTCTCACTGCCAAATTCAATCAAGACTCTCTAGAACGATTTTTCGGCAAAGTCCGACAGGCAGCAGGTGAAAATGACCATCCCGACATGCCAACGTTCCTCCAGCTGTACAGAATGCTCGCCGTGTACAGTGTGCTAAAACCACCCAAGTTTTGCAACTGCGAAGCGCGAGAGGAAGCGCCTGCTATTGATTTTGCTGCCTTTAATGCTGCATTCAAGAACAAGAAGCCTGATGAGTCGAGCCTAGACATGCTCAAGGCAAAACTTGACGGGCTCATTGAAACGGAAGCCTGGGACTGCGACGACATCGTGACAACTGACTGCAGCAGTGTCGAACTTGTTGACGCTATCTTGTACTACGTAACAGGGTTCGTCAGCCGAAGAATGACAAAGTTGCTTCCCTGCGTAAAATGCAGACAGTCTCTTTCAGTCACAACACCGAGTAGGCAGGAGGCAGAGTTGACGCTCTGCAAGACAAGAGGTGGGCTCACGCACCCGAACTCGCATTCATACAAGATGCTTCGCTGTGCTGAGAATTTTTTTCCAAAGAACATGGACGACTGTGACGTGTTCTGGGGCACGATCGAACACGTTGTTGACAGTTTCCGGCTTACCTTCCCATGTGATGAACATAAGAATGAGGCAATCGCAAAGATACTGCGGTATTACGTAGCTATGCGTATGAGGCAGCGCTGCCTCTGTGAAGCAAGGGACAGTGCGAAAGCATCACAAGAGAAAAGAAAGCTGTCGAGGCTGTGTACCAACTGAGTGCGAGAAGTACTATGGCGGCAGTTCCGTGCGCATGCAGATGTTTCTGTCGTATGCATGAGTGTAGATAAGTGAACGTTTGTTTTGAGTTATGTGTGGACTCTAATCTGATGATGATGATGATGCGTGGTGTTTAATGGCGCAAGGGCCATTTGATGGCCAAAGAGCGCCAGGTGGTGAGTCAAGAGATGTGGACCATGATTATGATAAGTGCTTGTATAAGGGCCTTAAAATTCCGCGCCCTGTGGCGGGTAAAATACATAAGAAATAAAATTATGACAGTGACTTGAAGTGTGTAGAGTGATAAAGAATGGCGAGTGGTCGCGATAATAAAACTATGGTGATAGTTATGTTGGTTTTTATGGCGCAAAAGCAACAATGGCTATGATGCGCCAGACGATCGGTAGTTTCATAGAGAAGTAAAAATTGATGAAATCTTAAAATATGATCTTCATTTACAGTTTGTTCACAAGTTTTGTGGCGTCGAGAAACCTAAAGAGGTCTTCGATGGAAGTCAGTCCGTGCTCCGACAGCATTAAACGTGGATGAAGTGGTGTCAGTGTTTTGTAGAACATATGAAAATATTTCTGTCTTTCTTTTTCAAAAGTTGGACATGTTATTAAAATGTGATTCACAGTGAGGGGTTCCTCACAGTGTTCGCATTGTGGTTGCTCTTCTCCTCGTAGTAAATAGTTATGGGTCAGATGAGTGTGTCCTATACGGAGGCGACATAGGATAACTTCTACAAAACGCTCTTGATGACAGCATGACTTCCACTCACTTAAAACAGGCTTGATAGTTTGTAGCTTGTTATGCACTTTATCCCCCCATTCGTGCTGCCATTTCGCCCTCACGGCTGTACGACATCGATTAAAACAGTCTCTGAACGGTATACTTATGGTTGCTACTGTGTTGTGTATGGCCCTGGCTGCTACCTTGTCTGCCTCTTCGTTTCCTTGGATGCCGATGTGACTCGGTACCCATACGAGACGGATTACTTTGTGCTTTTCCTCGGCTCTTTGGAGCATGAGCAAAATGTCCCCGAGTAATGGTTCGCCTTCTGCTTTGGAATTTAGGGCTCTTAATGTGCTTAAAGAGTCTGTGTAGACAACAGCATTTTTGAGATCCGCAGAAATTATTTCTTCTACAGCCTTTAACAAAGCGTATACTTCAGCTGTAAAAATAGATACAAATTGGGGGAGCCTGATGCTCAACTCTGAGTGTTTCGATATGACGGCGCTTCCAGTGTGTTCTTGTGTTTTTGAACCGTCAGTGTAGAATTCAGTGTGGTCGTTGTAGTTTTCTTGCACAGCTAAGAAATCCTGCAGAAGGTGTTCGTGTGGTGTTTCACTCTTTTTGAAATGGGTAAGGGCATAGTCACAGAAATGGGAGGTGTCTAACCATGGAGCCAGCCTACCTGGTGTTTGAGCGACGTTCAGTGCCTCGTTTGGTATCTCATATTCTAGGCATATTTCTTCAAAACGGAGCAGGAGCGGTCGTATCGTGTGCGGTCTGTTGTTGTAATGTGTTCTGTTACTGATGTGAGAAACAAGGGTGTGGCATATGTGATTCGGCTTCGCTCGAGTTCTTATGACATAGGACATTGTAAGCAGGGCTCTTCGATGTTTGAGGCAAGGCTCGTCAGTTTCAACGTGCAAACTATCGACGGGTGAGGTCCTATAGGCACCAGTTGCCAGGCGTAACGCGTGGTTGTGAATGGGTTCAAGACGTTTCATGTAAGATTGCCTTGCCGAGCCGTAAATTACGCAGCCATAGTCAAGTATACTGCGCACGATTGAGCGGTATATACGTAAAAGACAGATTCTGTCAGCACCCCAGTGTTTTTTGGATAGAACTTTCATGATATTAAGCCTCTTGTTTGCTGTTTTCTTGATGCTGTTTATATGAGATACGAAGTTTAATTTGCTATCAAAAACCACCCCAAGAAACTTGTGTTCCCTTTTAACAGGCAATAAATTATCATTTAGTTTAAGAACGGGGTCCGGATGCAATCCACGCTTCTGCGAAAAAAGAACGGCGACCGTTTTTTTTTGTTGAAAAACGAAAACCATTTTGATCGGCCCATTTGGTGAGGTTGTTAATGGCGAGTTGAAGCTGTCGTTCGCACATCGATATATTTGAACCACGGCATGCTACTTGAACGTCGTCAACATACAGAGAATGCATGATGGATGTCGGGATAACGCTATTTATTGAATTTATCTTTATTATAAAAAGTGTAGTGCTGAGAATACAACCCTGGGGCACCCCATTTTCCTGCTCGAAAGTACGCGAAAGAGCAGAGCCCAGCCGCACCTGGAAGCTTCGGTCTGACAGAAAATCGGATAGACACTGGAGCATTCTGCCACGTATTCCTAGATCTGCCAAGTCTCTCAGTATGCCATATCTCCATGTCGTGTCGTAGGCCTTCTCCAAGTCGAAAAAGACCGCTAAGCAGTATTGTCTATTTAAAAATGTGTCACGTATTGTCTGTTCGAGGCGCGCAAGGTGATCAGTCGTTGAGTGACCTTTCCTGTAACCACATTGGTGGTAGTCCAGCAGATTCTCTACTTCGAGGATGTATGTTAGTCTAGTATTAATTATACTCTCATATAATTTTGCCATGCAGCTTGTGAGCGCTATGGGCCTATAGCTACCCGCTGACGTAGGTGGTTTACCAGCTTTTAAAAATGGTACTATAATGGCAGTTTTCCATTTGGCGGGCATTTTCCCTGTTTCCCATATCATATTAAAAAACGAAAGTAATGCTTCTACGGCGGCCTGCGACAGGTGGGCTAACATTGCGTAGTGGATTCTGTCCGGACCAGGCGCTGTCTTCTTCCCCGCCGAAAGCACACGGTTAAGCTCATGAAGGGTTAGAGGTCTATTATACGGTTTGTCTCGACCGCCAGTTTTTGGTAGTTTGTGTTTTTCAGCTGACTCTCTGTACTTCAAAAATGATTGTGTGTAATTTGCTGAGCTTGATATGGTGTAAAAATGTTGACCTAGAATGTCCGCTTGTTCCTGTAAGGAAGTCTGTGTGCCTGGGTCTGACAGAATAGGTATTGTATATGCAGAATAGTCGCCACTGAATTTCCGGACTTGATCCCACATTTCCTTAGATGTGGTTGAGCTATTAATTTTCGATATGTATTTTTGCCAGGATCTTTTTTCTGCAAGCCTACGGATATACCTCGCTTTGGCTTTCGCCCGCTTGAATACAAGGAGGTTGTCGTGTGTGGGGTATCTCCGGAAAATACACCATGCCTTATTCTGTAACTTTTTTGCGGTTGCGCACTCGCTCGTCCACCAGGGCTTCAGGTGTTTTCCTACCAGTCCCGTAGACTGGGGAATAGCTTTCTCTGCTGCTGATATTATGCATGCCGTGAATCTGTCGTTTATCTCATCTATGGTTAGTTCGTCGGAAAACTCGTTCTGGAGATTTGCATGTTCGGTAAATAAAGGCCAGTTAGCAAGGTGTAGCTTCCACCGTGGTGGCCGAGAAAGTAGGGTTGGAAGTGGGGAGGTTAGTTTTACGATAGCTGGCAGATGGTCGCTACCATAAGGGTTGTCAATTACTTCCCAAGTAAAATCAACAAATAATGAGCTGGAACACAGGGCCAAATCTAAACAGCTCATAGCGCCGGTGCTTGGAGAGCAGTATGTAGCTGCACCGGAATTTAAAATACACACATTGTTAGTAAGAATAAAATCCTCAAGTGCTTGTCCTCTAGCGTCAGTCTTTACACTTCCCCAAAGGGTGTTGTGCGCGTTAAAATCACCTGCTATTAAAAAGGGTTCTGGTAGCTGTTCAACAATAAATTCTAAGTCTTTTACGGTAAATGACGTATGCGGTGGGATGTAGATGGAACACACTGTGATAGTTTTGTGGGATACGATGGTGGCAGCAGCGGCTTCAAGAGGGCTATTTATAGTTATTGCTCTGGTTGCGATACCGCTTTGGACAACAATGGCAACGCCGCCCGAGAGCCGGTTAGCTTGCTCGCCGTCGCGACGTATAACAGTGTATCCTTTTAGTATGTTGGTGTTCTTCGGACCTAAATTGGTCTCCTGTAGACACAAGGCTACAGGTGAGAATTTTCTTAGGATGTCTTTAATGTCGCCCAAGTTGCACATCAGGCCTCTGCTATTCCAATGTATAATGTACGCCATGATGTGATAAAATGTATTTAAGAGTGAGAGAGAGGATAACTAAGAGAAATAAAAGAACTAAACATTTTCCTTTCCCCTATGCAATTACTTTTTGTTTGGGGCCGAAACTACATTTCGACCCCCCTTTCCTCTTCCGCAGGGAGGAATGACTGGCTGCCGGGGTGGCCTAGCAAGGGAGGCAGGGTCTCCCATGCCTTCTGTGTCCGATGGACATACGTCCATTGAATCGGCACCACCAGGGTGCTCTTTACTATCAGTGCTTTGTGAGGTTGCCACCCTCTTACTTAGAGGCTGGCTCCTCAGCACCGTCATTGAGGCCTGTGTTACCTCGACACTGTGTTGGCTGCTGCCAACAGCAGTCGAGGTTTTTGGACCTCTGTGGGAAGAGGCACTTGGTGTCCCTTCTTTGTTTTCCTTTGAGGGACGGACTGCGGCCACCAGATCTTTAAGTTCGACCTGTGTGCCCACAGAGACCGTCGACGGTGCCTGCCCCCTCTGCACCGCTTGCATGTAGGTGCCCCTTTGGGCAAATTCAACGCGTTTGCGAGCTTCATGGTATGGTATATTTTCTTTTGTCTTAATTGTGATTATTTCCTTTTCCTTTTTCCATTCAGGACAGGAGCGTGAGTATGCCGCGTGGACGCCCTTGCAGTTGACACATTGCAATGGATTCATGCATTCGCCCTCATCGTGCTCGTTCTGGCCACACTTTGCGCAAGTTGGGTTTCCGCGGCATGACTGTGATCCATGCCCATACCTCTGGCACTTGAAGCACCGGCGAGGGTTGGGTATGTAGGGCCTGACGCGAAGATACAGGTAAGCTGCCTTGACGGCTGTCGGTAGAGTCGTGCTAGAAAAGGTCAATATGACATTCTTTGTGCGTATTTCTTTGTTGTCTCGTCGAATGATTATGGCTCGTGCGGCAAGTACGCCTTGATCCGCTAGGGCCTCCTCAATTTCTGCGTCCGTGCACTTTAGTAGTTCCTGGTCAGATATGACACCTCGCGTGTTGTTCAGAGACCGGTGGGCACTCACAGCGATGTCATGTGTTCCTATTTTTACGAGCTTTCTAATTTCTTGACTCTGTTCCTTATTTTCAACTTCTAACAGGAGATCTCCGGAATTCATTTTTTTGGCTTTGTAATTGCTGCCAATACATTGTTGAATTGCTTTGGCGATGGGGAAGGGTGACATGTCTTGTATTTTGGTCTCTGTCAGGGATGTTACAACAAAAAACTTTGTGAACTCATTTTCTCTGGTGCAAAATTCTTTGGTTGCTTCGGTGCGGCCCCTTTTACGGGACCGATCATTGCGGGAGAGTGTTTTGCTTGATTCCATGAGAACAGATTAATATTCGGCAGCTATGCTGGCCACCCACCATCGAGCCCAACGAGGGAACGTATACAAACGTTAGCCATACATCGCCACTATAACCCTATCGTCCTGACTAAGGGTAGTCATTTCAACAGGGTTAACCCTTGCCGCCAGGAAAAGTGGAAGTAAATGGAAAAGAGTAGAGGACAGGAAAGATGTAAAGTAGGAGAAAAGACGAAGATGTGGAGAAAGAGACAGGAAAAGGCGACTGCCGATTTCCCCCGGGCGGGTCAATCCGGGGGTGCCGTCTACGTGAAGCCGGGGCCAAAGGGGTGTGTTGCCTCTTCCGGGGGGCCTTAAAGGTCCAATCACCCGGCGTCGGCTCAACCCCCAGGATCCCCTTTTCCCCGGACACGGCTAAGCCACGCACGGCGACACGTGGGAGGGGGTCGAAACCCCCCCATTGGCTCGGGTCCGTGGTGTCGCCACACACCAAACGCCTGCTTGTGCAGACGCCCCTGCGGGGCATACAAAAAGGAACTACTTTTTCCAGCTTTTTACGCATCCTTACATAGATATGCCTGCATAGGCAACTTTAACTCAAGAGTGTTCACTTGCATCGCTTGTGCCTTTACAATCAAGCAGTCATAAAAAAGCTGTAAACTCACGTCGTCGTTTCTTGGTCACGCTGGGTCCATTGGCGTCTTGGGAAGGACCAGGGCACACAGCATCACCTGCACATGTACTGTAAGTTGGATGTACATGGGGTGTTGCAAGGTTCTCTTATTTAAGAACACTCAATATTCAGAAATAAGCGTACAGTAAGGGCGATGATGTCCTTTTGAAAGGAAATAAATTTGACTGATTTGTTTGATTCACAGGGGTGCTGGTAACGGAAGCACCATTTTTGCACTCGCAAGGGTGTAAATTTTTTACTGTGCATATTAATACGAACTAATAAAGAAAACTGGAGCTCCAGCTAGTTTGGTTGAGAAAATTCAAATGTTTTACTAACGTAATGGGCACAAGAACAACACCTGTATGAGATCTATTAGAACACTTTATATTTCAACTAGTCTTACAGAGCATACCAATGCAAACTAGCAATGCTAATAGAACAATGTATTAGACTAATGCAAGCACCTATAAGACAGGCACTAATTTCTATAAGAATAATGATGATGTATGGTGGTTGTTGGCGCAAGGGCCGTTTGCGGCCAAAGAGCGCCAGGCAAATTATGATGTGAGCACAGTGGTTTGGGCAATGACTAGGTGGTGTTATGTGGCTGTAAATGGGCCTAAAATTATTTAACGTACCTTGAATATATACAAGTAATAAAATTATGACACTGACATGATTAATGGGCAATGATTATGATGTACTTCTGTCAGTTGGTTTCCAGAGGCACTACTGCCTCAAAGGACCCTTACAAAAAAAAGGGCCTAGAGGGGAGTGCCATATAAGTAACTGTCCCAGCAGCACCGTCTACTAGGAGAGGGTGTGCTAGGTGTCGCGTGCGTGAAGGACTGTCAAGGTGCTTGCGTCTTTTAAAAAGTTTAAAATAGTTGAATGATCAAATATTGGGTCACTTCCTAAAAACATTGCAGGATGGAGGGGGATGTGCTCGTGATATGCTTTTCTAAAATGCTTCTTTCTTTGATGGTTTAGATCCTTACATTCCAACAACACATGGAGTACGGTCAATGTCTCCCCACACTTAATACATGTTGGAGGGTCACCACCAGTCAAAAGGTAATTATGGGTGCCGTATGTGTGTCCTATTCTGAGCCGAGACATCATCACATCAGTTCGTCTCGATTTGATAGTTGGGGACAATTTTCCTATTTGCGGCTTTATTAGGTGTAGCTTGTTGCTTGTTTCAGCATCCCACAAGTGCTGCCAGTAAGTTAGGAGCCTTTGGCGGAGATAAGGCTTGAGGTCTGCTGCAGGGATAGGGATAGATGAATCTCCTCTTTTTGACTGGATGGATGTTGCAATCTGGTCTGCCAGCACGTTTCCTTCAATTTCTCTATGGCCTGGTACCCAGCACACTGTGACATGTTGTTTTGCAGCATAGAGGGAACACAAAAGAGAATATAGGGACATAATTGAAGGGTTTTTGTGGATTTTCGGGTATTTTAACGCCTTTACAACACTCAAGGAATCTGTGTATATAATAGCCTTGGATATTTTCTTTTCTTGTATGTGCTTGACAGCTGACAATATTGTAACATATTGTGACATTGTACATATTGTGACATGTAGTGTGACATTGTTAACATATTGTGACATTGTAAAATATTGTGACAGCTGACAATAATGTAACACTAATAAGACTAATATAAAGGTTATTAGACTAACATAAATATTAGAATATTTGTTAGCATAGATGGAGAGAGAGCAATATAAACATTGTGCGGAAGGCAGGGAGGTTAAACAGAGAACAAAAATTTCATTTGCTACCTGTGCTGGGCAATGGGAAAGGGGAGAGAGAGAAAGGTAAGAAACAAGAGAGAGGGAGATATAAGCATACACACAAGCACGGCATTATCGGAGTAGATCAACAAGGCCCTTTGCTCACAGGAACTTGAGCAGATCTTCCATTGCTGTTCGTCGCAAAACTCCTAACGTTCCAACACAGTTTGCTCTGACAGTGGTCTGTCATCAAGGACTGCCAATTCTGTGGCAAATGACTATCGCTAGGGGGACAATCACAGAGGACGTGGGTGACTGATTCCTTGCTGTCACAGTTATCACAGGCAGCTGTATCTGCCATTCCAATGCGATTGCCTAAGTGTCTTGTAATTGACACTCCTAGCCACAGGCAGCAGAGAACAGTTGTTTTGGAGCGGGTTAGTCCTGATGGAACTCGAAGTTGGAGTGGTGGGCTGCCTGAGAACTCAAGGCAGTGCCATATATCACATATAAGCGACCGAATCTTTGCTGGTGCGTCTGTTCCTGATAGTGGAATTGCTTCTGCACTCCAGTTTCGTGAGCATATTTAGCAGCATTATCGGTATGTTTTTTTCCAGTGATGACAGAGTGGCCTGGTATCCACTGGGATGTTAGGTCTAACCTACTGTCTGGCCCGGTGATTACAGTGTACTGGAGAACTAGTTGTGCGAACATGTTCTACGATGCACTGAAAGGTGTGAGGTCACATTCCCATTAAGGCATCATTATGATGGCAAAGTCGTTCATTGACAACCATCTGCCCAATGTATATTTTTCCGCAAGAGAGAGAAACTTGATAGACTGCACCAGTGGCACGGGAGATGACTACGCTTTAGAGAATAGGTATGGTAAGAAAAAAACTTTATGAAGGTCCTACAGAGCATGTCTCAATATGCAGCGGGCCGCTTCCACGTAGAAACTGCAGAGGGCCAACCCTTTTGGCTGTATTATGGCTGTATTATTATTTAGAGTGATAACACTCTAAAATTACCAGAAATGCAATCACTGTAACTTGATTACAATCTGCTCCAAGATGTCTTGCCTACACAGATGGCACAATAGTTGTCAGCAGCCAGCTGTTCATCTAAACATGCAGGTTACCCTGGACATTGAATTTGCCCTCATGCCTTTTATGAATTTCCACATGACGTACACATTAACAACATTAAAGGGGTCGCGAAACATTTTCTGAACATTTTGTACTAAGTGCGTATTCGGGATCCTGACCCTCCAATCAACAATATGCATTGTTCCGTTGCGCCGTGTGCGTTGATTTAGAGCGATAAAAAACGCGGTTTAGGTTTCACTGCGCGCGTTCCCCTCAACTCTGAAGATGACGTCATCTTAGTAGCCGTCATACCTCCGAGATTGGCGCGCCCTCGGAGGCCATAGGAAAACAAACCGTGCTGCCGCTTTTCTTCCGAATGGTGGCACCGCACGGTTTCCAAGTATTTTCTTCTTTTCTAGCTTTCAAGTAAACCGATTCCTTTAGAGCAAACGCGAGTTCACTGTGCCTTTGAACTTAAAAATATCTTAACTCAACGTCACCAAATAGTACCACGCCGGCCGGTAGTGTCGCATAGTCGTTTCGGGAGCGCAAGAAAGCTGAGATTTAAAACGGGCGTTGTTAAATGTGCACTGAATATTTCGCCGAAATATTTCGGAATCGGCTTGTCGGATGCGTATTGAAGCAGTGAAAATTACAAACCGGCATCTCCAAATTCTTTTCACGACCCCTTTAACTAGTGAATTTTCATGCCTTAATTCCTAAGTATATAATGTACTTCATCTGCATGCATTTTGCATTCCTCATTTTTAAACTTAATTTGTATCGTTTAGTATGTACTTTGCTGTGCACAACCTCTTCTGTACAATTGTTCAAATATATTATGTTAATAAGCTTTGTGTGCAATTGATTTAGTTATGTGTACTATCACGAGTTGCTGGTTGCTGCTTTTCTGAATTGTTTATACGAATGGAAGTTTCACCACATTTGTGGGGAAACATTGCGAGATCTTAAGTGTGAAAAAAATTAACTTTTGAGAGACCACATTATGTACCATTGGCCCTTCTTAGGGCTTCTTTATTTAATGACGAACTGCCAACTTGCTCAGCAATTAATCTGTCTTTCTCGTCTGTAGCTGCTGGGGTGCCTGCTGCGGGGAGCCATTGGTGGTGCAGTCGAACAACTCGTGACGAGCATCTGCGGCGCCAGTGCCAGGTGCAGCAAGAGCACGCGGAGCTGAAACATCATCATGGAGAGCAGTCTGCTGAGGTGCTGAAGTACTGGAATGGTGACACTAACTTTCCCCCTCCTTGTAGCCTAGTGCAGGGGTGAGACAGTATTAACAGATTTGGGAGCAGTTTTTGGAGCAGCGAAATGTTCATTTTGGAGCAGGAGAACCTTGATTTGGAGCAGCTCGCAACATTTAATGTGATGTCTTAAGAACTCAAAAAGTTGACTTTGGAGCAGCCCAGGCATTCGAATATCTTTTTCACAACCAGGGGTCAGTACACTTCTCAAAATTTTAAATAATTCTTACTGCACCAAAACTGTCGACACACAATAGTCTTTTAGTTAAGTCCACTCACATGATTTCCCGAACTACTGCTTTGACATTTTGTAGAGTGTTTTTTTTTTGTCAGGAGAGCCTGGTCACTTTAGATTTTGTCAAGATTTTTCTGCTTCACACCATTATGAAGGAGCTCATCTGAGCTTTTCACCAGCGCATTTGCCCTCTGTTGTGACACTGCAATACCGTGGTGTCAAATAATCGTGGAAGATACTCCAATTTCATGTAGACAATTGCATTCCACGTGTCTTGATTTTCGTGTCAACGTGCTCGAAGTGTTCGCAGCAAATCTCAGACACCTGAGGTTCAATCACGCGATGCACGTTGCACGACTCCGCTTTTTTCTTCCCCCATTGAAACTGATGTGAGCACCAAAATACTTGCTTGCCAGGCTGCTCTGGAGCAGTTTGGAGCAATTTTCCCAATTTTCATGCTTTCGGAGCAGCTCGGAGCAGGAAAACGGAATTGTATCAAAACTGTGCAATATGAGCAGCTGTCTCACCCCTGCTAGTGGCCACAGGGTCTGGCTCCTTGACAGGCGCAGCGTCATCTTGGGCAGCGGTTGTCAAGAGGTCCAGCTCTGTTGCCCCTGTGTTGTGCTCTGGGACAGATGCAGTGTCACCTGTGTCTGAACCACGGAGCAAGAATAGACAGGAGGGGAAACTCGGCTCCTTTCCGTGCCGCGATCGTGTCACCCCGGAAAGCGGCGGCGGACGTCGTGACAGCGCCACCTACAGAACCGCGGCCGAACTGCCGAGCCGGAGCGGCAGGCGCGGGCTGCGTCGAGCCCGCTCTTGTCGTCTGCTTGCGCGCTTCTGCTCGGTGCTTGAGTGCCACTCTTGTATATCATGGAACTGTCAACAATCCCTAGAGCGGTTCGCTTTAATTTATTCATCAATTCATCTGCTTTCCGTACGCTTTTAGTTTTCTTCAATCTATTCACCTTCGCATGCTATAGGGTAAAGGCTTTATTTCTGGTATAATTGGCGTGCTATATCCTCTCATTACGAAACAAATGTCGTGTCATGTAGCCTGCCTGCAAGCGGGAATAACGGGGGTTGATGCATATTGCAGAAAAAAAAGTTATTCTGATGTGTCTACGCTTTTCTGACATGTGTTTTGTTTTGGGACTTCGTGATTGTCGTTATTCAATGTAGAGCTGCTACAAACAGAGACGAAAAACTTATATATATAACACCACAGTTACACCAGAATTTATTCTGAAAGGCCCGTGAGCACCGTGTATTCGTTCCCCTGTAAGTTGCTTCGTTTCTTCGAAGAAAGTGCGGATACACGGCGCTTTCCGAGAAACCTAGTCTTTGCAAAGCCTGGAGAATTTTTTTCTTTGATGCTGCCGTGTGGTCCTTATCACGCACTTCGTTCACACAGTGTTGTCGCATTCGCATGCCAACGTAGTAAAAAAGGATTCTTGCAAGCGCATCATTCTTGTGTTGATCACAGGGAAACGTGAGTTTCAAGTTATCCAAAACATGGTCAATTGTAGCCCAGAAGATGTCTTCAGTTGGTCAAGAATGACCGCGCCTCCAAGCTCAGCGTAGTATTTGCGCCTGCTCACCATTTCGCTAGGGAAATGCTTTTCGCAGACGTAGTCGCATGTTGTGAGATCGCGATCCACCCGGCCTATAGCTCTCGCCCATTCCTGCAAGCGTTCAGGGTCAGCTGGAGCTTTGGAGGTGCGAACTTTTTCAGCGCAAGACTTATATCCACTGTTGCAGTTCGGGACAAAGCATTGGCACCCCATGTCGACTCTCGGCGACCTCTTACACCGTCAACATACATCGCGAATCAGCAGCGCAGGAACTGCCGAACTTACGACGTGTTGATTCTCGAAGCCAACACATACGTTGCTCCGTCTGTTCACGTCTGTCCAAATACGATGCAAAAATGTGATTAAATTTTCTATCCCGCACACCAGTTGTGTATGGCATGCTCTGATCAGCATTTTTTATGGCGTATGTTAATAACCTAGAACAAAATGTCGTCTTTTGCTATGCCGAAAAACTTACGAAATGCGAAGCCGCACCGGCCGCACCATCAGATCGTCTGCTATCTGAAGTGTGCCAGTTTGTTCCTTCCATTCCATTCAAAATCATTCTATACAAAATATGATAAAAATAAAGAAGATCGGCAATAAGATGCTTTACTCGGGCTTTACCTTCCTAGCACGAACATTTCTAACTAAAAGCTTTTTTTTTTTTTTTTTTGGCGGCACATGGCAACGTAGCGCAAGTGGCAGTGCAAGATGTAGCAGACGACACCCGGGTGCCGTCGGAGAACGCGGGCGCGCGCGCTCTCCGACCGCGGCGGAAAACAATAGTTCCGTGCGCCGCCGCGAGGATCGCTGCGCGGACGTTCGCCAACCTCCTCTCCCAGGGTGACATTATCGCGGCGCACGCTCGCGCTTGCGCCGGCCCGGAGTTTCCCCTCCTGTCTTTCTTGCTCCGTGGTCTGAACCAACCACACCAGTGTTGTCTTTATGGCCAACACTAGAGCGAGCACATGTGAAACATACTTCCATGGTGGCTGCTCAGCAGCCTTCACGGAAATGTATTTCGCGTGCCCCTTCAGTGGTTGGAGGTGTGTGGGTGCGTCACAAGGCCTCTAAGAAAGCAGCCTCTGCTGCGCTGCTGCACTCTACCACTTCGGAGCTGGGCCCAGCTGCTGGTTATAGGGCATCACAGACTGCACAGGCAGAGCCTGCCACTGTGACAGTGGAAGTGAGCCCGCAACTAGAAGCTGAAAGGCTGAGCAAGGGCAGCAGCACAACAGAAGTGCACAGCTCTTTCAAGACTTCGTGCCCTGAAACAGGGGAAAATTATGCAAGGTACAAGCACCGCTTGCCACCAACGTGTGAAGAAGGGCGTGACAGTGTGGTAGTGTGCGCTTCCAAGAAGCGCTCAGGGAAAACACACTCGTCATGCACTCCTTCACCTGTTGGAAGCACCAGTGTAGTAAAAGCTAACAGAGGTACCGTACCGAAGCCCTCTGCACTTCATGAGTGCCGAGCAAGTACTAGATGCAGAGAACTTGAGCCTTGCTGTGCACAGGACAGCAGTCAGGGCTTGTACCCTCACGGCAGTGTTGTGCAGCAAGCAACAGTGCAAGTTCGCATCCAAAAGTTCAAGCAGTTGCAGAAAGCTATGGTAATGTCGTAAGATCTTCTCCATGTAGTGGACGGCAAGTACAGAGTAATCGTATCACAGCAACACTTGCTGGTGTTGAAGAAAGCTCAATAAGCACCGACTTGCATGTGCCTGCTGTGTTTGGCCAGTGATAGTGCATATGTGTGCGAGACATTTGAGTGTTCCGCAGTAGCACCCTGTGCCACATTTAATGTGACAAAGCAAAAAGTGAGCCCGCACTTAGTAGCTGCAGGCTTGGCTGAAAAACATGATGTATTAATGCAGGTGTCAGCCAACTGCAGCCATAAGGGCACGAGTGATTATTCAATAAATAGCACATTCACAGAAGTTTCTTGGGGACACACAAGACCTGTTATGGGAGGAGGGGGCCTCTCTCTAGGTAGCAGGTTTACGACTTACCAGGAATTCAATGCTGCGTATAAAGATTGGAAAGATAGAGGGTTTCACCCCATGCGCATTTCGAAATCTGATAAAAATCCATTTAGTTCAAGCAATGATGTTAATGAGGTGGAATTTCCATATATTCGAATTACATTTGTTTGCTGCCATGCAGGTCAACCCGTTTTAAGAGGCCGAAATATTCGACCAAAGCAGCATTATCATGGGACAGGTTGCAAAGTTGGACTGAAGCTTGCTCTTCGGCCTGCATCAGAGCCATTCTATGAAGTAGTAGGCCTTGAGGAAACACAATCACAAAACAGGGCCCTGAAATTTTTATCTGGTATTCACAGAACCGTTCTCTGACTGCCTCCGAGAAAGATCAGCTAAACGATTTGATTATTTGTAATGCCAAACCTAAAGACATCAAGGAAACAGTTCTCAGGAAAACTGGGAAACACATCACCTCTTCTGATGTGCATAACCTGAAGCAAGTAAAGGCAGAAAAAATTGTAGACAGTACTCATCACGGAGAACTCGTCCTAGGAAAAATACACGAGTTATTTTCAGAAAATTCAGGATGGACTGTTCATATAGAAAGACTGCAGATAATGACCTACTGTACATTTTGCTGCAGTCTAAACACATGACAGATCTAGCAGAAAAGTACCCAGAAGTGTTGTTCTTTGATGGCACCTATAAGGTGAACAAAGACGGATACATACCGCACTCGGTGTTATGTCAGGTTGGAACTAGCCACGGTCGTCCAGTATGCTATACATTTGTTCAAAGAGAAACAAGTGAAATCTTGAAATCTTTTTTTGAAGAAATTTCTGGTTCTAAACCCTGCTATAAAGGAGAAGTGCAAAGTTGCCACTAATGGACAAAGATTTTGAAGAGATGAATGTGATTGCTAAGTTGCTGCCACAGTGTAAGATATTATTCTGTTCGCGGCATGTACTGAAATGTTTACACAGTAAGGTCACGCAGAATAAATCAGGCACCTTAGACAAACAGAAAGTGAAAGACATAATGACCAAATTAGTCATTGCACATAGAATTAGATGAATACGAATTTCAGCTATAAGAATTAGAAGCTGAATTAGACGGTGACACAGATCTTCTTGAGTATTTTAACAAAAACTAGCATAGCTGCAAGAGCATGTGGGCTTAGGCATATCGTTCAAATGTTTACAATTTAGGTAATAATACCAACAACCAAATGGAAAGCCATAATCAAAAACTAAAGCAGTACTTAAAGCCTCAAATGCATTTAGTAGAAGCCATAAAAGCTCTCACAGGCTACATAACTCATGATGCTCTGCAAGTAAGTCATGCTCAGTCTAAAGAAACTAAGGTGAGCATTAGTACTCACAAGAATGATAGCTTTTTCGCTGAGGTATCAGAAAAATGCACAGAGTACGCACGGGACTTGGTGTGTAAACAATATAGTATGTACCTCAAAGGTGGCGGTGTTTATTTCAACCCTGGCCATCAGCATATAGTGTATGTGGATGAAATACCTTACAAAGTTGCTAAAAACATGACAGAATGCACTTGCACATTTAACAGTCAGCACAAATTGCCTTGTAGACATATATCTGTTGCTAGGTTTGGGGTAAAGAAGAAGCTTTTCGAAGTAAAATCCATTCCGCAGCGCTGGCTAAAATCTGACTTCATTCAAGCAGGCTGCAGATTACCAGCAGGAGTCTGCAACTCTTTAACCATAAGTAGTGAAGCAAGGAAAGCACAACCAAACCTTGGCACAGTAGAGGCTAAATATAAGCATGCTTATGTATATCTTTTGCTTCTTTCAAAAACAGCTGCAGATATACTGTCCCAGTGCAGTACAAAGGAGCTAAATGAAAAGCTATGAGAGTGCGATATATTCTTTCATAATCTTATGACCGTTTCTAGAAATAAAATAGAGGTTTCAGTTGTAGCGGGTGAAGAACAAAGCACCCAGAAAGAAGTATGCCAAGAGATGAAAGCAGAAAGCGAGGCAATATTGGCAGAGGGCAGTGGCAAAGGTAATGACTACCCAGTAGAAGTTCCCAATGAGCAAGTCAACAGCCAGCTTTACTGTGCAAACAGATTACAGTTATCACAGGTGACTGATGGTGCATTAGATTCTGATCAAGGAAAATGCCAGAAAGAGTTAAAAAGCATGGGGACTGCGGGTAATTTAGCAAAAGCAAATGTTATTAGGTCAACTTACAAAGCTGTGTCAGCACCTCTTCCATGTAATGTTCCTCAGCTTCAGATGTCAGCTGTGCTTAACATTCCTATAGTCAAATCGGCTCGTGGCCGACCATGCAAAAGAAAGGCCATATCAGCAGTAAAGTCGCCAGAAGAGAAACAATGTGTAGGTCATGCCAGCAACAACAAGGGTGATGTGGAAGCGAAAGCAGCAATTATGCATCCAGGAAAAATAGCATATGTTAACCTTACTAACAACTTCAAAGTTGAGGTGCATCCTTCCCCAGAAGATGTTTAACATTGCAGGAAGATGATGCTGTTCAGGCTATTTGTGGTCAGCATACATGCAGTCCATACAAAATTCCGCTTAAAGAATTGAGAGCACTGCAAGGCACAGGGTGGTTGTCAGATGGAATAGTGAACACAGCACAGTTCCTTATTTCAAGGCAATTCCCAGAAAAAGGTCGGTTTCAGGACACTCTGTTAGGACTAAAATTTGACACTTAAAAAGCAGTCTTCCTTTATCCATATTTTATATCTTCAGAAGCTTAGGCATTGGGTCACAGTGTCCAACTGTGGAGCACCGAGAGATACAGTCTTTTCGTACGATTCTGTGGAACAGCCCATTCCAGAGGAATTAGTACATCAATTATTAAATATAATGTGTCTGTCTGGAAAACATCTCCATGTTCATGTAAAAGCAGCGCAGGCACAGGGCAATTATTATGACTGTGGAGTTTTTGCTATTGCAAATGCCTTCACTATTGCAGCTGGCAGTGATCCATGCCAGGTTAATTTTGAACAGAGTCAAATGCACTTGCATTTAGCAAGGTGCATAGCTCATGGCAAAATTATAAGTTTTCCATCTTCTGGTCTACCAGTGCCTAGAGTGAAGCCGAAACGAAGTTGTTTTTTCTTCAATGTTAAATGATCTTTCAAGTTTTTCAACTTGAATCCATTATAAGTAGCTATGGAGGTAGCTTCAATTAAACATACCTATCAGCAAAGTAGCTAACAGGTAGTGTTTTTACATGACCTTCAAGACCCCGACATACACGCTCCCATATCTCGGAGGTTGTCTTGCATTTCTGGCCTGTTATTTTTAAGCATGGACGCGTGGCCTCGTGCAAATGAAAGCCACAAAACTTGCGTAGCCTTTGCCTTGCAAGCGTGAGGAAATGCCCAGCCGTTGCGTGCATGGGCGCACGAGTGCAAGTTCCACTCCGAGAAGTGAGTTGTCTCTTCTCATGCAGGACGTTTACATGTATGCTTCATTCCCGAGGCATCACCGTTACACATGCATGCGAAGCTCTGCATCGTTAGCACTTAGTTCACCAAACAAGAACGCATGTACGTAAATTCTGTTTGTGGTGTTTTTCCTGCAGCACAAAAGCGTGCACAGAGAGTATCGCGCTTTTCGAGACTGTGCCACCATTTTATTCTATCAGAAGGCATTGTGTACATGTGTTATGTGAGGTGTGTGTGTGCACCGCACGTTTAGATACTGTGAGCACATTATGATCACGAATACACACGTGTTCGTTAAGTACTCCGCAGCCGTGTCCTCTTTTTCTGCGCACGATAGTGTTGCCGTGAATGGCTACTAACCGGCTCAGTGTCGTTGAGTGCCGCGCTTCGTGCATACACACTCGCTTGAAAACGTTTCACCTCATAAAGAGGCCGCAGCGTGCGCCAAGATTACTTCGCGAAAACAAATCGGCGGTCTCCTAGGGCAACGTTTATAGAACCAGGTCAGTTGCAAAACTGAGCGTTGTTGCCCGGCGCCGCCGCCATCAGTGACAGATGTGGCGCTGCGGTCGCAACAGGATTCACTCACTCGACTCTACTCCGTCGGCGGTGAATGTTGTGGTGCGTCGGTATCCGTTGAAGCTGCTTTCTACGTGAACGGTTTTGCGCTTTCCGCGCCCTATTGTGCTTCGTATGTGCTTCGTGTCTTCACCATGCCGACATGTTGTGTTCCCGGCTGTACAAGTGGCTACAGGAAATCCGAGACAGCGCGACATTTCTTTTGTGCCCCGCGTGACACTGATCAGCGAGCGGCGTGGGATCACGCCATTCCTCGTGCGGACAAGAAACTGTCGAACACATCACGTGTGTGTGATATGCACTTTCACGAGAAAGACATCCTGAAGACTTTCACGCACATCATCAATGGTAAGAAGGTAGAAATCACTAGAGGAAAGTGGAACCTCGTCGAAGGATGCGTCCCACAGATATTTCCGAACTTGCCCGCTTACCTTTCAAAACCCGCGACAAGAAAGCAGAAGCTGCGCGATACGAGTGGGACACTTTCCGGAATATCATCGGCGAAAAAGGAGAGACTATCTCCGAGCACATCGCCCGAAGAGGGTGAAGTAAGTTCCGACATGCCGTCAACGAGTGGCGTCCATTTCGCTTCAAGACATAGAAAATGTTTGTTTGCCCGCTGCATGCTGGAGGAAAGTTGTTGAGAATGGCGAGACAGGACGTTTTGTGGCGTTTTTCGTGCTCAAGGAAGACAAAAGGGCGCTATTCGTGGAGAGATGCGTAGTCGTCGCAGAAGACATGACAATCACTGTTAGCGGCCGTGGACGTTTAGCTAAGTCGCCCGACAATGTTGACACTGTCGCCCAATTGGCCGAACTTCTGGAGAACATAGAAAAGCTGAAGGTGTGTTCAGGTTGTCCCAATTCGTCTGCCGGTAGCCTCGTGAGTAACGACTGTGAGGTGCTCACCGATAGCCCCAACTGCGGCCCCTGCTCGAAGCTTTGGCTTAAGCTGTGTAAACAGGTATCTTTAGAAAAACTCAAGAAGAAGCAGAGGGCAGACATGCTCAAGAAAAGGGCCACACGCGCAGCTGTTCGACGGTCTAAACTGCTAAAGAATGTGACTGACATGAAAAAAAAGCTGACTACCAGAACCAGATAAAAGTCTCCAGGAGGCTCTGAGCGTACTCCCGCCTATTCAGCAAGTGGCATTCAAATCGTCGCTAAAGCAGGCAAAGGCTAAAGCACCACAAGGAATGCGCTATAGCAGTACTTGGATTATGAACTGCCTCCTCTTGAGAATTGCAAGCCCGAAGGCTTACAAGCTTACAAGGTCTATGAAACTCCTCGCATTGCCAACGTGCAACAGGCTGAACCAAATCCTTGCAGGAATGCCATGCCAATACGGATTCAACGAAGTTGCTCTGGAAACAATCAAAACATACTTTCAAGGGAAAGGAGAGAACAGTAACTGTGGCACGCTATTGATTGATGAAATCAAACTGAGGCAGTCAGTTGTGTTCAACTCATCGACATACAAGTTCGATGGGTTTGTGGACTTTGCTGGCACAGCTCCTGATGAAAATGGAAAGCTCGCAGATCATGCACTTGTTGTCATGTTTGCACCCCTTTCGAATCGTGGGTCCAACCTGTGGCCAGCTTTGCAACCAGAGGTGCAGCACCCAGAGGTGTTGTGCTCGCAAAACTGGTGCTGGAGTCTGTTCTCCAGTTGGAACGCAATGGTGCGTGTATCATGGCTGTTGTGTCTGATGGTGCAGGAAATAATCGGTCCATGTGGACGCACCTAGGAATTTCGGGAAAGCGCACTGGAGCGAGAAACAAGATCCCACATCCATCACTTCACGCCGGGCGCTCACTTCACTTCTTGTGCGATGTCCCGCACATAGTGAAGTGTATCAGAAACAATCTGCTGACCCACAACTATGGAATGGTGAGTGCTTTTCTTTATAGATCCTGTCATTAATGCAGGATAGAACATTAAATTGGAAGTGGAAGTGACTACTTTTGGGAATTCCATTCTTCACTGTGATAACTGTTCTATTTTTATGTATCTCAGGCTGGTCCGCACAAGGTCAGCTTTGATCATTTCAGGCTGCTGTACAAAATGGAGGAGAACAACCAGTTAAAAGTCGTTCCGAAGCTGACTGCCTCCCACATCAATCCAAGCAACCTGCAAAAAATGTCGGTGCAGCTGGCCACACAGGTACATATCTTAGTTGCAGAAAGGCACACGTGTACATACTATTGCTTTCTAAGTGCATGTTCACTAATATACATGCCGAACTTTGTATTTCAGCTTTTCAGCAGGAGTGTCGCAATTGGATTTAGTATCTACAGGGAGCAAAATACACCTGAATTTGAGAACACCCATGGCACTGAGAGCTTTACTTTGCTCCTCAACAATGTTTTTGATGCCCTGAATGCAAGAATTCCTGCCGAAGGAATAAGGAAGGACTCTCGCCAAATCCAGGTAAAAAAAAACGTTACTACCATTGACGTTCAGCCTATAAAACATAGATAACATGTGATCCGATTCTTTTGATTTGAACAACAGAATGCAATTAAATGTTAGTTGTCTTCAGAATGCCAAAATGGGAAAACGCACTCTGCTTTTGAGACCGTACTCAGTCTACAAACACCTGTAATTTTTGCTACAGGTTCTCAAGGACTTCCTCAACATGCTCAATGAGACCGAACAGCAGTGTCGGCAAACCAACACAAAGATGTTTGCTTCACAGATGACAGTAGAGTCCTTGCGTGTCACTCTAATGTCTGTACTTGACATAATCGATATTATGCACAGCAAAGGGGTGCCGTACGTGCTCACCGCAAAGTTGAATCAGGATCCCTTGGAGGTAATTAGTTTTTTCTTAAATTTTCACAGGCCTAGAGCTGTGCAAATAAGTTTGTTATTAGTTCCTATAAATACATAATATGAACCAAATTTTTTCCAGCGCTTTTTTGGTGTGGTTCGAACATTCGGAGGCGATGAGGACCACCCTACGATCACCAGTTTCAGCCAAGTGTTCCGGCTCCTCAGTTTACATACACCCCTCAAAATGGCAATCAGGGGTAACAACTGCACAGGTGAATCCGATCCAGTGCTCATATCTCTGGAAAAGACCTTGAACAGCAAGAAGATGCTGGCTTTGACAGAGAAGCAGAAAAGAAACAAGCAACTCGACAGCCTTCTCAAGTCAATAACTCTTCAAGACCATCCCACAAGTGCTCTTGAGCATGGCTACAATCGTGCAGGCGCCCAAGACAGTGTATTATATTACCTTAGTGGTTATGTTGCCAAAAAAGCTTTAAAGTTTTCCAGCTGTACCGAGTGCCAGGCTAGTGTAACAAATACGGAATGTGTGCCTCCTGCGGCTATTCTAACTGAGAAACGCTCTTTTGTGCCTGGAGCCCTCAAACACCCATCACAAGCACTGAATGAATTATTGACTGTTGTAGAGGCAGTTGTGCAGGAAGAAACGAAAACTGGAAAGGTTTTTGGAAACCTGTTTTGGTGTATCGTAGACGTCGTGTCCAAATGCAAACTTGTAAGTTTAGGTTGCGGCCTCCACACCGAGGAGTTCACAGCCCAAATAATCAAGTTTTATTTAGTTATGCGGATGCATTTCTACTCCAGGTTTCTTGCAGAAAGAAACCACGTTAGTGAGCAAGTAAAAGCAGCTAGGAAAAAGTCGCGACTTTTGTAAATAGCTTGCCATTCATAAAGTCACACATTGTAAATATTTCTGCAATGTATCAGAGTGTAAATAAAAGAAATGTCTGTGTTAAGTGCACAAGTTTGACTCCATAAATCCTGCTGTAAATAATTAACTTTTTAGAGTTAGAGCTGCTTTGATAAGGTATAATGCCTGAGACTGTAAATTGTGCAGTCTGTGTGCATCACACTGTACATGCAATATCTGAAAACTTATTTCACTACATTGCATGCATAAAACAAATACAATTTTTGTTTCTGTGGCAGGACTGAATTTCTGGTGTGCAGTACACACATGGCGATTCTGCCACTCTACAACTGCAAGTAACGACCGCCGCGATTCAAAGTGAAAGCTCCTTACTTCAAAAAACTGAAAACCACGGAAATGCGCCACGGGAATGCGCCACATAGTTAATTTCTTATAGCGTAATGGACAGACTCGCACGTTATGATATTCGAGCGTCGTTTATCGTGGGCAGTCCAGAAAGTCATAGCTATACTGTCTTTGCTTTACCACCGCTAAATATTACTCTGTTTTACCTTGCTGAGGCAGCGCAACGAAAAGTCTCGATAATATACAGTCGGCGAAGCCCTGTCTGAACGGCTGCCGACTACGCGTTTTCGTCTGCTAGCGGAAGCTTGTTGCGCCGCCAGCGCCACCAAACCGGAAGCTGCCCCGGCGCCGCGTGACGGGTCGGCTGACGCGGGGAGTTTTGCAACTGACCTGGTTCTATAAACGTTGTCCTAGGGCGTCTGCTGTTTTGTCTGCCCATTAAGTTGTTGTTTGGCCCATAATTTCTGATGTCATTTCCGCCACACTTTCTGCAATGCATTGGGATACGGTAGTGCCTCTCCTCAGTTTTTCCTTCCTCCATGCGACAAAGTCACCGCCACCCCCCCAGGTGCACACACCCCACAAAATCAATAAAAGATCGAAGATTTCAAACAACGCCGAAGCTCGAACAACCACCCAGGCAAACAAGCACAATGACAATAACAGCGGCCATCACCACACAAACACCACAAAGGGCCCCTGATGTAGCATAAAATACATGAAAAATATCTAACGGCTGATTACAAACGCCGCACGCATGCTAAAATGCACGTCTTCATTGAAAAACTGCGCAGCAGGGTCACAGGTTGCCTGGCCCGTCTTTCTAAAATTTCAAGAAAAATCCGCAATACGATACCAAGCCAAGCCAAGTTGGGTGAAAATAGTGTTTCTCTGTTACGACCCGGTCGGAATAGGGTTTCCTCTATTTCCACCCGGCGGCAGCAGAGTCGGCCGAATTCGCTTTCACTTTGGAATCCAATCCAAGCATTGTAACGGCGCGAACGCCACGTCGGTAGTGTGTACTCTAACGTTGGCCACGTTTCTTTTCTTTAATTCTCCCGTGTCCGCCGGTGGTGGTGTGCTTTTGCGCAGTGGTATGTTCTTTAACAACGTCCTTTTGCACGGCGTATTTTTTTTTATTGTTTGGTGCGCGTGTTGTGCAATTTAATTCGCACTTGAGGACTGCTATGCCAAAGTATCGCATTTTGAGTGTTAAGGAAAAACTGGAAATCATTCGCACCATTGAAAATGGAGCGAAGAAATCTGCGATAGCCCATGAAAAGGACTTGCCTCTGATGACTGTGTGCGGGATATGGAACGCTCGCGAGAAGTTGAGGGGCGGCACAGGCAGCAGTCTGAAGAGGTGCCGCATCAGAGAGACTACGTTTCCCGAAGTGGAAAAGGCCCTGCTTCTTTGGTTAAGAAGGCGCAGAGCATGAACCTGCCAGTCACCGGACCCCTTCTTACTGAGAAAGCGCTACCTTTCGCAGCTCAACTGAACTGCACAGGTTTTGCCTGCACCAACGGCTAGGTTGTCGCGATTTAAAGCCCGCTACAGCATAGTGGGGAAAGCTGTTTGCGGTGAGGCTGCTGCAGCAGACAAAGAAGGCGCTGATGAGTGGCAGAACAACGCATTGCAGGAAACCTTGGCAGCCTACGATGCCGCCGACATATTCAATTTTGATGAGTCGGCACTTTTCTACTGCCTTCTTCCAAACAGGACATTGGCATTTAAGAACGAAAGGCGCACCGGCGGAAAACATGCCAAAAATCGGATATCGGTCGCTTTCGGCGTGAACATGACCGGTAGTGAGAAGCTGCCACTGATGGTGATCGGCAGATACGGAAACCCGCGGTGTTTCGAAGGCGCCCGACTACCACCCGATGTCATTTACCAGCACAACAAAAAGGCATGGATGACTGCTCAGCTGTTCGAGGAGTATGTGCGCCAGCTGGACCGCCGTTTTGCTGCCATGAAAAGGAATGTCCTGATCGTTCTCAACAATGCGTCGGCGCATGTCGATTTGGATAACCTGACTGCAATTAACCTGCTCTTTTTGCCACCTAACACAACAGCGCTCGCCCAGCCCCCCGATAAGGGCATCATTCGCTCAGGTGAAGCAGACATACCGCAAAAATCTGCTACGGAGGATGTTGCTTGCTATGGATAGTGGCAAAACATACACGATAGACCTGCTGGGTGCTATACACCTACTCGCGCACTCATGGAGGCAGGTCCAGCCCGCAACGATACAGAATTGATTCGCGCGAGCGCAATTCAAGGCAGGGTGTCGGAACGAAATGTTTTTCGTTCCGGTTTTCGTTTCGTTCCACAGAAAAATGTTCCGTTCCGTTTATCTTCCGGAACAAAAAGAAAACGTTCCGTAACGGTTCATAACGTTTTTTTTTTTCGATAAGAAAAACGAACGCAATACTTAATATTAAAGGTATCTTTTAAACATCAAGAAATACTGAAGTAATACATAAAATGCAATAATTGTGGGGGTTTTACGTCCCAAAGCCACGATGTGACTATGAAAGAAGTCGCAAGAAGTTTCGAAGCAAGGACACAACAAAAGCTTGGTATTTATTTTTCCTCAAATTTGAATTCCGAATTTTCGTCAAGGGGAGGGGGGGGGGGGTGCACACGATTTCAGAACCAGCAGGTCATCAAGTGTACTCGCCGATAAGCGAGACCGCTGCTGCTCTGACAAAACGAACTTGAGTGTCGAAAATGCCCTCTCAACGCTGACTTGTGTAGCTGGCACACCAAGGGCCACTTGTGCTAACATCTGCAGCTCCGGTTGCCGCTCTTTGCGCTCGTCCCAAAATTTCAACACATTCGTGCTTCTTGGAAGGCGTGGCTCCTTGCCCAGCATTTCCAGTAAGAGGGCGATGACCGTTGATGATGTTGCTCACGTTGCACGATCTCGGTTGTTCCGGATCGCAAAGTTTTCCCGTGAACCGAAAAATGATGAAAAATATTTCGTTTTTGCTCCGCAATGAAATAATAACGTTCCGGTTACGTTTTCGTTCCAGTCAAAAATATCGTTTTTTTCGTTTTTCGCTTTCGTTTTTCATTCCGTTCCGACACTCTGATTCAAGGTGCTTGAAGGCGACGACAATGCAGACGGTGAAGACTACCGAGGACTGCAAGAACCTCTTGGTTGAGGTGCTCGAGCGGCAAGGTGCAGCAGATGGGGAGGTGAACTTCGGCACGTTCCGAGATGTTGACAGCCCCCACGTGACTACCTCCCCGGACTTTTCAGACAGCGAAATTGTTGCCGCCGTCGCACCTCGCCCAGCTTCAAGCGAAAGCGAGGAGGGCAGCGATGTAGAAGTGGACGACGGCCCTTCAATATCTGACACGGCGCATGCCTGCGGCAGTGATGCGAGCGTTTGCAGAGAAGTGTGGCCTAATGGACAAACTTGCTGCTGGACTTGCTGCCTTTGAAGATGCCGTCGTCGCAGCGAGGCCACCACGGCGGCAAGTGAAAATAACAGATTTTTTTGCTGCCTGCCCTTGAATAAAGCTTGCATGTCTTTTTGTGCATGAGTGTGTTTATGGGGTCCATGACATTCATTTTTGGCTGATAAGTAGCCGCTAAACCGGCATTGATGGTTAATTCGTACATCGCTTAGTGCGTACCCAAACGTCATTCCCGACCAACTATGTATTAACGAGGTTTGACTGTGGCAGACGAGGTATCTCATTCTTATCTGAAATATTACCAGCAGCGCCTTTTGCTGGCACTATTGCAGGACGCAAGAAGCTTAATCCATAAAGATAACCAGAATTTTCGTGGCTTCCCATTAAGAAAAGCAGAAAAGGCAATATGTTTAACGATATGACCGATCTGTGAGCACTACGAATGTGTCGTTCAAACAGCAGTGTATTGACAGTGAGCTGGATGAAGATGACTTGAACTAATATCCTAAATGGAATTGAATAAAACGATTTTGTATTGAATCCCATGCTCGATCATTTAAAAATTGACATTTCAGGCTGCTTTTCACTTTTTGGGTGCCTTCACATTGGTAATATTTCCTCAGAATGAATCTGGCTGTGAAGCACTACAGTCAACTCCTGATAATTCGAAGTCGCTTAATTGGAATTTTTGGTTAATTAGAAGTGAAGTCGGGGTCCCGTCAGTTTTGCATGCAAGCCAATAGAAAAAAATGCTCGGTAATTCGAAGTTAGAAGTCTAAGGTGTCGGTTATTTAGAAGTTATTTCTCAGACTTACAGCTCAAGATGTTCGTAACGATTGAGAAATTCCGTATTATTAAGGTGAAAAACAGCCTTTCGTGCTGAATTTACATCGATCGCATAGCAGCTGACTAGAGTGCTAGAGCTCATGAAGAGTCAATGTTAGGTACTGGTGGCATCGGCATCGCAGCTGACGACAGCGCTGAAAATGAAGAGGTGGCAGGCTTAGCCCATCCGCACAGCGCAATTGCAGCCTCGCATGGTCGCATTGACATACTAGGCCTATCTGTATGTTTCCTCGAGTGTTAATGAATCGGCCCGCTGGCATCGTTGCACAGTCGCAGTAATGGCAACTCGCGGACCTTATCACACGCTTGACTTGGTGGCGAAGGTTTAGATTTCGAAGGCAGTTGAGGACGGAGGCAACGGAGGCACCGCCAAGCAGGACATCACATGGAAGTACAGCATCAAGCGCTCTTTCGAACACCAATAGGTCTATTCGATTCAGAAAAGGTGCACAGAACCACACACAGAAAGGTGCAGGTGGTGTCGACACCTGGTGCAGCAGCACCCGGCACCCGTTTTCGCGGTGCAGATGGAGCTCCGTCCGCCACCGCCGAAATATTTGAATCGAACATTGAGGTGCAGGACTGTCGTCTGCTGAACGGTCAGCTCGAGTTTTTGTTTCTAGTAGCCTGTTTGTGCTCGCTACAACTATGCATGGTGATATGCTACAACAAAACCTGCCGCGGCCGTGCGAAACAAGACATGATATGCGCATCCACGCATTTGCCGACACGAACGACGCGATCAGTGCATACAATCTGCATCCTGCCATTTGTAAAAAGAAAGTGAACGGGAAAACAAGCCGTCATCGTGCACGTTTTCAGAGAAAAATGTCGGACATTTATCACTTTCACAGAATTACTTGCTGTGATTTCGTCACGGCGTACGTCCAAACCATCTCCATTAGACTAGCCGACGCCGTCGTCTGCACGCGTCACCTGATGACGGGCTAGCGAGGCTACACCAAAACGCTGCACCCACAATCTGGGAGGTTCAAAGGTGCACGGCACCGCGGCGGCACCTTAGCTGCACCCCGCCACAATCGAGGCACGGAGGTGCAACGGGCACCACTGTACCGCAAGGAATCGAGGACGGTGGTGCAGCGCACCGCGAGAAGGTGCAGGCATAGCCTCCTATATTTTTTCATGCCCGCGCAGTGGAGCGGCGGAGACCGTCCGCTGCCCTCCCTCTTCCTCCTCGATTTACGCCCGCCTTCTCCGCAAGGGGCGCTCGCAGCCCATACTTGCCCGTACATGCTGTGGAGCGTACCAAGCATAGTCAGCATAGTTCGCTACGCTGCAACGTGTTGAGGCACCTCGAAGCCCTCGAAGTACCTACGAAAGTGGCTCTACAAGCAAAAGTTGTTCCGTGTCCGTCGTGTTTGCCGCAGGTAAGCTTGTGTGTCTTGCGGAAGCAACGGTTTTAATTATGTTTTTTGTTTGGACTATCAGGGAAGCATGACAGAACTCGCAGACAATGTGTGCAGTGCTCGCCGAATAAAACGCGGCCTGTAAAGATTCAAAAACAACAAATGGTATGTGCAATTTAACGTGATAAGAACATCATATCGCTGCAAATCTGACCGCTAATGTTAACGTGGTCTCTGGTGTAAGTGTAAGAGGCAGCCCTACGCCATCGTAGCACAAATTCGGAACGCTGCAAGTGGAAGTACGTTTAATACATAGCTTTAAATTGTCGCTTTTAATTCCTTGAGCATTGTACGCTGAATTATTTACATGAACGTTTATTGTTCTAACAGCGTTCTGATCGTTAAGGTTCAGTGCCACTGAATGAAGCGACCGTTTGTTTACTATTCTACGGGTCCACGTGTGAGTTGCTAGCGCCGTCACAACCTATATTGTTTGCTACTCTAAGAACCGTGATTTACGGTGCATATTTCATGCTGCATTACTTTTCACATACCAATTCGGTTTTCTATCTGTAGTGTGGAATCAGTAAGGGTGCTCTGTACCCGACAAGATGCCGTACTGCTGCGTACCACGCTGCAAGTCTTCGAGCAAACAACGGACGCCGGGCATATCGTTCCACGAGATACCAAGCGATCCGGAACTTCGAGCGAAATGGCTAAAGGTCATTTCTCGGGACGACTGGACACCGAATACGAAGTCGTGTTACTCAACTGTATGCAGCCGACACTTCGGTTCCTCCGACTTCAAGGAGGGCTGCAAAATTCGCAAACTCAAGAAAGACGCTGTTCCCAGCATTTTCGAAGAGTATCCTCCGTACCTGCAGCCTCCGAAAAAGAGAGAGAGAAGCGACGCGTCTGTGAGAAAACGCGAGGCAGCTGCGCCAGTGAACACACCACCGCGGAAACGAAGAGCAGTTGAGAGCCAACTGGAGACTCTTTCACTTCCTGGCAATGACTTGCCGTCCGTCGACGTCGCCTCTCAAGAGTTGTCACTGATGGATTGCACCGCAAGCGAACTGCCGCTACCTCTGGAAAACGGCGCAAGCGAGCGCTGCATTACTGCGACCGTGCAGGTGGACAGAGCTGTGCAGGTGTCGTCATTATCCTCGGTTTCAGCAATGGACAAACGAAAGTGGAGACGTAAGGAGCGAGACTTGAACACGCAAATTGAGCGGCTCAAGAACACCGTCGACAAGTACAAACAGGAACTGCAAAAGCTCAAGGAAGAATGCTATGTGTCTGCATTCCTGCAAGTTGTGGAGAAAGCGAAAGAGAAAGACCTGGCTGCTTCAATATTAGTGGAACAAGTTCAGAATTTCGCGAAGAAGAAACCAACGTGGTCTGAGCTGACAGTGCGTCATGCTGTGGTGTTGCGTAACCTCTCGACTCGTGCATACGAACACGTAAGGAGCACAGGTATTCTTCGGCTTCCCTGTCGAAGTACCCTCGAGCGCTTTATGGGCTCATCACGTGGAGAAGTTGGCGTGACC
The DNA here is from genome assembly GCA_013339685.2 of Hyalomma asiaticum. Classification (NCBI taxonomy): domain Eukaryota; kingdom Metazoa; phylum Arthropoda; class Arachnida; order Ixodida; family Ixodidae; genus Hyalomma; species Hyalomma asiaticum. The sequence continues at coordinate 124,135,048 of CM023483.1, read as the reverse complement.
GAACTCGTGAAGCAAAGGCTGTCTGCAGAACTCGCTTCTCATCCCTCCTTGCAAGCGAGGGCATGCTCTTTAATTGTAGACGAAATGCGAGTCAAACAACGGCTACTTTATCACTAGCAAAGAGATGCCTTCATCGGTGAGGTGGACTATGGTGTGAACTTTCCCAAAGAAACAACAAATGAGCCTGTGCTGGCCAACTCACTCTTGTGTTTCGTCCTTAACGGCCTTTCAGTTTCGTTCAAAATACCCGTGGCGTACTTTTTCACGAGAAACTGCACAGGCCGTGAGCTGCACATCCTCATGAGACACGTTCTGAAGGAAGTTGAGGAAATAGGATTTATCGTCGTGCGCATTGTCACAGACAACCACAAGATCAATGTCTTGGCTATGCAACTTCTGTGCAACGGAAGCCTCAAGCATTGCACTGACCACCCTGGAAAACCGAATCGAAAGCTCTTTCTTGCATTCGATCAGTGCCACCTGATCAAAAATGTGCGATCACAGTTTTTGTCCCGTGACATCGGAAAAGGCGGCGAAATATCATCGAACCACTTGAAGAGCCTCTACAAAATGCAGCAAGGCAGCCTTGTAAAGCCAGTACGATTTTTGACGAGAAAGCACGTATTCCCTATGAATATGGAAAAAATGAACGTGCAGAGAGCAGTGCAAGTGTTTTCTCCTCCCGCGACAGCTGCACTGAAGCTCTTGCAAGAGCAGGCGGGCCACACGTGCGATGCAAGCTTCGCGGGTGTCGGACCGACGGTGCAATTTATGGACACCGTGCACCGCTGGTTCGTGCTCATGGACGTGAGTAACTGTACCCAGCACATACATCAGAAGAATGCGGACTGCAAGCAGTTTGAATCTGCAGGCGATGAACGGCTAATCTGGCTGGAGACAAGCTTCCTCGACTACCTGGCCGATCTCAAAAGTCAAAGTGCCTGGCAAAGAACTTCCTAACCAAAGAAACTTACGAGGGTCTTGTGATCACAACTCGTTCGAACGTTGAGTGCATTAGATATCTTCTTGAAGAGATGTCTTTTCACTTCGTTTTGACGAGGAAAATGTCATCGGACCCTATCGAGTCGTTCTTTGGCTGGCTGAGGAAATCAGCAGGATCAAATGATCAAACGGACGTCCGTGCCGTGCTCACAGGCATTGAGAAAACCCTCAAGACCGGTGTCGCATCGGCGTCGAGTACAAGCAACATAATGGCAGCAGAAGAGAGTAATTGCTTGTCAACGCTGCCGCAACAGAAAAACACAAAGGTGCAAACCAGCGAGGAATTCCCTGCAGATGCACGTAGAGAGCTCATAGAGCGGCTAAACCGAGATAAGCCTCTACTTCCCACTCCAGATGTGGCCGCATTGGCTATGGTCGGTGGCTACCTCGCAAGAGCCGTACGAGAAAACATCGAATGTGAGGAGTGCTTCGCGCTCTTAACAAAGCCAAACGCCTCGACCCCATCGGACTCGCTCATTAAACACCAAGACCGTGGTGGACTTCTTTACCCGTCCGCACAACTTCTAGATGTTCTGTACGCACTACAGAAGTTCGTCGAAGTTCTTCTAGCGACAAGAAGGCGTATGCATCACCCTCTAAAGGAGGCTGTGAACAATGCTGCTGAAATCCTCCGCGAGCACAAAGCTTTGATGTGTTCGAAGCCAGGGCACCAGGAGAATTTGCTCAAACTGTTGCTGACAAAGTTGTTCCGCCCAATATTCACCAACTTCGCTCTGAAAGCGACAGACAAACATGACGTCGCCAAAGTGTTCGAAATAAAGCCGCTTTCACGAAAGACCCTGAAACTGTGAGCTTGATCTCACAGCTGGGGGCCTAAGTGAAAGGTCCAGTTTTCACAATATGTCTCGTGTTGCTTGCTTTCAATGTACTGTGGGGATGGAAAGAAACGCGAAAAGTGCGGCATCTACATTCTCTGCTGTTTCGAATTTCTTTTCGGGTGGTTGTATCCTGCATGATAATTAAAAGCCACTAGAATAAAACTATTCTAGCATATTTTATTTTTATTCCCACCAGGGTCACAGGGGGATGCAAAGATCGCGCCGCACTGTTCGCGTTTTTTTTCCATCACCCCTGTGCATCATGAAGAAACACCAACGCAACCTGCGCATTTATTTTACACCTCCATCTCTAATACGAACGCAAGTTCCTCTCCAAAAGCACGCGCGCAACAGCGTAGTCGCGTCGTCTGCTCTGGGAGTGGGTATGGGGTGACAGCGCCGTGTGGTGGCGAGCGCATGAAATAGAAGGTACGGGCGGAGCGCCTTGCTCCGCTCGCCACTCGGCGGGCATGAAAAAATATAGGAGGCTATGGTGCAGGGAACCTTGGCTGAATCGAATAGACCTAATGACAAGCGCTCGATACTCGAGGCATTTGAGAACGACCAATTTAAAATATCATGCATGAGAATGCGCACCAGTGCCCACCCGGAGTTAGAGCAAGCGTTGCTCATTTTGATTAGGAAGGTTCGGAGCAACAAAATTTGGCTCAGTGGCAAGCCTTATCGCTTTCGGCGATATTAGACATTGAAAACTTTTCTTCGTCCGATGGATGGCTTTACCGAAAGCACCTTCTCGAGCGGATGCTTTTGTGCATGGATCACTCCACGCAGTGCGAGGTGCGCCTCCTCAGTGCTATCCACATGCTAGCGCGAGCATGGGATCACGTTAAAGAGAAGACAATCGCGAACTGCTTCAGGATATGCGGTTTTAGTGCAAGTGCCTCGAGAGATGGAGGTGGTTCGTCTTCTCCAGCAGGGGAAGCGCACACAACGCACGCATCCGAACTTGACAACGATAGTCTTCGACCAGCTCATCCCTTTCGGACAATGCGTTGCTGTTGACAGTCAAGTTGAAACGTGTGGTATGCTGATGGACACCGAAACACTCGGGATCGTTCGGCCCAACAAGGCTGCTGATGAAAGTGACTTGGACAACAATGTTTCAAGCGAGCCGCAAACTACGGCTGCTGATGTAGCTGCGGGCCTTGCCCTCGCGCAGCGGTTTTTTGCTGCAGAGAGCAATGATGAGGAAGCACTCGGCCACGTCTACAGCCTGCAGAACTTGCTCTCTGCGGCAAGATACCGCAAGCAGATTTCTTTTCCAAATGAATAATAAAACTGTCCGTTTTTGCCCGCTTTGGTTAATTGGAAGTTCGGTTATTTCGAAGTTTTTCACGGTCCCTGTCAAGTTCGTATTAACGGGAGTCGACTGTATATATTTGTATATGCCCCGATGTGTATCACGTAAACTGTACATTATGAAACGAACCCCACAATGTAGATGTCTCACGTAAGCTTGCCATACAGTCTGTTTTTTCTGAACACTTCATCTGTATTTAGTTTGCATTTTGTATAATTTCCCAGCATGTTATTAATGTTTCTTTACCACATTTCACTTGCAGCTTGAGTGAAACCTGCCAGCATGAGACTGCAACGTTGCTTGCCATTGCAGAGCAAGCAGCTGACAAGACCACCTGCACAGATATCCCAATCCCATGCAGATGGATTGATGATGATGATATTTGATGTTTTGTGGCGCAAGGGCCATTTTTGGCCAAAGAGCGCCAAGACAAAGGAAATTCAGCAAACGATGGTGAGTGCTATTACAATGGGCATATGCATGATGGCTGTAAAGTGGCCTAAAATACTGCGCACCCAAAGTGCGTAAAACATATAACCATTTAAAACCATGAGAGTGACATTAAGTGTCTGCAATGAGCCTAAAAACTGTACAATGAATAAGAATACTAAGAGGCTGAAGTGATGCTGGGCACTGCTGCCTCAGAAGCCCTTGCTTTGCAAGGGGCCAGAGACGCGTGCATTTAAGGCGTTCTGTCGTAGAAACATCCTCTTGCAGAGGATGTTCTACGTACGTCTTTCAGAAATAACTTTCAATGTGCCGGCATCTTTAAGAAAATTTAATAGCGTATGCTGGTGAAAAAGTGCATCAATTCCTAAAAGCATCGCAGGATGAAGGGGAATATGTTCCCGATATGCCCTTGAAAAGTGTCTTTTTCTCAGGGGCTCGAGATCTTGACATTGTATGAGGACATGAAGCACAGTCAGTGCCTCCCCGCACCTATCACAGGTCGGAGGTTCATCCCCTGTCAAAAGATAATTGTGCGTTCCGTAAGTGTGTCCTATTCTCAGTCTCGAGAATAGGACATCAATTCGTCTAGATTTCGTAGTGGGGGGCCAGTTTTCTATATTTTTCTTAATTAAATGAAGCTTGTTGTGGGTCTGGGCATCCCACAATCGTTGCCAGTACATATTAAGTCTTTTACGCACGTAAGCTCTCATGTCCATCACAGGGACAGCAATGTTTGATTTGGCAGTGTTTGTGATAGCAGATGTGGCAAGCTGGTCAGCCAGCTCATTCCCCTTTATATTACGGTGTCCTGGCACCCAGCATACAGTCACATGTTGGCCAGAAGTGTAAATAGAGCACAAGAGAGAATACAGATCAATAATGACTGGATTTCTGTGTTTGCAATATGAACTTAAGGTTTTCACAACACTCAATGAATCTGTGTATATGACAGCTTTATGTACTTTCGATTGCTTTATGTGTTTCAGAGCAGACAGTAAGGCATATGCCTCAGCTGTAAAGATGCTGGTGTTAGGGTGTAGAACATCAGATTCCGAGAACGATGGGCCGACAGCTGCATAAGACACGCCGGCATGGGATTTAGAGGCATCAGTGTAATATTCTGGGCAGGAAAACTTAAACTGAAGTGCCAAAAAGTGCATGTGGATATGGGCTTCTGGTGCATGTTTAGTCACTTCCACGAACGACATGTCACAGTCTACCATCTTCCAAAGCCAGGGCGGGAAAGGTTCAGGCGGAGCCATTAGGTGATGCTCAAGCAGTGGAATATCCATGTCATCACAGAGCTTCCTCACACGAAGAGAGAATGGCTGTCTCACTGATGGTCTGTTATGGAACAACGTTGCGGATGCCATATCATTAACAGTGGCATGACAAGGGTGTCCTTTGTTGGAGTGTACATTCAGAAAATAGTTTAAGGCACAGTATGAACGCTGTATATGGAGGGACCATTCATTCGCCTCGACATAAAGACTTTCGACCGGGCTTGTTCTGAAGGCACCGGTGGCGAGGCGTATGCCTAAGTGATGAACAGGGTCCAGCATCTTGAGTGCGCTGGGTGTAGCCGACTGATAAGCTACGGCGCCGTAGTCCAACCGAGATCGAACGAGGCTCCTATAAAGATTCATGAGGCACTTCCTGTCACTGCCCCATGATGTGTGCGATAAAAGCTTTAGGATGTTCATTGTTTTCAGGCATTTAGCCTTGAGATATTTTATGTGGTGAATAAAGGTCAGCCTGGAATCAAGTACAATACCTAAAAATTTTTGTTCTCCATGTAATGCTAGGCGCTGGCCATGTAGTTCAATAACTGGGTCTTGGACCAAGCCCCTTTTTCTTGTAAAAAGGACTACTGAACTTTTCTGCGGATTTAGCCTGAACCCGTTCTCATTTGCCCACTTTGATATATTGTTTAGGGCAAGTTGCACGTGCCGCTCACATACTGTCAGATTGCATGATCGGAAGCCTACCTGCACATCATCAACATACACAGAATAAAACACATCTCTTGGAATTGATGATCGCAGAGAGCTCATTTTTACAATAAAGAGGGTACAACTCAGAACGCCACCCTGCGGCACTCCAGTTTCCTGAATGAACACTCTAGAAAGAGCGCTACCAATCCGGACGCGGAATGTCCGGTTCGACAGGTAGCTCTCAATGATATGAAACATGTTCCCGCCAACACCCATTCTAGACAAATCACGGAGAATCCCATAGCGCCACGTCGTGTCGTATGCTTTCTCAATGTCCAAAAACACAGACAGAAAGTACTGTTTGTGGACAAATGCGTTGCGGATGTAGGCCTCTACACGCACGAGGTGGTCAGTAGTCGACCGGGCCTCTCTAAATCCGCACTGATACGGGTCAAGGATGCGATTATATTCAAGGTGACACAATAGGCGGCAGTTTATCATCTTTTCAAACACCTTGCAAAGGCAACTCGTAAGTGCTATTGGGCGATAGCTTGTTACTAAGGAGGGGTCTTTTCCCTGCTTTAGAACAGGAACAACTATGGCTTCTTTCCACGCGATTGGAATGTGTCCCTCAGTCCAGATATTGTTATAGATTGAGAGCAATGTCACTTGTGTATCAGAGTGTAGATGTTTAATCATATCATACATAATTCTGTCGGGTCCCGGTGCCGAACTCTGACATGAAGCTAGTGCAGTTCTTAACTCAGCCATGCAAAACGGACGATTGTAGGGTTGATTCTGGTGGCATTTATATTCCAATCGCTTGCTTTCTTCTTTCTCTTTGTATCTCTTGAAAGACTGCGGATAGTGCATGGAACTAGAAATACGTTCAAAATGCTCTCCCAGAGCATCTGCCTGGTCTACCAAGGTATTTCCCTCGTGATTCACAAGAGGCAGTGGTTGGGATGGCTGCCCATTTAGCCTTCGCAGATTATTCCAGACTTTTGCCTCCTGAGTGTATGAATTTATACCTGATAGGAACTTCTGCCAGCTTGCGCGTCTTGCCTGTCGTCGTATGCGCCTTCCCCGAGATTTTATCTGTTTAAATTGGACAAGATTTTCCGCAGTTGGATATTTGCGCAGGATACCCCATGCCTTATTTTGCTTCCTTCGCGCCTGTTTGCAGTCATCATTCCACCAAGGAACTCGTCTTTTGCATGAATGACCATTCGATTGCGGAATAAACCTTTCTGCTGCATCTAAAACAAAAGTGGTAAAATATGTAACAGCAGCATCTATGCTAAGATCATTGATAAAATCTTGTGATAAATACGTAAACTCATTAAAACGCTCCCAGTCTGCAGATTCTAGTTTCCATCGGGGAGCATGAGGCAGAGAGTCTTGTTGCTCGTTCAAGTTCAATGTTATGGGGAAATGGTCGCTTCCAAAGGGGTTTTTGATGACATTCCATTCCAGGAAAGGAAAGAGGACTGCAGAGCCAATCGCGAGATCAAGTGATGAGTATGTTTTGTGTGATAAGTTGAAATACGTTGGTTCCTTTTTGTTGAACAGGCATACGTCCGATGTTACCAGCAAATTTTCTACAAGACGGCCTCTTTGGTCACAGCGCGAGTCTCCCCATAAGATATTATGGGCATTAAAATCGCCTACGATAATGTAAGGCTCTGGAAGTTGTTTAATGAGAGCGTACAACTCCTCTTTGGTCAGTTGATAATGAGGCGGTATATAAAGAGAACAGATTGAAACCAACTTATTAAATAAAATTGCACGGACTGCAACAGCCTCGAGGGGCGTTTGAAGGACAATATGATGGCAAGGAATAGACTTATCCACCACTATCGCGACACCTCCCGATGAAGTAGAGGCCTCATCACGGTCTTTCCTATAGACGGCGTAATGCCGGAGAAAGTTCACCTGTTTTGAGCTTAAGTGCGTCTCCTGGACACAGAACACCTTCGGCTGGTAGCAGCGTAGGAGCTCACTTATGTCGTCTAGGTTGCGAATTAGGCCCCTGATATTCCAATACATTATTTGCGTCGACATATTAGCGAAAAGTATGGCGTTCCGTGTAGGAAGATAATGAAGAGTGTATGCTCAAGGGTCCTTATCAGGACCCCTGATTTTCTGCTTTTCTTTCTTCTTGCGGTCAGCAGAACTGCACCGCTCTTTCGGCACCGATGGCACCGGTGTCGTGTCCATTGCCTCATGGGAGGCACTGGACGCCCGCGCATGCAGGCTCGTTGTGCGAGCTTCAGGCCTCGCCTGGCGGGGCGAAACCTTGAGACCCGACGGCCCTGCGGTCGTCGGCCTCTGTTCACGAGTTGGCGGAGTAGACTTAACTACTGCCGCCACGGGGGCAGGTGCCACAGCAGCCGGCTCGCTATGCGCAGGCTGAGCAAGTGGCGGGGGTCGGTGCGACGCTGCCCCCTGACGCGTCGCATCCGCATATGATGTGCCGTGGAATGCTGAACATCTCTTTCTGGCTTCTTTAAAAGAGATGCCTTCCCTGACTTTCAATGAAATAATGTCTTTCTCTTTTTTCCATATGGTACAAGACCGTGAATATGCTGGGTGCTCACCACCACAGTTAACACAGGAAGGTGCAGCTTCGCAGCTGTCAGAGATATGGTCTGTCGAGGCACACCTGGCACAAGTGGATTGTCCTCTACAAATGTGGGAGCTGTGGCCGAATTTCTGGCACTTAAAACATCTACGTGGATTGGGTATGTATGGCCGTATTCTTAGTTTGGTGTAGCCGGTTTCTATAGTCTCTGGAAGTTCACTTGAACCAAATATCAGTATTATGTGCTTGGTTGGCTTTTCATGGTTGTCCCTTCTTATTTTTATTCTTTGTACATTGATCACGTTTTGTTCCTTCCAGCCATCAAGAAGTTCTGCGTCAGAGAGGTTCAGAAGATCTTCGTCTGAAACGACACCACGAACGGTATTCATGGATCGATGAGGGGTGATTGTGACAGGAATTTCGCCAAATGTCTTGAGGTTGGGAAGATTTTCGTACTGTTTGATGTCTCGAAGTTCAAGCAGCAGATCGCCACTGGCCATCTTAGATGCCTTGTACCCTGGTCCTAGTTTGTCAGTCAGGCTTCTTGCTACCAAAAACGGCGAGATCGTTCGTGCCTTTTCATGTGAAACGTCACTATGAATTACATGATATTTAGGGAATTGTTTAGTATTCTTTGCAAAGAAATTTGTTGCTGCTTCGGTCCGTACCCTTTTAAGGCTACGATCAGATTTCAGAAAGGATGCGCTCAACATAACATGCCGGTTTTGCTTCGGCAGCGGTGCCAGCCACCCACCACGGAGCCCAACCAGGGGACGTGGGAGGATGTGTTGCACACACCTACCAACGCCAGCTGTACACCGCCACTATAACCTAATATGGTGAACCAAGGTTGGCCATCCACACAAGGTTAACCCTAGCCGCCACGAAACGGGGAAACAAACTGAAGAGAGGAGAGGACAGGACAGATAAAAAGTGAGAAATAAAGGCGAAGACATAGGGAGAGAGAGATAGGAAAGGCGACTGCCGATTTCCCCTGGGTGGGTCAGCCCAGGGGTGCCGTCTACGTGAAGCCGGGGCCAAAGGGGTGTGTTGCCGCCGCTGGGGGGCCTTAAAGGTCCAATCACCCAGCATTGGCTCAACCCCCAGGATCCCCTTTTCCCCGGACACGGCTGAGCCACGCACGGCTAGGCGTGGGAGGGGGTCGAAACCCCCCCGTTGGCTCGGGTCCGTGGTGTCGCCACGCACCAAACGCCTGCAGAAGCAGACGCCCCTGCGGGGTGCAGATGGATTGTACCTCTTGAAGGTATTATGCAATATACTGCACTCAATGTTACGCAAGCATGGTAGCTTACAGTTTTCACTTGCTTTAGCACTACATTTCTCTTTCAAACAGTAATTTTGCCTCAGAAAAAGAGCTTTTCCTTTGGCAGAACACTACGAGAAGGCATATATGGTTATAATGCATTTCTACATTGATGCTTTTCTAGAATGTGCCATATATGGCTAATCTCACTGGAACTGCATGCACTACTATGCACACATTATATAAATCACTGCTGAGCAACCAGATTGTCAAGCAAAAGCGTAGACGTGCTGTCTGTTTCATTCCAGCCAAAAAGCCACCTCCAAGGTTGCCACTGAAGGAAACTGCCTTTGAGTGACACGTCATTAGAGAGTTTTAGCAGGCCACTTTACCGTACGGTAATGCCGTACCGGTAGAAGAGTGCGCATGCACGAACTTTACCGTACGGAAACCGACGGAAAGCCTTTCCACATCGCTTTCCGTATATATGTCCGTATACGGTAACCCTGTGCGACAAGCCAGTCCAAGCCAAGACGAGAGCCACTTGCTTCATGTGGTTGAAGTCCTGAAGCGAGTGGAGTCGTCGGGAGTCGTCTGGTTTGGGCTAAGCGTGATGACGGAGAACGTGCCACCACGCGCACCCGCACTCCGTGTGCGCTTTACTCCGGGCGACGACATGGCTCTCATACAGGTGGTCGTGGAAGTTAGGCCCATGTGCGACCCCGGGAAGTGGCAGGAGGTAGCGCGACTCGTGCTGGAGATCACGGGGAAAGTGTGTACGCCGCGGCGAGTAAGGGAGGGGTTCGATCTGCTCCTTGTGCAATTCCGCCGCAAGGACACGAAGAACCGTACCAGGTGAACAGTTTTTGTGTTCTCTTGTTCAAAGACAAGGTGCTTCCTCGCGCCATGAAGGCTGAGGTTTTATGCATTAATCAGCACAGGTCTGGCGTCGAAGAGGACTTCAGCGAATGGGAACGGCTGCTACAAGAACTGACCGACTTGGCTGCGGAGTGGGGGTACAAACCGCGTGCAGTAGAAAGGCAGCGAAGGCGGCAGAAAGAGCTGAACGACACAAACGTGGCCGCACGGCCTGCCGCATCGCAGGCGGCTCGCGCAGAGGCGGCAGACGAAATGCAGGCCGCGGCCTCGGAGGCCTACGCTGCCGCTGCACTCGGTAAGACGGATTTTGGTGCTGCGCCGTTTCGAGTTTGTTGACGTGCCATACATGTAATGCTGAAGTTCATGCGTGTAAACACCGTTTTAAAGGCAGACTGCGTATAAATTTCGCTGGTTTGAAGTCATTAGACTACAAATTAACTGTTGTTCAAATTTGTGCGGCAGTGTTTGGCTAATGCAGGTTTAAAGATAGCATAGAGAAATGCAAAACAGTCATTCAACCTTGCTCAGGGAATGGCCATGTATAATGAGCACGGTTTCAGAGCCCGAAGGCTGAACACTTAACTCTCACCTGACTACGGCTGCAGATAAAGTGCAAGAAAATAGGCGCATGCACACACGGTCTCTCTGCCACCTGGGCTATTTAGCATTCACTGGCATTGCAAAGTAGAGAGCCCTGAGCATTCCGGCCCTATCGTATGCGACCATGTGGCTGCGTTTGCACTCGTGTCTTTCGGGTCCGCATTCAAGCACCACTAGACCACTGCAGTGGTACAGGAAAGAGTAATCGTAAGAAAATTAATTGCGTAAATAAACCGATAAAGGCCAACAGACAAAAGAGGTCAGAATCAATCGCAGCGAATAGAGGCTGCTGGAAGATCACGGCACTATAACTATTTGAACCGCTTCGATCCGAACCGATCACCGACATTTCATTTGGTTCAGGTCCGATTTGGGTTTAGTTCTGGCCAAAGTTCCAGTTTGGGTACGGTTTTCAGTTTTGGTTCGGTTCGAGATCCTGACTTAAAGTCTGTGCTTCTCTGCTTTCATACTTAAATAGTCAATGTTATTATTGTCGTGATATGCAAGTGCCTTGCATGTCCTAGTGTTGGAAAACAACAAACATATGCTTCTCCAATGCTTTGGTCTTACGTATTGTTGACCAGTTCAGTACATCCTTTCATGCAGGAGATGCACACGAGATGAGTGCCGAGCACTATCTGATGCAAATGTATCATCCAAATATGAAGAAAGCACCAAGCCGAGGTCGGAGGATGGGGAAGATGCCACTGACACCACCAACTGGGAAACCTGGACTGAAAATCCAGGCGCCGACAGTAGGGGCGGCGACCATGAAACTAATGAGTGCCCTAGTGACCCTATCAGAGAAGGTATCATTTTTGCACTTAATGAGACACGGTTTTGCTTTGCTATATCACTGTGCATGTCAATGGCGTTAGATATATTTGTAGGTGAAAATGGACATGACCCGTCAGATGTGGTTTGCAATTTTTTCATTTTTTATCCTAAAGGCAAAAATGCACATATAAAACTCACAGGTGGTACACACAGTGTAATTTCTGCTACACAAAAGAAGCAGGAATGGAAATCATGAACAGTGGTGTATCTAGGGGAGAGGGTGCGCCCCTCTTCTAATTTTGTGAGTATACACCCCAAAGAGGAGGACACGTCTCAGTGGTATCCTTGCAACCTTTTAGCAGCTTCAAATGCACGACCTTACATTTCAAAGCTTGCACACCATTTCTTTAGGTGTTGGTGCCTCATTCAGCGTTATGCATCAGACCCCATAAGCTGGCAAAATCCTGTATCCACTCCTGATGATGAATGTTGCTTTTGCACTGATAGTGTTATACACACAGATTCCATAACAATACATGTGTGGAGGAAGCGTAAATGTGAAAGATATTAGAAGAAATTGGCCTTTTCTCTGTTAAGTGTTTACATTAACAGCACAACAAATTCACAGGAAGAACCAGGAAACAGAATGAGTCCTCTTTCCTGTTTCATGATTTCCTTCCTAATTTGTTGTGATTTTACTACCATATTCAACATAAAACTTGCTATTAAAGAACTGGCGCTGTTACTTTCCCTATGTATAATTGTGTACAAGATATTGCAGATAGCACTCTAACAATGCTGTTACTTGTTCTGCTTCTGCTTCTTGCCCCTCATGAATTAGCGGTCACTCCATGTAGAAGGGTGACGCCAGACGACCCTCTGCAGACCCCACCGCCACGGCCGCCACTCGTAGGTGAGTGAACACTGTTACGGAGGGACACTTCACAATATGCATGTTTAAAAACTATTGCAGCAGCATTCTTGACTCTGTAAAGAAGCCTTGCATTGAAATGAATATTTGCTAGATAAGGCATCTAGACTATAAGGCACAGAGAACTTTAGTTGTTGGTAAGTGGGGGAACAGTATTTAAAACTACACAAGCATGGCAAACATTGATGGTGGTAATTCTTGTAATGTTAATCAGTGGTGCAAACTTAAGAGTGATGCAAACAGTGTTAGCTTTGAGGGTCTCACAGTATTCGTAACACACTTGAGACTTCGTGCCTATGAAGGTGTGTGAACAACCTTGGCAGTGCCTGTGTGAATATTGCCCACTTTGTCTCCCACCCTATGGGCATTTATGATTCATAAAAATAAGTACCTCATTATAGTGCGCATTCTGTGAGTCCCACATTGGTGACCTGAGCAGTCTGTGATATCTACTCGGTACATTTCTTCGTTGCTGGGTCTCCAATGCACTTCAGCCTGATTTGCTTCCTCTGTGTCTAGCACTCATGTACAAACGCACAAGGTGACTTGGGGAAACTGTGTATGTTTGCAGTGTCACTGCACGCCTGAGTTTAGACGGGCCCTGCAACACATTATAGCGCAGTCAGCCAAACATTCCTCATTACACACACACTCTTGCTCTGCAAGGTGAACAGCAATGCGGCTTGTGGCAGAGCACACTAAATCTTCATAGCACGGTGGAGCGTAGTTCCAATTACCTGTTTTGGATGCAATTTGCATGCATATTAATGAGCTCTTCAGTGCGTGGCTCTATGAAGCTGCCAAACTTTGCCACTTAAGTATAGAACAATTTAAGAACTGAGGTTCGTAAGGTAAGAAATGAGCTTTTAATTCGAACTTCATGTGAGCTAGATGTATTGAAAGACATCGCGTGCTGTTCGGCCACTTAGGACCGCTTCAAAATGCACTTGCATTTGTATTACAGTGTTACTCATCAGTCAAGGTGAAGCAGAACAAAGCCATAGTGCACAGCCGAGCTGAAACTGTAGTCAGGCATTTCTCTGTTTAGCCTCAGTTTCGTCCTGTTTAAGGAAAATGGACTTCACTTCTGTTATGCATTCAAACAACCTGTCTAGCCTCATGGAGTTTTGCTTTGACACATATAAAATGCAGCTGCTCTGAACGCTCTCAGTGTGTCTTATGTGTTTTCAGTTGGAGGAGTGGGCACCATGCTGAGCACACCTCTGCTCTCAGGCTATTTGTGCTGGCCACAAAATTGCCCATGTTGCTAAGAGTGAATGACTAATGGCCCTATTTTATTCTTCAAGCGTTGCCAACCAACACGAGCCCCCTTTGTGCTCAGACATCAAAGGCCTCTGCAAGCCCAGCCGTTAACGGGGCCACCTCCACCAAGAGGACGCCTACTAGAGGTGAACCACAAAATGTCTTTGTATGTTGCAATCTCCTGTGTCACAGCCAGCTAAGAAAGCAAGCATGGAAGAGTTGCCACTTTCTAGCTGAACAGAAAAGTGTAGGACAAGGCACACAAACACATTTTCTAACAAAAAGACTATAAAACACAAGTTTCACACGACATTTGAACATACAAGACATTGTAAAGTGCCTTTACAGAACACTTGTTGACAGAGCAAAGGCATTGACACATCAGTGGTACTACTTTCTCATTAAACATATGTATGGACTGCATCATGTCTCTGTGGAGAGACTTAAAAATGTGTACATGTCCGTGGTGCAGTAATAAAGAATCGGAAGAGCACCAGGCAGTAAAAAGCCTACTTCACGAGACAAGCCATGCAAGTTTCCAGAGTAGGACAAGCTCCTTTCTTTTCCCGGTCAAAGTACTGAATGATGGCTATGTGTTGACAAAGGACATGCTGTCATAAAGGCTAGAAAAAGCCTTGGCGCAAGTACAACCATACTATTACACAGTACATTCGAGCACAGATATATTGCACTCAAAGGGGATCACAAATCAATGCAATATATAAAAATACAGGCCCCAAGACCTCGCCTCTATGAACAATCGCTTGCCTATTGGAACATTCAAGAATGACAACTAATCCCATACACACAACCCAACGTGAAGGTAAACTTTTCGACAGAAACCTGCCTGGCTGGGTTTATGAATTAATCCTTGAGGAAGAGGCTGAGCTGGTCTGGAAACGTCGAGCAGCTTCAAAAACTATGGCTGGAGCCACATTGCCTTCAAATCACGACTCGACAGAATTCTTTATTCGCACGAACGATATCGCTTGTATCGATAATGTGGTTGAGCAATGTTAATAATAGATACTTAATAGCATTAAAATTTCTGCGTAACTCAGCCACCGAAATTCCTTCAATGCCTGGTGATTTGTTAGATTTTAAATGAAAATATTGATTTCAGAGATAGAAGGAAGATGCGCAGGTTTGCATGCACTGTAGTCTAGAGTACATTTTTCAGGTTGCGCTTTAGCAATACCAGACACACATGAAAAGAAAGTATTGAAATCATTTGCAATAGTGATTCCATCAGCTGCAAAGTGCGAGGGAAGCGATAACTGACGCAGCAGAACTTTGACTTGGGGCTAGTTGGTTCATGCTCTTAAAAATTCAGCGCGACGAAGACCAAGACAGGAGACACATGAATCAGTCGGTGCTTGTCTGTGTGGTTCGTGTGTCTCCCGTCTTGGTTGCACTGCAATTTTAAGGACAACTGATGATCACCACGTTTAAATATGTCTCTTAATTCGTTTATTAAAGACCACATCTATTTCATGTTTGATTGAGCTTTGCTAAATTTTCCACGCAGGTGATTTCGCTTAGCCAACTGGATCATGGCGTTTACTCTATTCCTACATATTTTAAACTTTTGTAGCAATTCAGTATGGTAAGGAGCCCATTTCCCTTGGGTCCACAACAGATCTTTCTCCTTGATTGCAGCTAGTATTTGTGGTGACATCCATTTGTTTTCTTCTCGACGTAATCTTACTTTAACGGAACGGGTGCCTTTTTGCCTATATTAATCTAATATCAGAACAAAAGAATCACATAAATTAGCTGGGGAGACAGTACATAACACAGAATGCCAGTCATGCTTCGCAATACAGTCATCAAAAAGCTTTAGATCAACAATACAAATTTTTTTGTTCTATTTTGATTTCGGGGTTCTGAACAATTAACGAGGCAACAGCAGACAAAGTAATGATCAGCGACCTTGGTTTAAACAACAGCTGCACGTGTTACAAGATTAGAATAACAGACATTAATGTGGTCAATGCAAAATTTCACCAATTTTCCAGAAAAAAATTCTTCGCGTGTTGTGAGGTGTACGGTGCCTTTCAAGCCCCATTTTGATAGGAGGTCGAGATAGTCAGCAACCCTAGGCAGAGCAGGACGAAGGGTATCAATACTGATGTCGCCCAACACAACCACATTCTCGTCAATTACAGTGTGGAATTTGACAAATCCCTTGTTAGATTATAAGCAGTCTCCAATGTACATGATGATGATGATGATGGTAGATTTTAATGGCGCAAGGGCAACTCAGGCCAAAGAGCGCCAAACACAGGGTTGTTGGTCGGCTCTGTTTTAAAAGCTGGTTAATCAGAGCAACAAAAAGCTACAAAGTCACAAGCAGCATTGCCTTCTGGCACCTATCAAAATTAGAGACTACTATTTTCAAACAAAGGAGGTCTGTAGATTTGATCAGTGAAATGTACCGCCGCAGCAAAAGCTGGCAGCACGTTTGTCTGGGCTCAGACATGGAATGTTTGCTTGTAGATGAAGGCTTACAATTGGCATCATCCAGGAATCCTTGCCCTTTCTGCCGCACCATTCCTAAGGAAAAATGTATAACTCGGACAAACATAGAAGACTTCAACAAACATCCTTCTTCTACGCAATCCTGCAAACATTAGAGATTGCCTCACTGAACAGCACGGCATGAAAACCATTGCACTGTTCAGCGTTGAACCTCGTCTCGTCATTCCTAACATTCTGCAATTTTGCATCAGAATGGCAAACCATCTCATCGACAGTTTACCATCCCAAACCTTCGTAGTAAAAGTGACAATTTAGAAAACGGGCCACGTCGAAACAATATCATCCTTCATGGTCTCAGGGAATGAATGCCCTGACAAGAATTGTGAGGAACTTTCCGGCAACGTATCCAAGTGGTTCCACGACACCCTTAAGGTTGCCTGTCCATGGTGTCATAGACTTGGCCATAATTTAAGAGCCCGACCACTACCTGTTATCATGAGGCTCTTGGATTTTCAGGATAAGGTGCTTATGGTGAAAAATAGCTATAAGTTAAAATACACTGGCTTCTGTGTTTCAGAAGATTTTCTCCGCAAGTTCACAATATCCGCAAAAGGGTCTGGGATGCGTCTGCCTCCCAAAGCCTCGACATTATGCTCAGAAGTGCTTCAGTAATTGAGAAATGACATTAAATATCGGACATAATTTTCTCCACCAGTGGAACATTCAGAAACAAGCCCGATGACGTAGTAGGCCCCTGGTACAATTAATCATAAGTCATGAGAAGAACATTTCAGTGCATTACAAGACGGAATGAAATGCATAACATTGTGACGTTGACCTCGAGATATATGCGGCTGGTCCAAAAGGTCTGTTTTTGCAGAGCTGTGCTTCACTGCACAGGCTGTCGTGCAAATGGAAAATGCCACATCACCACTCCGTTCTCAGAGGCAGGCAATCATTGCGCTAACAGCGTGCGGACCACTAAAACGTGATTTTCTTGACACAGAAAAAGCACTGCAAGGTTTCTGGAACTCCATTTTGAGAATCAATGTCGATATAAAGGGCCCCTAAACTACCCCCAGACAAAATGACTGCGATCCTGTACCAGTGGGCACACAGAAACAGTACATCGTTTCTGAGAGCTCTCTTATGGACCTTTTCAAGGCATGCACAGTCTGCCACCGTCCATGCAAGGTGGGAGCCACAGTCTCTGGCTCCCGTCTTCGAGTCGACACCTCCTGCTCTTATGGCCACAAGTCCTGCTGGTACAGCCAGCCCCAAATTTCTGGCAGACCCCTGGGCAGCCTGCTTCTGTGTGCTGCCATATGTTTTTCGGGAGCAAGCCCAGAAAAAGTTATTAGGCTGCTGAAACAGGCGAATATTCAAGTACCTAGTACGAGGATGTATTACATGTACCAGAGCGCACTGTTCCAGCCTGCTATCCAACATGTTGGTACCAAGTACTATGCTCTCAGTAAAGCATTTTGGCACTTACATGGCATGACATGAGCAGCACAGCCAGCATGAACACAGATATTGTGTTGCAGTCCGCTGCATGTAAGAAT
The DNA here is from genome assembly GCA_013339685.2 of Hyalomma asiaticum. NCBI lineage: Eukaryota > Metazoa > Arthropoda > Arachnida > Ixodida > Ixodidae > Hyalomma > Hyalomma asiaticum. The sequence continues at coordinate 124,117,158 of CM023483.1, read as the reverse complement.
AGCGATAGTCAAGTAAACAAGGTTAACACATTCAGCAGGATTTTTTCATGCGGCTGGAAGTGCAAGAGAGGTTGAGCTCAACTATAGGCAGTGCTGGCAACTTAGGGCCTATAGGTTCACTTGTGAGCAGAAAATTTTAAGCACACAAACTTTTATAATCTGTACACCAATCCTTTGACATTGTCACCGTGAGTGAGAACATAGCCCACGATGCTGTTTGCAGCTGGACACTGTCATAGCTGCTGAGCTTCCGTAGAAGGTACTGATTTGTTGTTGTTTTCTGGTGTTTTAGATCCAAAAGCAGCTATGATTATGAGAAACAACATAGTGGAGGGCTCCGGAAATTTTTGACCACCTGAGGTTCTTTAATGTCACTGACATCGCACAGTACACAGGCATCAACATTTTGCCTCCATAAAAATGCAGCCGCCGCAGCCGAGATAGAAGCTACTAAATTGATAAACGTGATTGACTGTTCAGTGAGTTGGCTCCCAGCACGAAACAAGGAGTATATATGATGCAGTTCCCTGTGTACGTGCTCGAACTTGTATTGGCCCATGCACTGGCACTTTTCTTCGGAAAGATCATAGACGAGTGCAGTGAATTACATCGTTTTTGAGAAGCTGAGTGCAATTGCATTCTAGGTGTGGGACACTCAACAAAAGGCCCTCATGCGAAGTCTTGGTGGACAAGCAGCACTGGCTGGTGATGGCCCTTGCGATTCACCTTGGTTCTCTGCCAAGTACATGACGTACAGCTTTATGGACACTTTAACAAACAAGATTGTCCATTTTGTTTAGGTGCAACTTGGAGAGGCGTGTGATTGGTTTCCTTGGTTAGTTTTGACTTTGCCTTGCCATTTTCATTTGTATTTCTACAGGGGTGAGACAGTATTAACAGATTTGGGAGCAGTTTTTGGAGCAGCGAAATGTTCATTTTGGAGCAGGAGAACCTTGATTTGGAGCAGCTCGCAACATTTAATGTGATGTCTTAAGAACTCAAAAAGTTGACTTTGGAGCAGCCCAGGCATTCGAATATCTTTTTCACAACCAGGGGTCAGTACACTTCTCAAAATTTTAAATAATTCTTACTGCACCAAAACTGTCGACACACAATAGTCTTTTAGTTAAGGCCACTAACATGATTTCCCGAACTACTGCTTTGACATTTTGTAGAGTTTCTTATTCAGCTTCCGAAGGGTCCCTAGCACTTCTTGTAGGTTAATTGGTGTTTTTTTTGTTGTTTTTTTTTTGTCAGGAGAGCCTGGTCACTTTAGATTTTGTCAAGATTTTTCTGCTTCACACCATTATGAAGGAGCTCATCTGAGCTTTTCACCAACGCATTTGCCCTCTGTTGTAACACTGCAACACCGTGGTGTCAAATAATCGTGGAAGATACTCAAATTTCATGTAGACAATTGCATTCCACGTGTCTTGATTTTCGTGTCAACGTGCTCGAAGTGTCCGCAGCAAATCTCAGACATCTGAGGTTCAATCACGCGATGCACGTTGCACGACTCCGCTTTTTTCTTCCCCCATTGAAACTGATGTGAGCACCAAAATACTTGCTTGCCAGGCTGCTCTGGAGCAGTTTGGAGAAATTTTCCCAATTTTCATGCTTTCGGAGCAGCTCGGAGCAGGAAAACGGAATTGTATCAAAACTGTGCAATATGAGCAGCTGTCTCACCCCTGATTTCTAGCATTAGCGCTGTACTGGGTGTGATACTGATGTCGCATAAAATAGTGTCATTACTCATTTCAGAACAGCGAGGTGAAATCGAGCAACTCGATGGAGAAATTTGGCCTCAAGAAAGGGCTTGAAGAGTCAAAGGCCCAGAACGTTGTCATTGCCTCATTGACCACCGACAGGCACGTTGGAATAAAGAAACACATGCAGACTTATGAGCCACCTATTGCGTACAAGTTTGGCATATGGCATGTTGCTAAGGGTAAGGGAAATCGCACGGCTGCAAATTTTTGTGACCTTGTTAAGAAGGCCCAATAAAAGTGTTTTGCGAATATCTGTGGGTCCAAGACGAGTCACATTTATATATATGTATGTATAATTGACACAACAGCTTCCTTACCTTCACCAGTAGACCACTCATATAGTAGACATGAGGAATGGCCAATTTCATTTATGTCCTTATTTGGTTACTCATTCAGCCCAACTCCAACTGATAGATAATTTATCTGAATGTTTGCCTAGCTTTCCCATGCCTTAAGTATATTGGCTGTCATTCTTGGCAATAACTTCAATGTAAAGTTGGCGCAATGTAGTATGAAATTTATTTATTTATTTCAAAGTACCTTACAGGCTCAATGAGCAGCATTGGGTAAGGGGAGCATTCTATAAATACATACTGACACAAAAACCATATAGAAAAAAAACAAACAGTTGCACCATTATAATGAAGAAAACTTAACCCAGACTGGAAAAGTACCAAAAATACAAGTAATTGAATAATAAATAAAACAGCGCATCGCTTGAGACAAGGAACAGAACAAAAGCCAAATTCGTGCACATAATTAAAGGAAACAAACAACATATGCAGTTTACAAATTGTGTGCCTGCTATGCAGTACAAAAATTTTTAAAAATGGCAGATGACCACTACGAATGCCAAGAAAAATACAGTTCATGGTAAGAAGAAAGAGATGGCTGATTGCTCGTGCATAAAAACTAAAAAGAGAGATGGAGACCAAGTGCAAGAAAGGGAAAGGAAACTAAAATGTATGAATAGCTGCCAGAAATGCGAAAACAACACGACCATGGCAAACGTGAGACAGGGAACAGGGTAGCATCTTTTCTGTTTATGCTACTCTACTTTTAATACTACTTTGTGCTCTCCCAACAGCAGTGTACATTAAAGCACAAAATGGTGTATCATATTATAATTATGGTTCGTTACCCATGCAAGTGTCTTAATTATCCAAATAGTAAAAGGCAAAATGGTTGCCGTTTTGTGACACAAAGGTATTTACTCTGATTTTAAATATGCAGCCATCAAGAAAAAGCTCACCGTCACAGCGAAAAAAAAATCGGCTTGTGCTGCTATGAAGGATTGGATCCAGCCAGTGATCACCTATACTGGTGCGTCGCTGTTAGCGAAGGTGATGCAGATCTAGTGGTGGCCATGTGGAAGAGTAAGTGAGAGTTATATTACCAAACCGTTTCTTAAACATTGAAACAGCATCTGACAAATTTACTGGTATTGCTGTAACTTAGGAGATTATCTTGTTTGATAGGTGCTCTTAATTAATTTTGTGGCCCTTTGTGTTCTCGCACTCGCAGCTGTTTATTAAGCATGAAGCTTGCTAAAATACAGTAAAAATACTGGTAATCAGGCCCCTGTTCATAAGTCACATCCTCTTGTTTCGGCAAGCATATGCATTATTTATTGGCACTGAACTCTTGCCGGCTTGGACACATTTTCTTCATGATGGAGTGTGCCGAGCGCGCAACACGACAGATGTGCACTGTAAAACCTGCACTGTCGGTGTTTTGAAAGCTGCAATCGGTGTTTAAACCAATTTCAGGAACAAGTGAAAATATTTGACGTTTCAAGTTTGCCACTTTCACCGGTGCTGGCGCCAAGTCCCAAACCAAGAAAATATACTAGAAGAATGTGCGTAACGGGACGCAGGGCCCTTTGAATTGTACACCAGACTGCGGATGCATGCATTTGTCAGATCATTTTTAATTAGACCTAATGACACATTTTTGCCTCCATGGTGTGTTTATTTCTGTTTCATAATATCTTTATATAAAGGGGTCGTGAAAAGAATATGAAACTACCCGGTTGTTATTTTCACTGCTTCAGTAGATATTTGACATGCCTATTCTGAAATATTAGTCTACATTTAATAACGCCTGTTTGAAATCCTAGCTTTCTCGTGCTCCCGAAAGGACAGTGACACCACAGGCCAGCATTGGCACTATTCAGTGGCATTACCTTAAGACTTTTAAAAACGTAAACATATCGTCAGCTTTTGTTTGCTCTAAAATAACAGATTTATACGAAACCCAGAAAGTAAGGAAACATTTACACCCTGTGTGATGCTGCCGTATGGTAGCAAGTCTGGAGCAGTTTGTTTTTTCATGGTCTTCGAGAGAGCTCGAATCTCAGAGGCCGTCGTGAGCTCAAAAAGTTTGGTACATTTACACCCTTAAGTGACTCTCACCACATGGCTGGGCATCTTGTGTTCGCAGCCACAGCTGAGAATGGTAGGAGTTGTGTTTCAGGAGATCATATGTTTGTCAGTCGTTGGCTGTAGTTTCATCGATGAAGGCACGGAAAAAGTGGGTGGAGGTGGGAAAAAAGGAGAAATGACAGTGAACAAAACGAAGAAAGCACAGAAGCTGACGATGAAGGAAAGAATGAAGAACTGGAAGGGGACGGCAGAGAGGTGAAAAGAAAGAAAAGAGGACGACGAGTGGGAAGACGACAAAGAAGAGGAAGCAGACAATACAAGAGAAAGAAGCGAGGGAGAAGCAGCATCAGTAAAATAAGACTGAAAGAGAAGAATGAGCAAGCATGTAGCAAGATCTGGCTTACACTGCCATTGTGCTGCATCCTCTGCACCGGGCGCAGGAGTTCTTTTGTTTGCCAGTGAGTGCTATGGCACTGAAAGATGTGAATTAAGGTGTTGTGAATGCCAAAGTGGTCTAGACATGTGACGTTAGAAAAACTGACCTAAGCCAAGTAACGAAAACAGTCTGATACATTGCCTACTGTACGATATTTACTGTAGCTTCATAAATGCAGAAACCATTCCAATCACATGCCTACTGCTTTGTTGAGAGTTAATGTCATGTAATTCAGTGGGAAAGAAAATGTTCCTATGAACTCAGTACTTATTTTTTACTTCATATACTAAGTAGCTGCACAATCATTGCGGTGGAGGGAATGAAGCTACCTTTCAGTGGCTACTGCCTTGTCAGTGTAATGTAAGGTAAAACTTACTTGTGTACTCATCCACTTTTCAGGCATGCTCAATCATGTCATTAATGTACACAATGGCGACCACAGCCCATACCCTAGATGTCTGCACGGGGATGTGCCAAATGGAAAGTGGTTGATACCAGGTAAGTTTCTTGCTTGGTTGTGGCTTGGCAGGCTTCACAGAAAAGAAAATATTTTCAGGCACCCCAGATTACGCACGGCTGGTGACAATTGCAATGGAGAAGGGACTGTTGAAGGACATGAGGCAGCTCGCTCCATCTGGGCAGACGTACAGCCTGGAATCATTCCATAGCCTCCTCATTCGATATGCCCCCAAATCTGTTGCATTCAGCTCTAAGATGATGCGTGCAAGGTGTGGTTCACTTGGGCAATATTTTGCCTATTTCTTAATACAGAAAGTACACCCAAGTTCTTGGCTTCATGCTCAAAGTGCTTGAACTCTTGAAATGTTGCTGCATGCTTCACAGGACGCAGCTTGCAGCTCTGCACCAGAATGAAAATGCAGGCGGAGAGCAAGCGGTTACAAAGAATGGTGCGCAAAGGTGGAAAAGGAAGGTGCTCCGTGCAAAGAAGGAATCAGGAAATCGTCTGCCCAGTAAAGAGCAACGCCAGTAATATTCTGAAGAGCTGTTTGCAAAACACGTGATGCTGCTCTTTCTTTTTTTCAGATTATGTCAGTGAGCTGATGACAGAAATGCTGCAGGAGTGCTCTTCGTGCAGCTCTCTCAGAAAGGCAGAGCATGAATGGAGCAGCGCCAGCAGCAGCCACTAGCCACTGGCAGCGATTCAGCTCAACCAGCCAAGGCAGTCAAAATCTGATCTAATCATTGCACGGCAGTCTCGTTTTTCCAAGAATTCTGACATTGGAGGGACGCAGCCATGTGTCACCGAGGAACAAGACAGCTAAAGTCTAAATTTCTCAACTCTTTCACATGGTTGTCAGACAAGAATGCAAGCATTTCTGGCATGTGGAATGGTAGTAGCGCAACCCATTTGTTTGTTTGATCTCGTAAAAAATTGCTGTCTTTTTAAGCAACTTCTTGACTGATTTCTTGATTGATTTCTTTTGATCTCGTAAAAAATTGCTGTCTTTTTAAGCAACTTCTTGATTGATTTCTGGGGTTTTACGCCCCAAAACCAGCTATGATTATGAGAGATGCTGTAGTAGAGGGCTCCGGAAATTTCGACCACCTGGGGTTCTTTAACGTGCACTGACATTGCACAGTACACGAGCCTCAACAAGGAAAGTATTACCCTTCGGTTTCCTAAGCTGAGCCAGCCCCACATCTAGCGGGTAAACTGGCGGTAAGCTGTGTATCGATATTTCCTGGAAAATAAATGAAAATTCTTTGTGCACTTCCACTGTCCCTAGTACTCTATCCTGTTCTGGTTTGGAAAGTATATCTAAAGATGAACATTCTTTCAGCAATATTATTAACTGCATAACACTACAGAGCACATTAATAACCTCTAATTATTCAGCGAGTTTTCAAGTTCTAAAGCCGTGTAAGGATTTGACACAAAACGTGCAAACAGTTGTTGCCAACTTGGAAAGAATGCTCACGATGAAAATCATGGAAACACTAGATGTCAATCTGCTACATTATACCAAACTTGCAGACAAGCAGATGTACTTTAAACCTTATTTTGCAGAGACCAAGTTGCACATATTTTCAGAGTTAGAATCAATATTGCTGGTTTTGCTTAAAATGTGCGATTTGAACATTCCCAAGCGGAAAACAAGGCTGGTATGGGTGCAGATCGTTTCTGCGCGCAGCGCTTGCCAGTTTTACAATGAAACCTACTTGTGCTTGTCCGTCTGCGGCTCCTCGCCCCTTTCTCGCAGCTCGCAGTATGCCATGCGTAAGACTTCTGTGTCGAGGCACAGCGTGTAGAAATAATCATCTTCACAAATGCACGTTGCCTTAGCGCAACGTGCATTGTGGCATGTCCCGGCAGCACTTACGCTTCAGCGCCGTCGGCATAGGCTGGCACCTGCCGCATCGACACCTGCAGGCGCACAGAATGCACATCAGACGTCGTTCACTACTTTACTTGAATGTCGTTAAATAGAACAGCGGAAGGACGAGCATACGCGAAGCTTACCAGTTTACGTCATCGGCACACACGGGGTAATCGGGGTCTTCAGGTGGTGGTGCTTCTGCAGGGTCCTCGCGATTGTCGCTGTCGTCCTCGTGTGACATCGGTCCCTGTACCGATTCCGCAGCTTCAAGCGGCGTGTCGTCATATGGGACGACGTGCAGGGCCTTGCTTCTTTGCAGAAGCTCGCGTTCGAGGTCTGCCCAGTCCGACGAGCTCGTCCTCAATGCCTTCTCATTTGTCAACACCACGATGTTCCCTACCAACATGTGATCAACACAGAGTCGTCTGCTAGCTTGTGGAGCCCACGTGGTTGTTGTAACCCAATGGCAACGACGGTGTCAAAAAGCGCGGCGACCGCTTGTGGTAAGATGGCCACAGTGGGCAGCACGGTTCCGGCACGGCGAGATGTGTGCCGCGTTTTGACTGGCTGCTGCATAACCGGCCTCTGGGTGAGTGAAATGCAATGGCGAATGCTAATATATGGCTGCCTGCTTTTATTTTGAATTTGTAAGTTGAATTACTTCTGTTTTCCTGCGTCAATTTTGAAAATTCTTGTTACATATATCTCAGCACAATAAAAGGAACCTCTTTCAGTGCAAAACTAGGCGAGTGAAATTTCATTTCAGGGCCCCTTTAAACAAAATTTACATGAATAAAAATTTTCACATTGCAAGAGAAGACGTTAGAGCACACAATGAACCATCACATGTGTTTTTATCGCGAGGGCCTTGACGCTCAATTCACCAGTGAATACCTTTAAAAAGTCATTTTTGCTGAACTTTGCACGCATTCTTTCTCAATAAAATTTATTTATAGAAGTTGAAAGTATTTTCAGCCAATACTATGTCAAGTGGCAAAAAAGCTAAAAAAATCTTTGAAGCTGGCACATTGATGCCGCTTTTACCAAAAATGTCTAGAAATGCTTGTTTTTTTGCTTCTTTGCTAAAGCTATAGAACCAAGAAAATTAATATATAGACTTACTTGCAATGTCACGTGAAAGAACAATGACAATAGGTTGCTTGAAAACATTATGTGCTGTTGTACCTAGTTTTAAGGTTGAATACACATGATTTATTCCCACCTACCTTTTCCTTCCCATTGGAACATTCAAAGGATGGTCATGTGACCAAATAATCATTTTCAGCAAAAATACTTTGCTGAAATTTCTTTCACACAATTACCTTCTAGCTCAATTTTTTTCAGTAGAATCGGTGGCGGTCAAATTTTAGGCTGGGACATTTCACCTGGAACGACCCTTACCAGAAATATTGACTACTTTAGTTCCTTCTACGTGAACATTTAGGGTCATATATTTTTTTAAAAGGCAGGAATAAAGCTGATCACGTGTCAGCTCTTGTGAAAGCATTCGAAGCACTAGCGAGCGAAAATAAACTACTGGCCATCTCAAGTTTACCTGGCACGCTACACTAAGCTCAAAAGGACAGAAAGTTGAGCGAGTTGGTAAGGGTCTATAGTCAAAAGAAGAGGCGTGCAAGACATGGACACAAGGGGAGAAGTGAACAACACGAACGCCGACTATCAACTGAAACAGAGCACAGGGGTGAAAAAGAAGACACAGCAGAAGACACACAAACACAAAGAAAGAGACACAAGCGCAATCCTGCTTCTTTAGCCTCTTTAATTGCTATGTGTATTTTTCGCGCTTGAACTATGTTGTGGTACATACGTAATAATATCATTCCGTTGGAAATTCAGATGTTGTGCGGTTTTCTTCTTCCTTCTACGGGACACGCGAACAGGATTTGCACGATTATTTCAGCCGAAGCATGGCGGCAAGTCAGATTTTATCGCCAGTGTTTAGAAGTCAGCACCTGGGGAGACCGTCAGGGGAACCGCATTTTCGCCAATTGGTTGAGAGCTTCCGAGCAGCATGCGGATTTTTTGTGGAGGGCGAAGCTACCAGATCTACTACAAAGTAAGAGGAATTCTTTTTCTACTAAATCGCCGTCAGAAAAGGTAATGATTCTCGGAGACGCCATTTTGGACGAGAATCACAAGAAAATTCTAGCATTAGGCCCTAAGTACAGTAAACTCTCACTTGTACGAACGTCGGTTTAACGAATATTTCAGAATAACGAACTTTTAGAGAATCCCCGGTGATTTTCTTATGCTTTCTATGCAAAAATCTTTCAGTTAAACGAATTTCAGAATAGTGAATTTTTCAGTTGAACGAACTTGATCCGCGGACCCAGGCTCATTTTTTAAATCAATTCAACGATGTTTTGTGCACTGCAGCACTGGCATAGCCGATGCGAGCCGCCATTAAATCGCCCATCCATCGGCGGCGGCGCGACATTGCTTGTGCTCTGTCAGACAAGCTCAAAATCCTTCAGTGTCTGGACAGCGGGCAAAGGCAAGTGGACATTGCGAAGGAATACGGAATTGCACCGTCGACGTTGTCAACGATAGTGAAACAAAAATCGAAGCTCGAAGGAGAAACTTCGTTCAATCCTACCAGGAAACGACTCTGCACGGGACATTTCAAGGCAGTGGATGATGCCGTTGTGGTATGGCTCCGCGACCTGCGATCCCAAAACATACCCGTGTCCAGCGCGATGATACAGTGCAAAGCGAAGGAATTTGCTCTGCTTCTGGACGTTCGCGGCTTCGAAGCAAGCAGCGGATGGCTTACCCGATTTCGGGATAGGCATGGGATCGCGTGGAAAACGATTTGCGGCAAAAGCAAGGATGCCGACCATGAAGCGGCGAGAACCTGGAGGGATGAAAAACTATGGGAAATCATTAGTAGTGGATATTCACCCGATGACATTACAACGCCGATGAAACTGGTATGTTTTATCAGATTCTTCCAAGTAAGACAATGGCATTCAAAAATGACAGTTGCAAAGGCGGGAAGCAATCGAAAGCAAGGGTTACTGTGCTGTTGTGCTGCAATGCCAGTGGCAGCCACAAGCTCAAACCCCTAGTGGTAGGAAAATACGCGAAACCGCGATGTTTTAAAGGTTTCCCTTCACTTCCATGCACATATAAAAGCAACCAAAAAGCATGGATGACCAGAAATCTCTTCAGTGAGTGGCTGTTGAGCGTCAACGAAGAAATGAGAAAGGCAAAAAGAAAGATTCTTTTGATTGTAGACAATTGTTCCGCACATCTTGTCGATCTCCATTTGCGCAATGTGCGTGTCGAATACCTCCCGCCAAATTGCACCGCCGTGCTTCAACCGCTCGACTTGGGCATCATACAAAACTTGAAGGTCGAGTACCGACGGCGGCTTGTGCAGCGGATTTTAACTAATATAAGGATTGGGAACAATGAGCCCATCAATGTCAGGCAGGCAGCCGAGATGGTGACAGGCTCCTGGTGGTCAGTGTCACAGGCTACAATTAGAAACTGCTGGCACAAATCCGGCCTTTCTCCCACGCAGGATGCAAATGAGCAAGAAGAAGAGCACGACGAGGTCAGTGACTCTGGAATGTGGACAGAGGTCTGTCAACAGCTGGTCATTGACAGTGGTGCTTCATTTGAGGACTATGTGCAGTGTGACAGTGATCTTGTCATTTGTGCAGAACTATCTGATTTGGAAATTGTTTCGAGGTGTTCGTCCGGAACGAAAAGAAGAAGAGTGCGACGAGAAAGTCGTAACGGCTGAGGCAGGTTCAAATCCTGTAACTCTAGCCGAGGCGGTAGAGTTGTTAGAAAGTTGCGAGACTTCGTGTCTCAGCAACAAGCTGTGCAGAGGCAGTGCACAGAAACGTAGACTCTCTGGAAAGCTTTGTCTCTTCTTGCGCTTTAAGGGCACCAGTCCAAATGAAAATTACAGATTTCTTTTCAAAATAAATTGCATTTCACACTTTTGACTCTAATGTCTGCTGTGCCCAATGCTGTTCCATATTCTAGTGAATATTCAGTTTAGTGAACTTTCAGTTAAGTGAACTATTTCCTCGGGTCCCTTGAAGTTCACTCAGTTCAGAGTTCACTGTGCTGTTTTCATCCCAACCTAAAAGAAGTTGACGTTTTAAGCTTACCTCGATCTATAACTAAGGTTATTACGGAAGTTGAACGGTCTCGCTGTATTTCGGATAGCATCGCCAGCATCAAGCATTCGAACGATCTCGTTAAGGCCCCTGACCCTATCCGACCGGTGGTAAATGACTGTGTGGAACATAAGCTTTGACCTGTTTTATATGATAAGGAAGGTTGTTTTGTTATCATGCCGAACAGCACTTTTTTTGATAAAGCCTCAGCAGCTATTGAAAAGAATTTTAGGACTAATCACACAACATCACACAACAGGCCTTCACCCAACCGCAATAATGGATGGGACAACGGCAACGGGCACCGCTAACCACAGAAACAGAGCACGGACACAACAGCATCATCTCCTCATATGGCAATGGAATCCCAACGGCATACAGGGGAGAAAAGCATCGTTACAACAGTACATACAGCAAAGTACCAAGAGACCAGACGTTATAATACTACAAGAAACGCACAGTGAAACCCCACTGACGTTACCGGGGTACAGATCCTTTGCGAAGCCACCCAGCGCACGAACAGTTGCGAAAGGCACAGGGCAGGGGGTCTGCACCTTGGTAAAGAAGAATCTAACCTCAATCGATCACGAGCTGCTACCCAACGGCGCCATCGAGCACACCACGGTCGAAATCGTCACAGGGAAGCGCAAGCGCCGCGAAAGCACTTTTATAATCAACGTGTACAGCAATCCGAAGCACTTCCAGCAAAAATTCCGCACTCTTGTGCACAAAGCGCAACAGCTCGCGGCCTCCAACGTAACCCTACTGTGTGGAGACTTCAAAGCTCAACATACGGCATGGGGGTATCCATACACGACGGCGAAGGGCCACAGCCTCTACGACGAAACAATGGACGCAGGCTACCAACTCCTAACGACCCCAACGCACCTACGAGAAACAGAACGTCGTCGCAGCGAGACACAAACCCGGACCTCGCCTTCATAAGCACGGCCTCGGCACTGCATGGCATCACGTCGCGGAACACCGGGGAGACGTTGGGAAGTGACCACAGCATACTCGAAATTACAATACCCATCGCAGAGAGCACGCAAAGAGCACAGCAACGGCAAATCGTCGACTGGCACGAGTACAGAAAGAAATTAGAAGACAACGTTACGGAAACTATTGAAGACATAGAAGCATGGACCAACATGTTGAACGCCATGACCAAAGATGCCACTCACACGGTAGAAGCGGAGCCGGAGGCTCCGATGCTGGACAGCAGACTAGCCCACCTGATGGAAGCCCGCAACTCGCCGAGACGGCGCTGGAAACGTCAACGCCACAACAGAAAGCTACGCAAACGTATAGCACAACTCAACAGAGACATCGAGCATCACAGCGCACTCCTCTGCAGACAACAGTGGCACGCGGTGTGTCAAGAAGCCGATGATCAACTACACAAAGGCAAGACATGGCACCTGCTACGCCACTTGCTCAACGATCAGACAACCAAGGGAGCTCAGCATTACATGCTGAACAAGACCAATCACAAAGCCGTCAAAGAAATGGGAGAGGCTGAGGTGCAACGACGCCTGGACGCCAAGTATCTTCCCGTAACGGCAACGGACCCACTACCCAGCTACGAAGGGGCTACCAATGAGAGACTGGATGCCGACATCGAAGAATGGGAAGTGCGCGCGGTTCTACAAACAATTAGCTGTAAATCGGCGTCTGGACCGAACCACGTTACCAACAAGGCATTGAGGAACTTGAACGACACGGCAATCGAAGCACTCACCAAGTACTACAACCAGTGCTGGCGGACGGGCAAGCTACCGCAACAATGGAAGACCGCGAAAACGGTCCTGATCCCCAAACTGGGCAAACCACCCAGCATAGACAACCTGAGACCCATCTCTCGAACGTCGTGTGTGGGCAAGGCGCTGGAACACGTCCTACTGAACAGATGGCAACGTTATTTGGAAGACTCCAACATATATCCACATACAATGCTGGGGTTCCGGGCCAAACTATGTACCCAGGACGCCATGCTGTTACTCAAGAATAAAATCGTGGACAGACAGTTTCCCACGTTGGATAACAGAGCGGTGCTCGGGCTGGATCTCCAAGGAGCATTCGACAACATACACCACTCAGCCGTCCTTCAGCAGGTGTCCCACCTCAACATGGGGGAGAGGACGTTCGCTTGCATCAAAGATTTCCTGACCAACCGCACCACGCGACTTGTGGCAGGAGAACTACAACTACCGCTCAAGCAGCTAGGGAGCACGGGGACCCCGCAGGGCTCGATGTCTGAGGTGTTTGAATTTCAGCTATATTTATTATTGCCCATTATTTTACTTGCATAGGACATTGATATCGCTGCCACAAAACTATTGCTGTATTATGTTAGATATTTCTTCCTGAGCTCTGTTTGTTTGTTTTTGCAACTGTGTTGTGCTGCATTATTCATAGTTCTGTCCCCCCTATGTAATGCCTTCGGGCCCTTAGGGTACTTGAATAAATATCCCCTCTGTTGTTCAACCTCGTCATGATAGGCGTTGAAAGAAGATTGGAACGTTAGAAACATCAAGTACACGATCTACGCGGACGACATCACGCTGTGGTCAACGGGAGGAAGCGACAGCCAGATCGAGGCAGCCCTCCAACAGCCAGATCGAGGCAGCCCTCCAAGAAGCCGTCGTCGGCGTAGAACACCTACGACCCACCGGACTCAAATGTTCACGAACCAAGTCGGAACTGCTAGTGATCTCACCGCAAAGTGCGTGACGCCCAACAACGCAGCACATCAACGTGGTAACCCAAGACGGCACGCCGATACCGCACGTGCAGACGTTTAAGAGTTTTGGGGCTGCACCTCCAGGACCTGAACCGCAACAACGTGACGGTACAGAAGCTCCACGCAAAGCTCTCGCTGGCCACCCGCCTACTCAAGAAGGTGGCCACGTAGCACCAGGGCATGAGAGAAGACAGTCTACTACGACTCACCCAGTCGATTGCAGTCAGCCACATCTCTTACGTAGCGTCGTTCCAGAATTGGAAAGCAGCGGAGAAGATCAAGATTGACGCGATGATCAGAAAGGCGTACAAGACGGCCCTGGGCCTATAGCCCCGCACCAACACGGAATGCATGCTCGCGTTGGGCGTTCACAACACGCTGGAAGAAATCATAGAAGCCCAGCGAACGGCGAAGTATCACCGCCTGTCCCAGACCAGGATGGGAAGAACGATACTACAACGCATAGGAATCAACGCGCCAGCGACGACCCCGGAGGTAGGAAAGCAGCTACCATGGGACGTTCTCCAAAGACTACCACCCTTACCGAAGCACATGCATCCGCAAGTATACCAAGAAAGAAGAATGGCGAGAGCCACGGCCCTCACAAAGGGTCACGCCAACGATCCGCGCGCGTACTACGTGGACGTGGCGAAGTATCCCTACTGGCCAAACACCTACGCAGCAGCAGTCATCGCTGCAAACACTGGAGTACTCACAACGTCGGAAAGCATACGGTACAAGTCTCCCACGCAAGCCGAGGAGTTTGCAATCGCACTGGCACTAGCGATCCCGGATTGGCGCACGGTCCTCAGCGACTCGAAGCCGGCAATAGTCAACTTTGCTACAAACAACGTCCATGAAACCACTGCAAGAGTATGTTCAACGATAGCAGGACCGGAAACCAACATTACCGTCAAGTGGTTCCCTGCGCACGCCGGGGAGCTGGACGCGGGCCCGAACCGCAACGAGGAGGCAGATACAGAGGCACACGCGCTACCTAGCCGCGGGTCTCCGTCAACACATTCCTCGAAGCCGCAACGACCCGATGCCGAAGACGAAGAATATTCCATCACAACCAACGGCGACGTTCTGCAGTGGTACAGAACGAGCAGACGCCTCTACCCACCGCCTCACCGAGACCTACAACGCAGCGAAGCAGCCACACTACGGCAGTTGCAAGTACAAGCCATATGACCCCCGTCTAGGCAAAGCATGTTTGCCCGGAGGTATACACAGCGGATATATGCCAACACTGCAAGAAGGCGCGAGCCACCCAGAGACACCTCCTCTGGGACTGTGCGCCACCGCCAGGTAACCAAGAAGAAGCAATGCCAACTGCCATCAGCAGCAAGATCATCAGCCGAGAGCCAGGCAACCAAAGATACGTGGTCCAGCACATGCTTAGCATCCTGGCACGCCAGCGGCCGAAAGCGGCGCCCCCACGGGTTTGACGCGAGTAGGTTGCTGCTCCGGGATGTCCGATCACGCTAGTGTCCCGCTGTAATACCCCTAACCCTTCCCCCCTTTATGCCGGATCGTCAACAAAGTTGTTTCAATCAATCACTCAGACCTGTGAAACTGAAACCTTCTGTAATAAAACAACGAGTTGTCGATCTCCTGGATAGGGTAGCCTCTAGTGTCAAAAAGGCAAAACTGCTCACTTGAGAATTATTTTTCTCAGCAAAAACCCATAAGCCAGAAATTCCGTTTCGCTCGATTGTATCAGAGTGAGGGACTTGGCAAGTTTGTGTAGCTAGCTATTTGCAGAAGTGCTTAACATCTCTAAGTTTTTCTGACCCCTTCCGCGTACGTAATTCTCAGGCTCTAGTTCAGTTGTTAACAGAGGAAAATCCTGGCGACTGCACAGCGTTTAGCATGGATGTAGAAGATTTGTATTACTCGTTGCCGCATGAAGGGTTGTTCAATTGCGTGAAAGAATGTATTGAAGAACAAGGGCAAGAGTCCGGTTTCATAGATAGATGCGGAGTTTCCACAGGTACTCTCCTAGAAATTCTTTCAATGTACTTAACGTCAACGTTAGTTGGATACAGAGAAGGCGTATTTGTGCAGAAATCGGGGATAGGTTCAAAGGTCGCCCCTATTCTAAGTGATCTATACTTGAGCAAGTTTGACTGCCGTTTAAAAGAGGCCTTAGGGGACCACATCATCAGGGTATTTCGGTATGCGGATGATTACTTGGTACAGTCGACGTCCGATTTCCCGGACGCCCGAAATTCCGGACATGCCCGATTTCCCGGACTCATCTGTGGCACCGTCAAGTTCCCCATAGAGTCAATGTATTAAAAAGTCCGAAATTCCGGACGCTTATAGCCTTCGCCATCCGATTTCCCGGACTTTTTACTGTTAACCGCCGACCCAAAGTCACCACCGACGCCGCCATTTTGGTTGTTTTCATATCCTCGAACTCACCATACTCGCATCGCAGGTGTGGCCAGCAGCACCGCCGCACCGCGCCGTGGCTGCCGTAACCTCGAAACCGCACGTGTCAATCCGTTGCCAGCCGTAGCTTAGCCAAGCCAAACCTTACTGTGTTCGTTCACGTGTTGTTTTGTCAGCTCTGCCAGCTCTGCGGTCGTGTCTGCGGTTGATCGTTTGCTGCTGCGCGCTATCTTCAGTGATCACCTTTCCCGACCTTCAGCATCCACCGAGTTCCTAGCTGTTTTGTGCTGCGCTTTTCGTCGAGCAGATTCGCCGTTTACAGCAATGGCACCGACTGCTCCTTCGTCTTCGTCCGCGCCTTCGAAGCGCACAAAGCCCCCTCATAGGCTCACGATGGAGAAGAAAGCCGCCATCATTAAACAAGTCGAAAGCGGTCGGTCGCAGACAGTGGTGGGGAGGGAGTTTGGAATTTCGAAGCAAACTGTATCGGACTTCATCAAAAACAAGGCGAAGATCTTGGAAGTGGCTGCCAAATCAACCGGGGCTGGAAAGAAGAATGCGAGTCATGGTGTTTACCCGCAGCTCGAGAAAGCACTCCTCGTGTGGCTCAGTGCCATGATCGCTAAGAAAATCCCGGTGTCAGGCGACATCCTGAAGCAGAAGGCGGAGGTTTTCGCGCTTCAGATGAACGTGAAGGACTTCAAGTTCAGCGATGGATGGCTTCGCAATTTCAAGAGCCGCAATGACTTGAAGTTCAAGAAGATGTGCGGAGAAAGCGGCGCCGTCGACGATTCCGTTGTCGCCGAATATCGGGATGGAAAGCTGAAGTCCTTGCTTCAGCAGTTTCCACCTAATGATATTTTCAACTGCGACGAAACTGGACTGTTTTACAAGCTGCTGCCAGAGAAAACGCTTGCATTTGCTGGTGACCCCTGCCACGGCGGCAAGCACAGCAAGGAGCGGCTCACTGTCCTCGTTGGCAGCAACATGTCAGGCAGCGAGAAGCTTCCGTTACTTGTAATAGGCAAGTCGAAGCATCCGAGATGTTTCAAGGGGGCAGTAACTCTGCCTGTTCTCTATGAAGCTAACAAGAAGGCGTGGGTAACGCAGCAGCTATTCGAAGCGTACGTGCGCAAGCTGGACAGAAGGTTCGAGCAGCAAAATCGAAGAGTTCTGCTGTTTGTGGATAACTGCGCTGCGCATGGCCACATCAAGGACCTAAAGGCTGTACAGATTGAATTTCTGCTGCCGAACACCACAGCAATCCTGCAGCCGATGGACCAAGGCGTGATTCGTAACTTCAAGCATCATTACAAATCACGCGTGCTCAGCCGCATGGTGCTCTGCTTCGACAGCGGGAAAAGCTACGCTGTTGACCTCAGGTCTGCCGTCGGCATGCTAGCGGAATCGTGGAAGGCGGTTATGCAAGAGACTCTGCGGAACTGTTTTCGCCACGCGGGCTTCACACTCGACGCCGAGGCAGCCGTCTCGCCCCAAGTGGACAGCATGTGTGACGAACTGCCATCCGCAGACGTTGCCTTCGACGATCTGCGCGCTGCCGGCGTGTCGATTCCAGACGGGATAACCTTTGAGGGCTTCGCCGACGCTGACAAAGACCTCGAGCTATGTGCGGAGTTCATCATCCGTCAAGTTACGGAGGATTCCGACGACTCCGACACCGAGAACGAAGAGCCAGCTCCTACACAGCCAACGAGCTCGGAGTTGGCACGAGCACTGATGACACTGTCATCGGTGTACAACGGCAACATGACGTTGAATGAAATTGAGGCAGACATGATCGCGGGCAAGCGGAACGCCGTGCAAAAGAAAATAAGCGACTTCTTTGCGCCCAAGTCTGGACCTATGAGGTAGCACCGGCCACGTCGTATTTTTTTTTGTTTTTTTTTATATAAACGGCTCTTTTCAGAGCCACCTAAACGATGCATTGGCTGAATTGCAATGGGAATCTTGTACTCCGGCCGTGACCCTCTCCGTCAGCGAAAAATACCTACCAAAAAGGTGCGTTTTCACGTGCATTCGTTTTTCCGGACTGCCCGATTTTCCGGACGTTTTCGCGGTCCCTTGAGAGTCCGGGAAATCGGACGTCAACTGTACTTTGTAGTAAGGATGATTTTGAATCCGTCGTCACCTATGTAAGAGATCAATTTAAACTTAATGGAGATGGTCTAAGGTTTACGAAAGAACTACCGGAGAGGAACGTAATACAATTTTTAAATATCTCGTTGTCATTTGAGCAGAATCACGTGTGTTGGCAGTATTCCCCTAGAGCATCTAAGCCGTTGTTAAACTTTGACTCCAAGCATTTGAAAGTAGTAAAAAACGGAATAGCCTTGTCCTGCTTAAAGTCAGCCCTATCGAAGTCGTGCGTGCACCGTTTGACTATTAGCTTTAATGTGCAGGTCGAGCGCCTCTTAGATGCAGGTTACCCTATACTAGCCATAGCCACAGTAGCTGAGCGTCTTAAGAAGTCGATTTCGACCGGAACGAAAGCTGTAGCAGATAGTAACATTAACAAGAAAAAGGTCGCGAGTATTCCGTATATCCACACAGTTTCACACAGGCTTAAGAAAGTGGGAAGTAAATATGGGGTTAATGTTGTGTTTATGGCTCCCAATAAGTTAGGAAGGGTTTGTGCTGCCGTGCATAGAAGAAATGAGCAGATGGAAGGTAAGAAGCGAACGGATATCTGTCCGGTTAAGCACTTAGCCAAGAACAATTTCACCGACTGTCGCATGGGTGTGGTTTATAAGGTTCCTTTTAGCTGCGGACGTTTTTATGTAGGGCAAACTGCGCGTTGTATTAATCAAAGATTAATTGAACATTGGAGGTCACTATCAGGTGGAACGCAGTCTAATCTATCTTTGCACTGCCAGGTCTGTAGCTGCACGCCCGAGTTAGGTGAAACCGAGATCCTGTACAGGCATAACAATGAAGACACGCGTTTATTGGTCGAGGCCTGGCATATGAGTATTAGTGGAAGTGCGTGCGTGAGTCAGCCGTCGATTAGCTTAAACAGAGAGGAGATTGAATGCCTTAGCAGTTGTCTATCGCGTAGACCGGCACGTGTAACCGTTTGACAGGTGGCGCTACCATTCCAGAGCATGCGCAGATAAGCTGTGTCTTCTTTCTTTTTCGCCTCTATGCTCTGCTTCAGTTGATAGTCGGCGTTCGTGTTGTTCTCTTTCCCCTTTATTTATTATTTATTGGAATTACCCTCAGGGCCAGAGGCACTATAGAGGGGAGTGGTACATTTAAAAAATGCAGTACAAACATTCTTCTGTAAGTACAATGTTAGCTGCAAAATAAGTAACAGTACTAGTCGTAACTAAACAAACAAGAATCAGAGTTTGCGAAAAAAGCATAATTACATAAATAAACAAGTAAAAGTACAAGTCTTTAGCAAACAAACAAGAATCACGCAGTTTGCCAAAAAACGTAATTAAATAATTGGTTGGTTGCACAACAGTACACTTGAGTTTAGAATGTTATGAAAATGAGAATGATGAACGATGGACGTGATTGATCCTGGAAGATTGTACCAGTCCTGTGAGGCAACGTCCATGCAGCAACGTCCATGTCTTGCACGCCTCTTCTTTTGACTACGGACTGCACTAAGCCATGCTTTTACATGCATCTGAAAATTCAAAAATTCTCTTTGAATGGTATTTGAAACCTGCCTGCTCAAGCACTTCAAAACTTACAATGTTCGGGGTGAAAGGCGCAAGAGTTCGATGCGCATTTCTGGAACTAGTGTTCTAGAAGGTTTTGTAGTGGACCCACTGGCCTATCCTTCCCATTCACTCCGCTGAGGCGCCCGATGTTGCATGATGGTGTGCCCGCCAGGGGCGCTGAAACAGGTTCCTCCTAAAATTCCCAACGCGCGCCGCCCGCCCGGCAGTTTCTTCGCAGTGTTGCATGTAGGCTGTCGCGTGGTCTTGATGCTTTCTACCCGCTTCATTCAGATAGTGCGTGCCTCTGCATGTCATCAGGAGTACAGGCGTCTGTTCCGAGTAGGCGAAAATGCATAGCCGCCGCCGGAATGATTGTTTTGCGCCCGGCTGCCATACGGGGTACAGCCGCGTCAAAGACGCGCCGAAGGCATCCCTCTTCAATGTTCCGCGCGACGAGGAACGAAGGAAGCAGTGGGAGCGGAACTTGCACCGTGCGGATAAAGTTTTGGATGCGACATGTGCGGTCTGCAAGCTACACTTCGAGCAACGATACATTATCAGAGACTATGTGCACTTAGTGGATGGCAAGGAAGTACGCATCCCACGCGAAAGGCCATTGTTATCGGAAGACGCCGTCCCCACAATTCTGCCGAACTTGCCTGCGTACCTATCCAAAACGACCCCAAAACCAAGAAGCATGAGGAAACGACTTGATAGTGATGCTACGGCCAGGAAAAAAAGCAGGGATGACCTCGTGCTTGACACACCTGAGCCGTCATCGGCGAGTGTTGACGTTCCCAGCACTGAAGCAGCAACACTGACGGCAGCAGGACCAGCGGAAACAGATCACCGTTTCGCATTCCTATTTCATCTGAAGACTCCGTCTAAGTACTGGAGCACGCACTATTTCCCAGAACTTGATGGGGTGCTTTAATGCACGTCGGTTTTGTGCGATGGTGCTGTACCATCCGAAAAAGTTGTGATGTTTGTTTTCGACCAGCAGACAGATGCCCATTGCAAAGTCTATCTCAGGGGAAGACTGGCTCAGTCTTCTCAGTCACTGGCTGGTTCAGTCAAGGGGGGGCTGTTGTATCCACGTGGGGCGCTGTTTAACTTTGTGGAAACTCTAGAAAACTTGTTTACGGAATGCTTCAGCAAGAGTAAGTTGCACTGTGAAAGCATTCTGGATGTGCTGAGTTTGGCAAAGGAGAAATGCACTAGCACGATCAGATGCAGTGAACATGCCACTGAGCTGACCTTGAAAGTAGTCAGCTTCTATATAACTATCCGCCTGCATTTCTTCGTGAAAGGGGTTAATGCGGAGAAGCGAAACAATTGATTGATTTGTGGGGTTTAACGTCCCAAAACCAGTTCTGATTATGAGAGACGCCGTAGTGGAGGGCTCTGGAAATTTCGACCGCCTGGGTCGTGCACTGACATCGCACAGCACACGGGCCTCAACATTTCGCCTCCATCGAAATGCAGCCGCCGCGGCCGGGATTCGATCCCGCGACCCTCAGATCAGCAGCTGAGTACCATAGCCACTAGACCACCGTGGCGGGGCAGAAGCGAAACAAGAGGCAAACAATGAAGCTTCGTAAGATGAGCAAGTGCACCTAAGCAAGTAATAGTAAATATACAAGTAATAGCACGCTTTTCGAAGGAAAATATCAGATCAAGTAAACTGAATATGAACCACGAAAAAAAAATAGTCCAATCACGAACTACGGCTTGTTAAAATTGGCAACATTAATACTAGACATTTTAAACAAATACCCAGGTAATATACCGACTGCAAAATACAATCTCCCAACCCAATTTAAAAAGCAAGCAAAAGAAATATTTCCAGAGTTCTAGGTTTTTATGCTAATTCAGGCATTGATGTGTTGTTAACTGCTGTGTAATGCATATCGTACAATCATTTTAAACAGATTCTCCCACATGGGTACATCGGTTTGTCACTTTTCATTTCTCTGTTCCTTTTCCCTCTCAAAGCAAAAGAAGTTTTTCTTAATTGTTGTTGTATTATACCATACATAAGTGTTTGCAGTTATGTGAATTGTGAATGACAGATCACACTGCTGCAGCTGCTGTCTGATGGTAGCCAGATGGTTGCTTGGACTCCTGCTTAGCTTCTTCATGCTGATCTGCACAATTTTTGCAATGTGCACCTGACCACAGTTTTGTATTTCTGTAAATAAAATGTCTGTACATGCTTTAAATTATGCCTGTTTGTGTCGGCTTAAAATAAGCTGAGCTGACAACATCGTCGGAGCGCGTGCAATCCCCATGCCATTTCCAGTGGGCTGGAAACTCGTGGCTTAGCAGGATGTGTGTTTGGGCAAGTTGGCTCATAATTTATGCGAAACAAACTAGCGCTGAGAAACGGGTAAATAAAGAAGGGGCACCTGTCCGTGTGCTTCTTGTTTATGTCCGCGTTTCTTAGTGCTCCTTTGTTGGCATCAGTGGAGAGTTTAGTTGTTAGCAAAGCGTGCTTGTATCCTACGGCGATCTCCTGGTCGGAACGTGCAGAAACGTTGAACGTAGGGAGCCTACATGCCTAGTTGAACGGTGAAAGCAACGCCGCCTGCCCGGCCGCCGCCGGGACTCGGAGCGAAGCTTCAGGAGGAACGTATTGCCGTGCCACCTCTCGGCTGCAACATGGCGCGCTTAAGACCACGCCCCCCCAGTGAGCCCACTAGAAAACCTTCTAGAACACTGTAGTGGAACAATGGCAGTCATTACTGCTGTGTGCAAGCTCTACCACAGGGCTGTTTGGGACAACGAGCTTGTCAGCATTAGCATATCTGTCACTAACATCCCACTGGCCGCGGCATCTTGTCCAGTGAGCAAGCACTACCAACGTACTGCACCTCCTGGGATTACCAAGCATCCAAGCTGCTGTCACTGAAACAGTCAAGGGCCATGATGTTCATCCCCTCTGAGATGGCAGGTACAACTTTCAGAGGCATCTTGCCAAGTCCCTCATTTACAGTCAGATGGATGCTGAGACAACCAGGATCCTTCACTTTGTGCAAGTGAAGGTTGGAGAGTTAAATCATCAGAAAGCCGGTGTTATCCCTGCACAGCAAGAAGCGGCTTAACACCCTTGCCAGACCCCTCGCCACAGAGCCATAAATCTTGTGGACTTTCATGCTGGTTGGCCAAAAGGACAGCTGCATAAGTTGGCAGCAGGCCTTGAACCTCCAGTGGTACCGCAACTGCAACCTTCGTGACAAATACCTATGGTACCAAGGATGCAGCATGCTGCTGAGCCTGGCGGTGATGTACTGCCCCCATTTTGGCAGCCTGGCATTGGAGGGAATGCCACCTTGTGATGCAACACCAGAAGGACCACAACAAACCGACCAGAGCCGCTGGAGGTCAACTGGACGGTCAGAGTGATGCCAAAGTCGTCATTGCAAGGAAGCGCTGTTATCCAGCCTTCACCACCACCGTCCTCGAGGTAGTGGCGCTGTCAACAGCTTAGTAGAAGTGTGCGGAGCAGCCTGCTTAGGACCCGGAGCACCGAGAGCTCAGACTCAAGCTTAACCTCTGAGGAATGGACCTGCTCATGCAATTGTAGAGAGCTGGAGAGGGCAACTGAGCTAAGGCAGAAATGAACGCGTGCCTGCGATCTCATGGATCCGCACGGCGGTTGGCCGTGAGAAGACCTGTTCGCTGCCGCGAAGTCAGTAGGAAGCAACAGGAGAGAAGAGTTAGGGAGGTCGGCCAAGCACGAAACTGAAAGGCAGCAACACAAAACGAGGGTAAACATGTCCATCCACTTCACTAATTGTCTGCCTATCTTGTTTAGAAGGATAGAACGCTGGGATAGAACCCTTCATCTAATTTATGCTTACATTGCAGAGATTGTGAATGTCATCCGCTGTTGCGCAAAACGAAAGTGCTGTCCCGGCATAAAGATAGGAAAGCGCGAGAGATTGCTGAGGCGTTTCACATTCATAAGTATGGCAATATGTGTGTCGCTAGGCCTTCGGTTCTGTTGCACCATCTGGAGATTGATTATTTAACCGCCAATCTCTAATCGGTTCACGTGATTTTATCATGTTCTTTATATGTATGTGGTTTTCCAATAAATCTTCAGTTGCTAGTCTGCGCTTGTGCGTGTGTCTTCCTCGTCCGTGTTTTTCGCGCAGTTCGTTTCTATCTTGTTTGTTGCCTGCTCAGTCCTCCATCGAGACCTCAAGCTCCAGGGCCTTAAGTTAAAATTGCCGACGTGGTCATCATCTCTGGATACTGTGTGCAAGCTCCCTTACAAACAGCACTGAGAACATAGTGGCGATAAATCAGTTGCAAATGCGCATAAGCGAGAGAAGCAGAAAAGGAGCGTACACTTTAACAGGAGCATGTTTGGCTTTCCAACATGTGTTGTTCTCAAGTGTATGAACAAGGTGGAATGAAATTCATAGCACCGCAATGAAAATTTTTAATATGTGTTGCTGCCACCACAACTCTTGTAACTACATGCACAGTGCCACGACTCCTTTAGCTCATTAACATTATGGGCAAACTGGCTGCATGGCTGTGCCCCTATCTACAATCGTCATCATCTGAGCTCACGCACCCATGCTATGAGCCTGGAGCATGTCGAGCAGCATGAGGAAGGCAGCAGTTAGCTTGGAGCTCAAATTAGGAATGGGTGTTCATCTAGTTTTGTGCTCGGTGTCGTCTCTGGAGGTCTCAGCTGCCCAAAGGCTCTGAAGCCACAGCAGCCCTTAATCACAAACATATAATGTATCACTTGATGGCAAAAAAAGGGACGGATCATCGTCAAGAGCAGTCGCACCTCACTTCAGCTCCGCCAATTTTCGGCCCTCGCATTGGCTTTCTTGATCCTCTATATATAATTTCTTCATGGGTGGCTGAAGCACATTTTCTGGATTCTTTTGACACCCACTTTATTGCGATACTTACCAGAGTGGCCAGGGAGAGCCTTCGAAAGCATTCGACCATGCTGTACACTGAGCTAGGCCTGTCAGGTTCAGCTCGAGTGCAGCCGCGAGCACGCCAGCTAATCGACGACGGGTGATTACCTGGTTGCCCGCCGCTGCATCTTCGCCAATCTCCTAGTTGTCCATCGCTATGGAGTACACTGTCAAAGGACAAGAAGTGCCCACCACAGAAACTTTGGACAAAGCTTGGCAGTCGCCAGGCCTCCGCGCCCAAGAGAAACTACGAGCAGCCTTGCGCCTTGCCGCCGCCACCATCGTCACAACAGCTAACCCCTGTGTAGTGACTGGAGGGGATTTATTCAGAAAGTTATGTGTGTGAGAACATTTTTGTGCATTTTGAAAACTTCCATGCCGGCACTGCCAGAAGAAAAAGAGGGACAACCGGTTCCTGATCGTCACCGCTGCAGAGGATGGCGCAAAGTCTAAGGGAGGCCTTGATTGTTCGTCACAACCGCAGGCAGGAGGCGTGCCACCTGTGTGCCTTGCCTCGCCTAGAAGGGTTGACGCAGCTCCCAAAGTTCGCCGCCTCGTGAAGCCGCCTTGGCTGTTGAATGAACTTGTGAGGCCTTGTTCAGTTTGAACGTTCCGCCTCTAGGACTAGTTTGTTTCTTTAGCTCTCTACGTGTTTGTTTGTCGTGTACTTGTACGTGATTACTGTCTCGTCCCGTAAAACTTCCCAAGCCTACTCGCATGTCACTTGTCGCGCCTTCTGGTGACCATACACACGCACACGTGACAGATAGTCCCCTATTTATTACACCCACCAATACGCCAGCTTCCCTGCTGTGATCATCGCCGCCACCAAAGAAGCAAGTGGCTCGCCTCCACTGCCCTACCGCCGTGCTCCGCTTCCTCGTCTCCCAGCAGACACGATCCACGTCGTCAGCCGTTCCAAAAAGCCCGGTAGAACTTACCAAGCACCAGCCTTGGTACTTGTACACCGCATTGTACTTGCACACCAACTCAATGCCGACATCACGGAAGAGGAGGTCTACGTGGCACTACATATGTTCCGCATCACCTCCACCCCAGGGTGCGTACCCAACAAGCTCCTCTGAAACCTCGACACACCTTCGGTCGCTACCTTTCCCTTACTTCTTTCCTCAACGAGTGCTGGCACTCCAGCATCCTGCCCCAGTCATGGAAACACGCTCGTGTGGCTTTCATCCCCAAGCCGGGAAGAAACTCACAATCGAGAATCTTAGGCCTGTCACTCACTTCAGTAAGTTTCTGCAACATGTCATTCTTGCTCGCTTGTAAATGTACACAGACGCTCAACATCTCCTTCCCCACACATTCGCTTGGCATCCATTACCCCTCACCCCTTAGATGAATAAAGCTGTCACTCACTCACTTGACGACCTCAAAACACCCAAGAAAAATGGCGACAGGTAATAACAAAAGCACCTTTTCTCTCCATGGTACAAATCACATCTGAAAATAAATGCCCGACCTCGTCTCCTCGTCACCAGTCCGTAGCTGGCAGGACAACCTTCGCCGACCGGTGCCATGCAGAGAATGCCAGCTCAACCTCTTCCATCACCGATTGCTGCTCGGGTCGCGTGCCATGAGCCTGCTGTCAACGAATTATGAACATCGATGTGTTTACGGCGCGTGCTTTCCTGTGCCACTTCGCCGATCTCTCCGTTTCGCCTAGTGGCCTGTGTTTTTGGGCCCCTTTTAATCATGACACACTCGGAGAGTGCTCTGAGCACACACCCAGGCAGAGCAGCTGGGCAACTGCCGGCCAAATCCCAAAAATGGACCAAACAAATGCGCATGGGTTAAAAGCCTGCACGGCTAGCCAGCTTTCTTTCCTCCATGCTGCCGGGCATCAAACATCTTGGCAGATCTAGATACTTGCATGACTGATGCAAGAGATCACGTGCTGTGCCACCGCCACTGCAAGAGGTCACGTGCTGGACCACCACCACTGGTGGCACAGCACGTGACCTTTTGCTCTTGCCAAGGCAGGCTGCGTGACGTAGTTCTCCCTCCACTTTTTCTTCCTCCATGAGAGCACTTTGGTCGCTCAGTGTCCACGTTGCAGCCTGCATCTCAGTGGCGTCGGATACCTTGTTTTCAGCGCATAGCTAGTGCTAGCATGTTAGTGTGCTCTGCATGTTTGGCTGTTTCGTTTGTGCACGGAAGCTTTTTGTTTGAGCGTGCTTGTCGACATGTCGGCCGCCACGTAAAAAGAGGAAATTTTTGTCTTTGGAGGACAAAGTCCGCCTTTTTACTGAAGTAGCCAGGGTCAAAAGAAAGGTGACGTTGTGGTGAAGTTTGGAATTTCCCCTAGTTCACTGTCAACCATTCTTAAGGCCAAAGATGGGATTGAAAAAAGCGCTTGCATCGGGTACATCTTCCAAGCGAAAGAAGATGACGCCGTCAGTGCACGAAGTGCTCGACAAAGCTGCCTACACGTGGTTTGTTGAGATGAGGGCAAAGAACATTCCTATGAGTGGGAATGCTGTGCAGCAGAAAGCCCTGAACTACGCTTGCCTGCTGGGGATCGACGACTTCAAGGCGAGCAGTGGCTGTCTCACCAGGTTTAGGGTCCATCATAACATCGTCGACAAAACGCTTTGCAGCGAGTCGGCGTCGGCAGACACGAGCAGTGCGTCCGCCTGGATTTCAACGAATGTTCCCACGCTGTTGCAGGATTACGCCATGCGTGACATCTACAATGCTGACGAGACAGGTCTTTTTCATAACATGCTGCCGGCAAACACCCTCGAAATGAAAGGTCAGCGTTGCCACGGTGGCAAACATAGTAAAAAGCGCATGACAGTACTGCTGTGCACCAACGCGGATGGCTCCGACACGCGCCAATCACTTGTTATCAGGAAAAGTGCTAGGCCCCATTACTTCAAAGGTAATAGGGCCCTTCCCGTGAAGTATGTGGCCAATAGTCGGTCGTGGATGTCGCGGGCCATTTTTTCTGATTGGGTCGTGGAATTTGACTCCAACATGACGAGGCAGAGCTGATGGACGTGTGTTGTTCGACAGCTGCGCTGCCCACCACATCCCAGACACCGAGCCGACACATGTTGAATTGATGTACTTTCCGCCTAACTGGACTTCAGTTATACAAGCACTAGATAGAGGCGTGATACGAAGCATGAAATGTGCGTAGCTCCAGCGATTCATGCAGAGTCACTTGCTGAACGTGGAAAGCGATCGGGACTTTAAGTTAGACCTATACACGACACTGCAGATGATGGCCACTGCATGCACTGCAACCAGGCGTGAAATCATAGAAAATTGTTTCACCCATGCGGGTTTCAAGCTCGGACACTCAGAGGATGACTCCGCAGATAATCCTGCGACAGCACTGAAGCAATGCACCCGCCAGCAGAGACAATCGCGACCTGGGCGGCGCTTCAAGATGCCGGAGAGGTGCCACCCAGTGTCAAGCTTGAAGATTTCGTCGATGCCGACATTGACGTGTTCGCTCACGAAGAATTGAATGATGAAGACATCATAAAAAGTGTCTGTGACGAAATGCATTCTGATGTTGACACAGCGCCAGACTTGCTGCCTCTCCTGTCCACTGCACGCGTGCTGGATGAGTTTGACATCCTCTGAAAATTCGTGCCTGCACATTACGATGACGTCGCAATGCAGCTACATGCAGAATATGAGAATCGCGTCATGACGCTGCTAGAAAAGAAACGGAAGCAGCCGGCACTCTATGAATTATGAAAATAAAAGTTTTTTTGGTTCTACCAACTCAGGTCAGCTATATTTTCTTCGATTTCACTACAACAAAATTTCTGCTTCAACGAAATTTTTTCCGCGCACCGTCATTTTCGTTGTAGCGAGAGTCGACTACTAGGTGGTATGACGTCCACCCTCCAGCCGCTCGGCGTTGTGCTGAACAAGCCGTTCAAGGACCGAGTGTAGCAGGAGTGGATGTCTGGCGACAACCCGAAGACACCGACGGGTCACCTACAGAGGCCTGCGCTCGTGACTGTCTGTGGCTGAGTGCTTTGCGCCTGGAATGCCTTTCCGGATTCCATGGTGGGGAATGCTTTTAAGAAATGTTGCATCCGCAACTCGCTGGATGGCATGGAAGACGACACACTGTGTGAAGCGGCCAGTGAGCGACGACAAACTCGTCTTCAGAAGACAGTGATGCTTCATCTGAAGAATAGGAACAGCTCCGATGGTTGTTGCAGGGAGCTTCAATGATGGGTGGGCGGTTTGCCCAATTTGCAAATAAATGTTTCTTGGTAATTTTGGGTTTCTTTTTCTTTTTTAATCACCTAAACTTGGGAAGAGGGGGGTTGACCTATAGTCCAGTTTATACCCCAGTAGGTGTTATATATATATACATACTCTCGCACTATCCCTATTGCAAAAACCAGCGCACCCAGTGCATTTCCAGTGCGTTTTACACACTGGGAGCACTGGAAACACACTGGGAACGATGATATTTCACTGGGCGGTACGCACTGGGACGCTAGCAGTGCTGGCTTGCACTGGTGTGCGCTGGCACTGCACTGGGACAAGCTGGCATAGCTGGACTGTCACTGGTACCAGTAAGTGGCTCGCTGGAGAGCGCTGTACACTGGGAGGCTGCGCACTGGTACGAGCGTGATGAAGTCCGGCTTGGCCGCACTTCATCGCTGCGAGCTACAGTATGCAGCAATTCGCGGCTTCGGGTTCCGCGCACATTAAGCACTAGCGGCTGTGAGTGTTTACATTTGTGCATTCACTGTGACACAATGTATGTAGGCTTGAAGAGAATGGTACCACTGTCACATATAAGTGCATTTGCACTGTTTAGCCAATTGGAGTCGAGTAATGTCGTAGCATTAAAATGTAGGCTTGTTAGTGTGTTGGAATACTAGCACAAAGCAAAACATTGTAACACATGCAGGACACGTACAATACCTATGTTTGCAATAGTACAGAAGGTTATGAATGGCACTCGCCCTGCAACATACGCATGTTTCTGACATCTTCAAAACAGCATAGCAACTGCAAACGTAGGACGAGAGGTGCAGTTATCATGATGTTTCATACACTTATTTTGCTCTTCATCAGAAGGTGGCACGCCTGCTGAAAGCTCCATGAGTCAGGAACTGCAGAGGGTTGGAGCGGCCGCATCACACATGGCCACGCGGCTCACGAATCCCTTCGACAGTGACCGTGCTGGCCATGTGACACCTGTCACCCCGTACACGCCAGCTGTGGCAGCCCTACCGACACCGTCTCAGCCAGGGCAGAGCATGGAAGCCGACGGCAAGTATTATTAAATGTTAGATGTCGACTGATAATTTGGGCAGTCGCATGTGTTGCAGAAAGACGAGTTGAGACACCATAGGTGGGCACTTTATTCCCCATTTAACAAAGCAGTACTTAAAGAAACTGTAAGCTACATTGTAACACCACAATGCTGAAACAATGTGCAAAGCAGAGTAACACAAGAACAAAAAGGAAGGACACAACACTTGTGTCCTCCCATTTTGTCCTTCTGTTACTTTGCGCTAAATATCGTTTCATGTCTCGGCAACGAAAACGAATTTCCCCCTTGTACCATAATGATACATTACTGCTATTGTGTATTTCGATGAAACATGCAGTCAGAACAGGAAATTTTTTTTTTAATTTGGTGCGACTGCAACGATAGCACACTTCATCTTTCTCTGTGGCATCGTGTCTACATGGCTAATCATAGTAACATTAGCACATGCGATACTCATGGATGTATTTGTGTGACCTTGAAGGCTTACAAAAGTTTCCAAGTGTTTGCACCATCATCTATGACAA